>OY776276.1:85278830-85633830 GCA_963675445.1 Linnaemya vulpina | reverse complement strand
TATTTCAACCAGCTTATTATTAGACTTGTTTAATTGCCATCACGATAAGCGTAGCGGTAAATTTCTAATAACTATTGTTTGTAGTTATGTTTTTAATTATTTAGATAAGCTTTTAGTGTGATTTTTACAGCTGGTTGATTCGGAGACACCTTTTTAAATAATGGGACAGCGTACTACGATTGAACAAAGAGAATTAGTTATTCGCCCTTATAAACTTGGCCATTTTCGTCGAAAATTGCTGAAATAGTTTGTCTAAGTGATTCGACAGTGCAAAGTATTATTTATAGATACCTGCACGAAAACGGAGTAGGCTATAAGGGCAGAAAAGCCCCAAACAAAATTTTTAATGAAGCAGACAAGCGTTACATAGTTAGGAAAATAAAGAAAAACCCGTAGCTATCTGCTCAAAAATTAGCTGCAGAAGTTAAAAATGGCTTGAACAAAACTTGCAGTGCAGAAACAATTCGCCGTGTTCTAAGAAACCACGACTTTAATGGTAGAGTAGACCGAAGAAAAAAAAAATATTAAAAATATAAAAAAATCAATCTGTATATAGTGTGAAATTTTGCATCCAAACAATTTTCGCCATTTTGAGAAATTTACATTTTGGAGGGCCATATCACATAACTAAACATAAGAAAACTGTTCTAAGTTTTCTCTGCTTAGGCGATAATTTATATTATTGGTACTTTTATAAAATTTGTAGCATGATTTATAGATATAACAATATATCATTCTATTTGCCGGTTGTGATTGTAATTTTACACCTGAGATTATATTAATAACTAACAACATATACTACTGGGTTTGCAAAATAAACTATCACGAATAATGTAATGAAAATAGTTATGATTACTTTTAGCGCTGAAAAAATATATAATGCATCTCAAAATTTTTAAAATTAATGTAGTGTACAGTACTTTAAAAGTTTACTTTTCAAGCAGCTACTTGTCTTTTCTTTTACAAGTAACAGTGTTTTCATTAATTTTGATCCGGGGTCTCTACATCAGCTTAGAAGTTCTCGTGTAGAATATTATCATAAAAATTTTTATGAAAGGAAACTGTTTTCACATTCAACAAAGCCACCTAATCAGTGGCAAAAAGAAAATACACATGAGTACCGATGGGAAACTATACCGGATTTCGAAAATAGCTCTGTTATACTCTGCTGTGTGAATTGAAAATTAAATTGATAACAATTTATCACGTTTTTCGAACACTAGCCTATTAAAAAAAAAAGTATATATATTTTCTTACATTTAAAAAAATAAAGTAAACATTGAAAGGTTGAATTTGAGAAATATAGCGGATGAAGTAGCAGTGCATTAATCAAATCTCGGGTGTTTACGTCTGCAAATGTATTCTAGTCTTATATAGAAGTCCCTCTTTTCTTTCATAAATGCGATCGGTTTTTCAAAATCACCTTTGAATGCCTTTGACGAGGGCAGATAATCTATTGTTGTTTTGACTGCAGTTTAATTGCTGCCGCAAAGCCATGTTTTGTTTGCACGATGACAAATATTTCTAAATTGTGATCAATACTCATCTTGTCGTAATTGAAATCTATGTTTGATGGATATAGCATCAACAAAATTGATCAACGCTATTCTGAGATGTTATTTTTCTTTAACGTGAGCAGCCTCTTCTAATATATGGCAACCATCAGGTTCATCGTTAATTTTCTTTCCTTTTATAAGATGTCTTAAAACGAAATATAAAGAAACTTCTCTTCGAACAGTATTGAAAAGTTATATTTATGTATATACGAGAGCTTTGACCTGAAATGTATTCATATTTCGAAAATATTTAAAATTACTTAATAAAAAATATTATTCTAGCATTGCATTCTCCGTTCTTTAAATTGTCTATATTTTTTCAAGTTTTATTTGTGGTCACGTGCCATTAAAAATAATTCAGGAGACCATTTTGTGAAATAGCCAGCATATCAGTGCTTATCTTACGAAAAAATTGAGAAGAATACAAAAATTCATAACTTTTTCAACCGATCCTATTGCAAAATAAAAAAGTTTCATACAAAAAATTTCATCTCGTCAATGTAGGTTAGTTTAGATTGCTCATTTTTAATAACAATTAATGACAATAACAATTAATGGTACGGTTGGCTCAAAAGGTCATCCGTGCAAATTTCCAATAATTTGACCCATTATCACATACTTGGTGCTTGAAATTCTAATGAGAGTTCGATAAAACATTTATATTTTAATTTTCAAACTTTTGAATAAATCAATAGATTTCTACTATCGATGTAGTTTCTGAGTCCTATATAAGAATCGAAAACATAACTGATCAGATATAATTTCAGAGTTTTTCACTGTCAGAAGCATATTACTTAGTGAAATCTATCGGAAAATCTGTTTGAAAGTCATTCCAATCTTTCGGTTTTAATTCACAGGAAATCTAAATTTAGTAGACGCTCCAAGTTTGACCCGATTCGGTCAAGCCGTTCGAAAGTCACAAACATCCACACACAAACATAGTGACAACTTCTCACAAGTACTCCAGGAAACTTTCTAGTAATGACGAACGTAGAGATCCGATGTAAATTAGATTTTTTGCAAAACTCTTTCCAATTTTTTTTTTAACTTGAAATATTTTAGCAAGAAGTTTAAAAATAATAATAAATCACAGTTTGGCATTACATTGTGCTCTTGCGTTTTCATTGCTATTGCAGTAAAAAATATTATCGGAGAATCTGATCTTTGGCTACTTCGAAAATATAATAAAATTTTAACAATAAATATTCGATTTGTCTTGATGCTAAGTTTCAAGGTTAATAAAGTTTTAAATATTATTTTTTATCAAAAGATATTATCCAGCAGTGAATGTTTTTCTGAAAATTTTTAAATCAGTGTATACTTTACTACTACCGATTTATTACAAAGAAGAATGTAACATTTTTTTATATGATTAGCAAAAGAAAACTGATATTTTATCCGCACTTTTTCTCGAAAACTCATCACTTTGCTAAATATACAAAATGGCCCTTTACTTCTTTAAAAATAAAAATTAAAAACAAAAATCCCACCTACTCCTTCCTTCAATGACAGCTACAAGCTTTGGTTTCCTCAACTCCTCCATTGTCAGTACCAACTACACCGACCTTGCAGTCAATGCAAATGCAGATGCAAAATACTGCAGCTGGTCCTTCAGCTACCATATCAAATCAAGATCCTGGTAGTCGTAGTTTACAAGCACTGATACAAAATAATAGTAATTCATTACCGACGGGACCAAGTACTTCGGCTGCTGCAGCTGCTGCTGCCGCCGCACAAAATGCAGCTCAAAATAGTTCGATACAACATCAATTGCAGCAGCAGCAGCAACAACAACACCAGCAACAGCAGCAGCAACAACAACAGCAACAATTACAACTGCAACAACATCAACAACAGCAGCAGCAACAACAGCAAACTTTGCAACAACAGCAGCAACAAGCTAGCGCTGCTGTAGCTGCTCTTACGTCCACACCCATGCCCACAGCGGCTGACATTAGTTTAATGCTGAACATTTTGAATACGACTGACGTTAGCCAGTTGGCTAATTTGGATATCAATAAACTGGCCATGTATTTGGTTAGTATGAATAATGTAAATGTTCGTTCCAAACAATCAAATCTATTTTTTCTACTCATGATAATTGTTTTTTTACTATATCCTTCATTTTTTTCGTTCTTATTTCACAATCACTAGATGTAAGATTTCATTAAAATCTAATTCACATGTTTTCACACATTTATAAGCATATGAACATATACATCCATATGGATATGAACATATGTATGCATGTAGAAATACATACATATTTACCAAATACTCATACATAATTACCAATTTTTTATCACTATTCTAATTATATACATTAATAATCGTAAATAACTTTTATTTAAAATATTTTTATGAAATCTTTTATTATATACATATAACCTTAAGATTTTAATACAATTCTAAAGCAGCCTTTTAATAGCCTGATAATACATTTCGCTTTTAAACGAAAGCAGCTTTTGAAACTTTCAAAATATACAGCTATTTACATGTATATATCATATCTTAAATTAGGTTTTAATGATAACCCTTTCACGAGTAGCTCCAACATAAATCACATTATATTCTGACAATTTCTAAATAATTTATACAATCCTTTTCACTTCTATTTTATATAATTAAGGATTATATAAATAAGGATATCTTATTTGAATATATCGGTATATTGCGACGGGAGTAATAATATTAAATTATTTAATTTTTCGCAGAAGTTCAACTAATAGTTATATGTTTTCAGGATCCATATGTGTATATCATGCCTTAATTTTTTTTATATGGCTCGATGTTATATAAATTAGAAATCTGATTATAAAAATCATATAATAATGATGCTTATTATATTGTTATGTATTTCAAACGCAAATTTTACTTTATTTACAGATTGACAATTTTATCTGCCTTCACTAAATTAGAGTATAACCTATTATAAATTATAGGTCGATTATGGATGCCAACCGACTGTTAGTTAAAACTGACAAACTAGTGTTGTCATTAATATTTGTGTAACCATAAACATATACTAAGTGGCAACAATTTGTAAATGATTTCAGACTAAAATTTTGTGCATACAATTTTGAGCCACTTTTCAGACTAATGGCCGTATGCCACGAATAACACGAACAATTTTGGCATGCAAAACGTCATTTGTGGCTGCTTTATCAGTACCTTTTTTTTAATGTTTATTTAATATATATTTAGAACAAAAGTTACAACTCCAAATAAACAGTACCTTACAGGAAATAATCGAGAGGTGTCAAGTCGCACGACATGGGAGTCTAATTGGCAGGTTAATTTTTCGAAATTATGTTGTTACAACTTTTTAATTAAATAAGTCAGTTGTTGCGGTCGTCCAGATCAATATCATTTGTATACATATGTATTCAATAAAAAACATGATCATGCTTTAGTAACAAACAATCTCTTGATAAAACGTATGCGGCATTGTATATGTATATATGTACATATATGATGACTTTTGTTCAATAGACTTTTTTAATGTGTTTGGTTTTTCAAGAACTGTTTTTCCCTCTTAATACAATAACCAACGAGAGCCGACATAAATTATGCAAAATAAGTTTCATGGAAAAGAAATACATTTTATGTTATTGCAACAAATCACAAAAGTATGGCTGATTATATTTTTGATGAGCTAAATTTTTTAAGGTTTTCGCCCGTTTACGGAATTTTATTTCCTCTTCCTAAAAACTTTGACTTTCGACTTTAACATATCAATATACTCCAATTAGACGAGTTCGACATCAGAAATTAAATAAATGAGGTAGAGGTCTAGCACTTTTCTCCACTAGGATAAAATAAGCTTTTTCTATTTTTTTAAACTCATCATTTGAGTCAAAGTATAATTTAAATTCATTCTTAATATGTGCTCCAGCAACACATACTTGGGTGTTTCTATAATAGCCGCGGAAAACAAAATTTTATAGACAAAGAGACAACAAAAATAACAGATTTAAGTAAAATATGTATAATAAAATGCAGATATTATAAAACAGGCTAAATTGACAATATCCTTGCTGTTTTCAGATGTAACTCAGTACAACGCTTGCTCATTTACAAAATCGTTTAAAGAATTCAAAGTGAATTGCAAAGAAAGTAAAAAATAAAAATTAAAACAACAATCCAACAGAATTTCAATAGAAGCAGTAATATATTGGTGTTCACTTCAACCCCCAAAAACAATCTTATGAATTTCAAAATGTGTTTTTTTTTGCAAAGTAACTTAGATGTGCGTATGTATGCACATGTGTATATTTTTATTAACATACATACAATAATATTACAGAAATAGAAAAATTGCCATGAAGCTAAAAGGAGGGCAAATAAAATACTCTTGCCAAATAATTTTACTTAATCCCACACTTTATAATACTCAAAAATATACCCCTAATTTTTATTTTATTTAACCTCTTATTGTCACTAACCATCACCGCCGTCAGACACACATGGCTGAGCAGACTGACGGTTGGCTCTCTTTTTCTCTATTTCTCCTCATTTTATACATTTTTAATTTTTTGTTAAGAACTTGGCAGACATTTTCTTCTTTATTTGTTGCATAGGAAATTTATTATAGGACTTTTAAATCTTTTCAATAATATGTTTTATTAACATTATTCATCCAAGTCCCAAGCGTTGAATTCCCTTAAATTATGCTGATTTAATGAAATAGTTTGATTTGTTAAAGAGTGATTTTTGTAATATTTGCATAGAGGGTGGGCGTTGGTGGTTGTTTAATTTTTTCAATTCAGCGATATATATTTTGTTAATATATGCAAATATTGTTATAGTTGGACCAGTATATAAACTCACTGATTTTATATGAACTCAATATATTTTGTCGTGTATAAATTTTGCTATATAAAAAACTGTACCTTATAGATTATTTTATTCATGCTGTTAAAAAAAGAGTAGAAAATGCTTATGTGGTCCTTTATCATAAATTAATTGAAAGGGAGGTGATATAGAATACACATGAAAATCTCTACGTGTGTAATTATGAGCATACCAGTTCGTGAACAATTTACATGCTAAAGTGAATGTTTACTATTCGCAAATACGTAGATATGTACGAGTATGTCTGAAAATATATTCAATGGTCATCATAAGATGATCATTAGATTAGATTTTGCAGAAGTCATCTCATACCAAAGAAACTAGACACAGATTTTAGTCCAAGTGTTTACATATTTTTTTCCGTCATGTATTCTCTTTTTGCTTTTTAAATGTTCTTGTCATGTATGTAAGGAATTAAATTCGAACTCGCATATTACAACGAAGTAAAAATATCTACAACAAATTTTCGATCTTCTAATCTGCCCTCTTAACACTGTCCCCTCCTTTTCCAGTTCCAGCGCAATGCACTGCATATGTAGGGGTTGTCCCCTGAGTGCTGGTCCTACTGATAAAAAATAAAAATAAAAAAAATAGAGGTAAAGGATACAGTAAAGAAAATAGTATTGCAAAATTTCATTAAAAAATTTCTTCCAATTCTTATATAATAGTAGGGTCACCTGATAAATGCGCTTTGTACACAAAACTTATGAGTAAATATAGGGAGATTTCACATGTTATTGGTAGAACTCACTGGCTCTCCATCAAGCTAAAAATAATTTTGATCCAAAATAAGCTGTTGCAACACTACATTGCTCATATAAATATGAACACAACTCCGGTCATTCAACAATTACGATTAAACATTTGTAAATAAGTAACATATTCGGTTGTTATTTATGGAAACAATAGCTATAAAAATTTTAAAAATTAAAAAAATACTATGCTTAAAAATAATCTTGAATCTGACATTAGAATTAAGATGTCTTCGTATATAGCTTGTTTGGTAAAATTAGTTGTTGTTTATGGCGTTACGTTAAATTAATTATGAAAACTCAATAACAAAAACATTTAAGATACAATGGAAACCCAATTCTTTTGTACGTAATGTTAGCTTTTTTCAAAAAAACTAAAATTGCTGTATTGTCCTATCATTTAAGTAAAACACAAAATTTTAATTCAAATAATTCATTTCATATAGTGTCTATATATTAGCCATTATAAAGGCAATTGTAAAATTCCACTTAAAAATATTGCCGTGATAGTTAATTAAAATTTGATTAATAAATTTAATTTAACTAACCAAATGCAAATAAATTATATATTAGTAATTAAAAAATATTTATGATTATAGCTTATACATACATATGTATGTATATACATATATACAGGTAGTAAGAAAATTTAAAACAAACAAATTGAGAAGTGGATTTTTGTCTATGAATTCTTCAAACATTGTCAAATGGTTCCAAAATGCAGACAAAATGGAGGTGGCATATCATAAACCCTACTTAATACCAATTCAAAAAGGTTTTTATATAAAACCAAAACGTATTAAAACCATGTCAGTGTGGAAACAATATTATATTTTGTGGCCTAATTCTATATTAAAATGTTCTGCTTAACACTATGGATTGCACCATATGTGCGTTACATGATCAGTTTAGTGATGAACTGTTAACTAAAATCAAATTGAGAAAAATATTTGAGGCAGGTAGGCAAAAATAAGGACAAAAACAAAGATAATTAAGGGTAAAATAAAAATCCTCTGCATGATTTTTCAGAGTAAAAATGATTTATGAGTTTATGACACCGCGAGTATGCAGGGATTTGCATACATGTGTACGTATACATGTATTAGTGACGCTCTGAAATATATAATATTCGCAAGTACAAATATTATAAGGACATCTGTAAAAATTAAGGACACTTTTATGGCCAATAAATCAGTGGATGTTTAAATGTAGTTTGAGTTATGCAAATATATAGTTCTTTTTCAGAACAACAGGCTTTCAAAGTTAATTTTCATAAAAATTTAAACACTATTTAAATACGCTTTCAGTTTTTTAGTGAGACTTAAATACTTTTATTAATTTAAGCGAAAAATACGGTAGCACCATGAACTGTGTAAATAAAACTTTTTTACATTAAAGCTAATAAAAGTATCCATCCGATATGTTGATAGTCGTCATACGAATGCACCTGAAAACGATACAAAACTGAAATGATTTTTAATTAATTAATTTTTTTATTTATTTATTTGTAGCGGAGTTACCAAACAATTTAGAAAGAAATTGTAGTTGATCATTCATTCAAACAAATCTCTAGTTTTATTTGCCTAAAACGAGCGAATGAAAGAGTTCAATTCAAAGTTTAGATTGCGTAAGCGTGGTTAGACAGGTTTTTATGGCATAAAATTTTTACATACAAATACGTCGATCGTCAGCTACTGATAAAACCATTCGATATTATTTATTAGTTCAAATCAAATAAAGTAACTTATTTCAAAAATGTCCAACTAAAGTCTTATGTAATATATTTACAATTTCTTTAAAACTTTCTACATCTATTATTATATCTTGTTTATAAAATGTTTGAGAAATATTCACCTAAATAGCGAATACGAATATTTACATGTGTACGAATATTCAGGAACTCGAATACGAATATTCGCACATCACTAGTATGTGTCCATAATACTTAGAAGATACTAAAATGATCTTATTTTAATGTTAGAAAGAAATACATATAATAAGTGAATGACATACATACATACATACATATATTATAGAATCACAAATAAATGGAAGAAAACAGTAATTTAAACTACATCTGTTACAAAACAATTACCTAGAAGCGCGTACCATACTCCTAATATTCTAAAGATTATAAACTATTTTTATTAAGAAAAACTATTTTGTTCTTCGAACTGGGGTATGAAAGAGATTTACTGTGTACAGCTGGAACCGAAAAATAATCGTAGCTTAAAATGTCGCTTAAAAATCAAATATGAAAAACTCTCTTATCTTCATGTTTATTATAATTTAGTATACATATAAAATCAACTAATTCTCATAATGTGGTGAAAGTTGGATTAATATGTAAATATGAGAGGGAGGGTAGAATGTTACAATTAACATGAAAGAATTTTTCAGACAGTCTAATCCTTTTGCAAAATGCTGCGACAATCAAAGAGTTCACACTCGCAAATGCTCAGTGACACTATAAAATTTTAACATTTAGAATTTTTTCTTAACTCAGGATGCTTTGGCGTGTTTGCCTTTTTAGAATTTTATATGAACCCTGCAGAAAATATTGGAGTATATATTTTTTTTGTTACATGGTCATCTCCTAGGACATTCTAATGTAAAATGGAGCATGTTTTTCTAATTTATTTGGATTACTTTTGGACTAGTCCTGGTCGCTTGTGGAGTACTCATTTCACGTGTGTTCTGCAGGGAAACAGTTGTTTTTCTAACTGCACTTTATACGATCAATATTGTTAGACTTTGGGGGGAACTGAACCCTTTTCTTTAGCAATATTCTACTTGCTAAAGATTTCGAAAGGATTTGAAAAAATGCATAAAACATTTCAATAAAATGGATTTCGATGCTTTTTGCAATATTGATATCCAAGTATTTTCTTAAAAAATATGTGGATATTAATATTTTACATGCGGTCGTGCAACCGTTTTGAAGAAGAAGTTCCTAATATTTTTTATCCACCTATATGAGTATTTAAAATATATGTATGTATATTCAGTCATGTGCAAACTTAGCACCTGTTCCAATGGTTCACCGAAACGAGAATTTAAAATTTGTTGTTGTATGAGACGATTAGTTCAGTATGTATGTTGTGAACATGTACACATGTACGTACACATATATCCAAAAAGTTAAATGTAATTTAGATTTCACATTTGAAAATTAAAATATACTTTTTGCTTGTGCAAAATAAAACAACATATGTTGTCAACACTCTAAATAAGTTGATTTTATATTAAAACAATTTTTAGTTGTTGTTGTTGTTCCTTAATTCTCTTGCAACTACAATTAGAGTCGGAAAAATTGTAGAATAAAAACGTAAGAAAATAAAAAAAGGAAAAGTGATCAGAGAGTTCTTGTTATGACTAATTAAAGTGGAGGTTTGAAATAAATGTCTTTATTATTCTTGGAAGTAATTTATTAGCTACTGGCCCTACCGTGTTCTATGTAAATAAAAATGCAATTTTTATTTATATTTGTCCCGACGTTTCTTGAATTTTGTTTACTTTTTCAAGGGATCTTCGTATATTTAATAAAAAAGAAGTATATCAACTATTTTTTACAATATATTGGAAATTGTTTTTGTATAGTAACTTACATGTACGGGTATATAACATATTACATTATAAGATAAATGTCTTTAGTTATTCTAAGCAATGTTGGGTAAACATCCGTGATGATCTGCATTAGCCCCAGTGAAATGTGCATAGGAACTAGCTAAAAGCCCTCAGTTGATCACTTTTTTAATTTTGTAGTAAGATGTTGGGAAAAAAGAATCAGCTCATAATTAAAATTAAAGAGGTCTAAATAAAAGATGCTTAAAAAATAAATAATATATACATAACGAACATTGAAATTTTTGTAACAACCATAAATGTAAGCCTCTGTCTATATTTTCATTATCCTTTAGGCACAAAATCTAACATCAATTTGTTGGCAATATTACATACGAATATATAACAAAATTTTAAATTTAAGTTCAATAATGTACACAATAAAGTAGAGATTAAAATATTCCTATTGCCATATTATATGTATGTGCATTTAAATACTGCACAAAGTACAACTAAAATATACTTTTTATCTTATATACACTCGAACATACTAAATTATGTCCCTGTGCTCACTATGCCAATGTTATAGCGAAGTTCTGAATTTGTATGCAATACAGGAAATATTAATGTGAACTTCGTCTCTTTTTTCTCTTTCCTAATTTTCAACCCTGAATTCTGTGAAAAAAATATGCAAGCAATATATTTTGTGTGGCCAGGAATGCAATTTCAAATTAAGCTTTCAGAAAACATCAAAAAACGAAAACATTTTGTATGAACGAGGATAAAGATGATAAAACCTTACGACAAGCCACAAATACACTACAAAACATGACTACAATAAGCAAACAAATATAAATAAGTGAATTCAATAACTAAAGTCATTCGCCAAAGATGGAAAGTATACATTTTATCCAAAATATTGAGCTACTTTAGAGAAGTATCATTTTAATATTTAACAGCACACAAATTATTCACTTTGGTGGCATGGTCACTAAAAAGCATATCAAATTTGTTTTTTTCTTTGATTTTTCCAAATAATTGAAATTTTGTTTAATGTGTTTAATATTTCTTATGTTGTTAGTATTTCTTAAATCAGTAACAACATATTGTCATTCAATTCTCTAACAAAACTTGGAATGATGCCTTGTTAATGATACTCACGTTTTGTAGTTTACGTTGATTTATAGTGAAGTTCATGTAGCTTGGTACTAAATGAAGTAGAACACATAACTTTCAAAACATTTTGCGCAGCTCTTCATAAATTAATACATCGTTCACTAAGTTAAGTTATAAGGCTTTTGATTAAATAAGTAGAAAAGCAAACATTATTTTATTCCAACTTTTAATTAGGAAATGCAAGACACCTTCCAGTTCTATTAAATAGGCATTATCTTTTTCTAGCTCCCCAATGCAAAATTCAGATAATATGAATATATTTATTTTTGAAATTAATTTTTTCACCCCTGTTATTACAATAATTTGTCAAATACGGAAACGCATTCATAAATGCACTTAAAAGTACGGTGGTTAAAAATTAAAAAATATAGAAGAGAATTTGTTGCGTACTGCTGCCATACAATCAATTGATGTACGTTTGAATGTATTTAAGTAGATGTGCAGGTATGGTAAACACACTCGAGCTCATGTGTATTATAAAATCACCATCTTACAAACAAACGTTTACAAACGAATAGTTTTATCCAAAAAGTATCTGTTGATGGCCATCACGACTAGTATAAAATATGTGATTCCGTTTGTAATTTCCTTACTACCATACTCTTACAAAAAGAAAAATATTCACATATTCATTGAAAGTTTGAATTGCATAAATGTGTTTGTTAACTTGGAAAACTTCAACGAAATCGTTAAGAAAAATCATTCAAATATGAAATGAAACTAACCTACAAATAATAAAAGTTCGGGGGAAATTCCCAAAAATTAGGAAAATTTTGTTTCAGGAAAACTATTTTTTTTTTCATTCAAATAATACCTTGCTAAATACATACATACATATGTATTAATGTAAAGATATACATATGTAAATATATAAGTACCTAAGTACCAAGATTCGTGGCAGCTATCTCTCCGGTTTAAATAAAACCATATCTGGAGAAAAATATTGAATTCTAGAATGAGTATGGATGGTTGGCAAGGGACAAGTACTTGCTTATACATAATCATACATATGTTTAAATCTAAATTTGTTTTAAAACGCAAGAGAGAGAGAGAGAGAAAAAAAGCATGAGATGAATCGGTTGATTTTTATAAATTTTTTACTTTCGTCTTTTACATTCGCACTCTTCATAAAGAATTTATATGAACATTCATGCATATATGTATTCACATGTGTGTATCATATTCTTATGGGTATATTGAACAAAACAACAACAATAAGTAGAATAATGCCACTAATAATCTTAAGAAGAATATCAACAAACAACCGTCAAGTGTACTGGTTTGACCCTGGATATAATAAAATATAAAATGCTCTTACAAATTTTACATATCAACACTTATTAGGTGGCAAGCTAAAAGCATACAATAGGCAATTAATGCCATGATTAGCTCCAGGATTGGGGAAGTATGACCTTCGAAACATGCTCTAATATGTTGACTTCAGATTCCAAAAATAGAAAATAATATATTCGACAGCTCATGTATATTTAGGAGTTTATTAGATAAATCTTGTTATACATATGTTCCCATAGTTAATACAAGGACTATATATGTTGTTAATGCCTTCCCTTATCAAACATTTAACCCGCCGCCGGGGGGGTTGATTTTAGCTACACGGACATTGGAGGTTGGGTCATAATGACCCACTTATTAAAAACGTTTCTTTTTTACTGTATATTGAATCTAACCTTATTAAGGAAATAAAACATGACTTTGTTAAAAAATAACGTATATATTTTTATTTGTAAACAAATACCATCTCATTTTAAAAAAGTTAACAAAGAAGGCTACTTGTAGCTTAAATATAATAAACCCTTATTATATAGCAGACTTTAAATTAAATTGACATTTTTATGCCTTTATGACTAATTAATGTTTATAAAAAATAAGAAAAAATCATTTGGAAGAATCATCATAGTATTTGATATGCAAGATAAGTGAAATACTAATGGCGCAAAATAGCTACGTTAAGTGCGGGGATGGGTCATATTTACCTTCTTTAACTTTAAGCACGTGTTACTCGAAGTACAATCGCCATGCGACTGATTTGGAATTTATAACATTCAGAGAGATTCAATATCTCCAGCTACTGAGAAGAGCTTAAAGAAGAGAAGTACATTTTTAAAACCACAATCAATTCGAAAAGTGACGGGTAATTATGACCCATCCCCCGGCGCCGGGTTAAATAGAATTCCCATTGTTGCCTATTACATGCTAACATAAATAATTCATTGAATGGTTTGCTTATTTCCTTTTGAATTGTTCGCCTGCATATACATAGTTTTTGGGCGTTCCAATTGTTGAATGACAAATTTCGTCGTCTTAGGCTATGATGGTTGTTTTCGATGCCGTATTTGGGTATTAATATTATTTTGAGCACGTTGGAGCAGTTCATTGTTGTTCATGTCTTAGGAGGTTTCGCATAGGTCTATATAAAAATAAAAAATGTACGTACCACATTATTTTAGATTTGCTCGATTAATCGTTTTGCAGTGTCCGGCCGAACGTTCCGGGTCGGCGTGGACTAGCGTCTTCATATATCACTACAGAAAATAGTTTAGCGGCTATAAATCGATCTAATTAATTTCTCTGATTTACCATAAAATAAACTTAGTGATACGTATTTCGAAAAGAACCAATATTTTCAAAATAAATTTGCACAATTCAAAAGTCTTGTTCAGTCGTCGGTTTATTCATCTTGAAATGCCAAACAAAATTAAACTTAAATCAGTTGACAGCTGACGAAATGGCACCCATTTAAAAAAAGCTGCCAACTTAAAGATTCATACGTCTATAAAAAATACCCTCTGCAATTATAGTAAAACTTAGAAAATGTAATGTATTTTATACAAAACGGTTTTTAACCGTCATATAATAGAAGAAAACTGAGAAGTATTTTGTTTATGCAAACAGATTTTGTGATTAGAAATATATGTATGAACGCATCTGTCCGACTAGCTCTACTTTTTAATTACTGACAAACGAAATATTCCTTAAAAGTACTTAAAAACCACAAAACCTTTAAACAATAAACAGTTTATAAAGCCTAGTCCAATTACACTAATATTAACCATGTAATAACTCTAGTTGGTTAAGTTTTGCTTCTAAATTAGTTACCAAGACAGCAAAAGGACATGTAAAACTAGAAACTTTATATTACTTTACTTTATATTGTATTGACAATGATTAGAAGCAAATGTAAAAAACAAGGTTATCATTAAAATCAACCACCATTTTCTTTCCATTAAATACAAATATTCAAAATTCTCTTACTCTCAAATTTATTAAACATTTTTCACACACATCATCTCAACCCCTATACCTGCTAATGTTTACCACTTCTCTCTTTCCAGAGCAAATATTTTAGTAAAATTTGATGTGTAAATTATCAAAGAATCTATTGTATTCATTTAAGAAATCCTAATGTCGCCTTTTCTAATCGAAAAAAGTAACTCAAAAACAAGCATTAGAAAGTTTTTCCTCAACCAATCAGAAGTACATACATACATACATACATACATACATACATACATACATACATACATACATACATACATACATACATACATACATACATACATACATACATACATACATACTTTGTATGTATGTATGTTCATTTATAAAAAGTATTTAATGCACTTGCAGTCAAGTCATACTAAGCATGCCATCCATAGATGTACATCCATACAAACATATGTTTGTACGTATGGTCTAGTGATACCATTTGTTCCGATTTCCGTAGCATTCATAATTTTTTTATATATACCCAAATTTTAAAAAACTGAATTACATAAGACAATAATTAACTGCTCTCTCATAGCAGGGGTTTCTTAATATATATACTGTTTGGATAAACAAACAATCGTAAACTTGAATGCCTTTATTAAGTTAATTTTCGTTGTCACATCTTAAGCAAAATATTTAAAAGAAATAAAAATAAATAATTTTTAAAAGAAATAAAATAGAATAATGCCTGTGTGGAGAGGATGTGTAGAGATGTGAAGTTAATAAAGACTGATTACTGAGGAAAATACCAAAAACTTCTAAAAATTTGGAGCTTCTAATCCATGATATCCAGCAGTTCTAAAATATGACGTAAACTGCGTTTATGTAAAGAATGTCTTTATTCCTTTTCATGCTTGAAGTTCTCGCAGCTGTAAATTTTAAATGTAAATACCACACGATTATCTACTTTTACTTTTGTAAAATAAATTAATTTGTTTTATTTTGATCTAACTGTGTAGCAAATTTTCATTCACATGCATATATTTTAATAAATCATTAAAGCATATAGCTCTGTTTAGAAATTGTAATCGTTTTGAAAGATATAAACGACTTTTTCTATCTTCACCTGGTAACACTGGTGTGTAATTAATTAACATTGTAAATTTTTTGCTGCCACGCTCACAGTTTTCAAATTGGCTACCAGATTGCTTTCACGTTAAAGTTTAAATAATAAATTGTTGTAATAATAAAATAAATCAAAATAAGTTCTGGCGTGTAGAATAAAATTTTCGTGGTTATTTTGTAGAATCAAGTTAAGAAAAATATGGATAAATTTTTAAATCTTCGTAGACAATATTATGATGTGAAGTTGAGTATCAATTTCAATGTAGCCCGTGCCATATTGGTCGTCAATTCAAGTGAGTTTTCACCAAAACTTGAAAGTGTTGTCTGCAGGGTAAATCCATGTTAACTTATGTATACCATATACATATGTTTATAATACACATGCATGTACATACATACTAGTAGTGGCATGTGAATATTCGTATTCAAATATTCGACAATTGTTAAATATCCATAATCGCCATTTAGGGGAACATATCTCGAATGTAATGTAACGGAAAAGTAATAACAATAAATCCATAAAAGAAATTTCAAATGAATGGCAAAAGTCTAAAAAATATATTTTTTGCTAAAATAAATACCGCTTAACCTCAAACTCTTTGCTGATCAAACTCTTTTTAGAAAAAAAATCTATGATCAAGCCCACTTAAACCATTAATATTTAGGTTTCTTTTTTCAGCTTTAACTCTTCAATTCCCATAGCGAACGTAACAAAAATTTTTATTTTCTTTTTGGCTGAAATAGCTTAGATATATTTTATAAAAAAGAAGATAAATGAAATTGCTAAATAAATCCGCCCAATTTTTTTTCAAGGGCGGTCACCTACAGGTGACACTGGGCATTAGGTTAAGTTTGGTTTAAAGTACTTTTGTTGTTCTCAATCTTTTCGTAGAAATAAAACATTAATTTTTTAATAATACATATTTATTTTAAGAAAACATTAACATTTATTTATTGTGTGCTAAACATTTTCAAGTGTGTTGATGGCAATATCCACATCTTCATTGAGAGCTGTCGACCTGCAACTGATATCTCACAGATATCTCACAGATCTTCCGCTTCTTATCCCGATAGGCATCCTAAGCTTCATAGGAACGCAAACAGAGAAAACAACAATGTTATTCCGCGGAGAGCTACCATCATAGAGTCAACGTTTTCATCAAAACGATCTATTCCAGCCACTTACTTATTGTACATCCGTACAAGAGCTGACACTCAACTTGAATTTTTCGCCGTTTTTTATTTATAAATCCAATCCGGTCCACTTTTGTTATAGGTTCGAATGCATGACAGTTCGACGCAATGTTGACAATACTATTCTCGTGCCACTTAGCTGCGATAATTTCTTCGGAATATTTATAACAAAGCTTAGCGCTTTGTTCTTTTTCTCATTTCTTAAATAAATTGAGTACTAATAATACCCAGTGTCACCTACAAGTGACACTTGGTATAGAATGCTAGTTTGAATAACGTCAGCGTTACCATTATAAAATCAGGTGCACAATAGGGTTTTATCTGTTTATTTTCAATATTTATATTATACAGTTATGTCTGTATATATATATATATATATATATATATATATATATATATATAAATTCCTTTAATCTCTGTCACCTGTAGGTGACACTGGGAATTGACAAGTTAATTTACCATGAACATTCAGATATTCGTATTCGCAATTTTTTTGGTAGAGTGTATCACACTCAGTAAAAGAAAGTATTTTAAATTTTGTGCAACTTAGAACTCTATGGAAAACTCGTTCATTTACTTACATGCATCCATACGAATTAAAATATATGCATACGCATATATATATTCCAAATATGTAGTGTACATAAGGGAACAGTTTGTCGCAAAATAAAATTCGAGTTCTGAAAAAGAGTTATTCAAAAACAAATTATTTTTATTTCATAAAGTCTTGCTCTATGAAATAAGATCGAAATTAGCTAGAAACATTAACATATTGAAAAATATCTTTGTTTAGTGTTCATTCGATAAATCTTCTTTTATTTCGATAAATGTTTTGAATATATTGGTCCATATGAAATATGGTCTTAGAATGGGAAACTAGTGTTGCGAAAATTATAGTATTACATCTAATGGAAGTGCATAAGTAATACAAGTTCTTACAAATTATATAACGTAAAAACAGTTTTATGTCCAGAAGTTGAAAGGAATTCCATAAATAAAACTTTCCTTGGAAATGGGCATTTTAATGTTTCTTATACGGAACTGAGCTTGTATAAAAATGTTTTAATTATTAAAAATTGGTTTCATATTTAAAATTTGCTTAGCGCTTTTTAGTGTTTTTTGAGTAGATACTGCGCTTTTAATAGTTCTCAAGCCTGATATTTTAATATAAGCAGAAGGGCTCTTTTTCACATAAATTCCACAATGTTGAATGTACATAGCATCAGAAAAATTTTTAATGCGTGAATATGTATATACATACATATGTACATATACATACATATGTACATATACATATGTATGTAAGGCAACAATAAACTTTTGAGATAGAAATTCTAAATGCATTAAACATTTGACAAATTCGGCGAGAACATCTTGATGCTACACAGATAGCAAATTGTATGGCATTGGCGTAGCGGTCAACCCGGAGTGCTGGAATTCGAATTGCAATATGTAAAAGTAACAACCAGTTGTATAATTAAATTGAATTTCAAGGTCAAACTCCAGATCAGAAAGAAGTGAATAATATATACTTCCACAAATTATGTATTTTTATATAAATACAGACGTGTATAGGTATACATACATAATATGTACTTGAAATTCCAACCCTAAAAATATTTAATCCACCTCAGTTGATCAGATTTTTTGCCACGTTTCAAAATTAAACCACCGTGTGGAAAGGAACAATACACTACAAATATGTACACTTAAAGTAATTACAAACATGCATGTATACATCTATTTCAATGTGATTTCACAAACGCCATTTCTCTGATAAAACTGATAAAAGAGATTGAAATTCAAAAGACTAATAAACGATTCACCAGTGTAAAAATGGTTCAACAAATCTGAGAAGCTTTTGCTCGATGTATCAAGAATATCTTAAACATAATAAGAAATTTTTTATTGGACATCATTGTCTTGCAAAATATACAGCAGAAAGATAGGGAATCTGACAGTCTTACTTTTTTAAGTTTATATACGACAAATTCGAATGAATGAATTCGTAATGTAACAAACAGTTACACAAACAAACAGTGCATATTAAATTTTTACATACATACATGTAAAGTTATTTTCGAATGTGTAATTTGGTAGTTGCCAATTCAAACTTAAAATTTTTTTTGAGAAACTCTACTATACATGATATACATACATACACACATTTGTACATATGTATACAAGCCAAATGATATAAAATATCCTTTCTCTAACCATCCTGTCATTCAGTCATTCTCTAATGAGGAATCACCAGCAAACAACCTTATACGAAAATTATTCATGTTTGTGTGCGTGTATAACCCTTGTAGGAAATACCACTAGTGAAATAGTACTGGTTTGCTACAAACACTTTGACTTACTATTTAATCCTTTACAATGTTCTGTGCTATTATAGAATATAACACGTGCATGTCATTGAAAATGCACTAGTTCTATAATAAATACTGGTTCATCACCCAGTCGGATCATATTTAGACATTGGAACCAGATTACTACTGACATTATGTAAACATTGAAAACCTCAAAATTCACTTGTATATAATATCCTTATCTCATTGCTTCCATGTTAAAATGTATTATTATTAAATCGATTAAAGTCATATATATTTAAACAGATTATTTTTGAATCGATTAAAGTTATATATGTTTAAACTCATTTGCTTAAGTATATACAAGCCAAAGTACTACATATCTCTCGCCATCTTTATTATATTTGAGCTATGGTAAGGTTTATCTCTATATATTGAAAACCTTCTATTAAAATTTTATCAGCTGCACTGTTAAAAATTAATATTGTGCAGAGTTGTGGCGAAAACCGAGTCAAAAATTGTCATGCATGTTCTTTGATTAAAAAACTTATTATATGCCGAATGCGTATTCATGGCTGGTATAGGTATTGAAGAATAAAAAACTTTGATGGTCTTGGCTTGAAAATACATTGTAATATTCGATGGGCGGAGCACATTTTCCACGTCTCAGAAGAAGACTGACAGTTCATCGAATTTATAAAAGTTTCACTCCATCTGATCTCTTCTTTGATTATAACACCTCATTTGGCCGAAATTGAAATACAACTATCATGTATGGGTCGCGCTCTTCGGTCTGGTGACTTACTGGAGTGTCGCCAGTATTTCACTTTTACTGTTTTTCACTGTTCTACCGCTACTAAAATTTAATGTGTTCAAGCAAAATTAAGAAACTTGTCTCCGAATATATACTTCTTACAGAGGTCTTTCCTGCTTCGTTCAGCTTGGTTGAGTGCTGGTCTAAGACGAAAATTTTTGCCAATGGTCGACAAAATATTTGCCTTGTCTACAGTTGAACCCATGTTCCCTTCATGGTATATACTTATGAGTACATGTACGGAGGTATTTACACTCAAATGCACATGTATCAATCGCTTTGAAACTACTTTTTTTCTGTTTGAATATGAGATGGACTAAGTTACAAACACAAGTTTAACACAATTTTTTTTTTCTCAATTTCATCATACTTTCAAAGGAAAATGAAGAAGCAACAAAAACAGGCTCTTTATAATTTTATATTTTTGCTTCAGTTTTTTTTTTTGTTCCTTATACATGGCTAATATGCATGTGATGTATGCATACATATGTATATGTATGTATGCGCATTTGTATTGAGGTGCAACAATAACAATAGGGTTTATTTCATGTGTGCTGTAGACAACTCATTTGTAAAAATCTTTTATTGAAAAGTAGAAATAAAAATATCGCCAACAAAACTGAACCGAATCTAAATACTAAAATTTGACTCTATGCCTCACAATCCCATCAAGAACGACGTGCAATAATAATATCAGCAACATAAAGAAGTAGGGGTTCATCGTTGTTGTTTGTATTTGTACTCGATATTGTAATTATATTAACTAAACATTGAACAGCAATTATGAAGAGAAGTATAACGAAGATATCGATACAAAAAAATATATAGTTCGCAAATCCTTGAAATCGAAAAATTTACAATTTTACAGATTTCTTCACAATATTCATGTCTTTTTAATTAAAATAAATGCTCGACATGTTATTTTCTACGATTAATTCCAAATGTTTCCCAGCTCTTTGAAAAACATTCAATAATCTTAAAAATCTATGTAATTTGGCTTTCTCTTTGATTTGAATTACATCTTGAGCGTTTACGCGTCATGATTTGAAATTGTTCTGTTCTACGCTCTGTAAATTGAAATATTTTATTGTGCTGCGCTTTATACATACATAAATATGTATGTATGCATGTACTTATGTAGAAAATAGTAATAAAATAATAGAACAAAAACAATATATATGTAGATTATTAATTAAAAAAAAAATACCAAGAAGCTTATTTCAAATGGGTAATTCTTAACGTATACTCATGTTCTACGTCGCGTCAAGACAATATCAAAAATATGACTCCTAAGTAGCCGTTGTTTTCAGCAATTGACTCCACCTGGCAGTCCCTGACCACTCTTTAACATATAGAATCTGGCTAGCGGCTCCTAAAAGCAGTTATGTGTAGAAGGGGAAATGTATGTAAGTGACCTCTTGTTAATATTGTCTTCACATGACATTGACAAATAGTTACAGAATAAAGGGTTATAAGCTTGTACCTTTGAAAAAATTTTTAAAATCGTATTTATCTTTTTTAAAAAAATCCTTGCAACAAATATATACATACATACATAAATATATGTACACATATCTATGTACTTATGTCCATAAATATGCATGCTAGATGTTCTGCTTGCAATGTAGCGATTCAATTGCTAATTAAATAATACATAATCCACTTTGGGAATCTTTCTCTTTTTATAAACACACATTAACTATATTGTTTATATTATTATAATTCTTTGCTATACTTAGTTGGCACTAGAATAGTAGTAATATTAGCCTGCCTGGCTCTTCTACTTTATTGATGATGAAGGTTGGTTATTTTTTTTTTTGATGATGGCTGGTAGATACACTGCTACTTGTGGTGGTAGCTGTAATAATTGTAACTGCTTGCATGCTTGCTTTCCGGGCTTACTTGTGCTCCTCTTAAAGCCAACTACAACAAATATGAAATAAAATAAAAGTCATACGAAAAACAACAACAATATAAAAGAAATATTCTTCGCTCGCTCGTCGCACAACAACACATGGTGCCTGCTGCTGTAGTCGGTGTGTGTGATTATTTGTAAGCTGTGCATTGCACAAGAATATAACAAACAAAAACGACGTTTATCTCTCTTGTATTTAGCGCGTTGTGCTCATTATTTGTTTGAGCGCCGCGCTGTAAAGTTGTGAAAAATTTCAATTCATTAAAACAGCGACTACAATAACAAACGGCACCACTACATAAGAATAATAATCATTAAACTAAAATCGAAACCAAGAAATATAGAATTATAATAAACTAAAGCAAAAGAGGAATTATACCTACATACATACCATTTTTTCTTCTTTAACCAATCGAACCGACCAAAAACCTAAAGAAAAAGTAGTAGAACCAGTGGTGGTGTACAATGAGGGCCGTGGTGGTAACAAGAAAAATAACATAAAGGAAAGAGGAATTTTTAACAACCAAAATTTAAATTTCAAAAGGAATTAGAAAAAATGAGAGCTTTATAACAACAAGAAAAATATAAAAGAATTGATAGGTATTCTAGTCTAGTGCAAACGATAATTAAGTAAGCGAATAATAAGAGAATTGAATTCTTCGTACTTCATAATTAATTACTTATTAATTTATTTAAAGAAACATTAATTTAAAATAATTACATATGCAAAATATATGAAAAGAAACGTAACACATGTGATGATAAAATTAAAAAAAAAAAATTATTAAGTGTTGTGTTAGGTGCCTATAATAACAAAAATTATATAGAATAAATTATCAATTGAAATTCAAATTCATTCAAAGCTTAAATAATGAAGTAGTAAAAATAATTAAACAAATTGAAATATTTGCTACAAGCTTACTTACATATGTGTGTATGTACGCTGGGCTTGCTTACTTGTTTGTTTATATGTTTGTTTCGGTTCTTCTTCTCTAAAACAAAATGGAAGTTATTAAACCTATGGATTTTAGCAGTTTTACTGCTTTTTGTGAGCATTTAAATAAATCAACAACATCTTCGACAACTACAGCAGCAACAAACACACAACATACGGTGGCGGTGGTGACAGCAGCAGCGACAACATCACCACCACCACCACCATTATTACAACAACACTCGTCATCCTCACCAATGCCGCCATCATCACCACAACCAACTCCCCATATTAATGGAACTATTTATTTAGAGGTAGAAAAGAACAAAAAATTAGCATAAAAATTATCAATGATAACTCTTTCAAAGTATCTAAAACATGCATGTATATGTATGTATGTATGTATGTATGTATGTATGTATATAGGTACTTATGTAGGTACATAATTAAAAAATATCAAATGCATGTGAAAGTCATTTCACATGTGTGATACCTACATACATATGTACATACATACATATTTGTATATTAATTATATACATATTTACCTATAATCCATTAAAAACGATATTTAATTTGAAAATTTAGAATATGAAGCAATCAATCGCTTGAATACCTACTTGCCCATATTTCTGGTAATATGTATGTACATTATGCTCTCTTGTACATACATACATACATACGAGTATATCTGCTTAATTTTTATTGAAATGTTTTCTTTTTGTGCAAGCAGTGTAACATCAATTTTTATTTATTTATTTGAAACTCATCTCATATTTGATACATCAACTAGTGATGGAAAATGTAGCAAAATTGTGCAATTTATGGTACTGGTACGTTTCTTAGAGACTTGTGGTACTTTCTAATCTATTTTGGCTTCTTGCATTCAAAAATCAACTAACTTCTTAAAAGCGCTTAGTATGCGGCACGTAACGTTTTAAGATGACACTTTTTATTAACTTTTTCCCAGTAGATAAATAGAAATAGATAAATTGGATATGGGCCAGAATTGGAAGTGCCAGAATTTAAAAAGTCCAAATTAGGACATGATGGAAATAATTAAACGGCAACACATGTGCAATTGTTGGACTCAATTTCATAAAGTTTGTATAAATAAGAATTTAAAAAAATGTGACCTCTTAAACAATTGGCGATTCTTCATCCACTAAAAAATAGCGGTATGCATACTGTTTTCCTGGACAAAAGTAAAGTCTTCAAGAACAAAAAAAGTTATATATCACGAAGTGTTCATTTTCACATATTACCTCTATTTTTAGACACGTAAATCTCTTGTAATATATTCCAAGATATAATTTGTCACCATCAAATGTATTTTGGAACTTTTATATTGTCAATTTGACCAAATGCAGGTAAAACTGAAAATGCATCACTGACATCAACCTCTCTGTACTCAAATATCTATCTCACACTCTCGCTTCCACTATTTGCTGTTTTCTCTGTTTGCTTGTGCCTCATTTACATTTTTATATAAAATTTGAATCTGCTATGTGTGCTCATAGTATGTATGTATGGGTTTGTGTTTACAATTATTTCAAATAATATCCCTCCTTTATTGAATTTTCTCGTCCCTAACAGGGTTGTCAATTAGACGTTTTTATGAAAAAGAATTTGTTGCAATATGTCTACATGCCTGTACAATATTTTAATATGGAGCTGTTGCATGTTTTTGTTAAAATTCGTTTTTGTGCCTAGTAGGCTTTATTTAAAACTAAGAAGTTAACTAATGATTTCGAATAAAAAATTTATGAATTTTCAGACTATTTCAATAATAAATACATAATAGAAATTTGTATTATACGAATTTAGCCGCAACACCGTATTTCGTTCCTCTTACACTACAATAAACATTATCCTATATAAGGAATTATTTCGCAGTCGGTACTTTAAATTACTTCAAAGAGAGTTTCTTGTACAAAACGTACGTATAACTGAGTAGAGTTCTAGGAGTGTGTTTTTTTAAAATAGAAAACATCGTAACCAGCTTTTAATTAATTTATCAGCCTTGATTCCTTAAAGATACACTAACATTTCCAACAAAAGTAAACATATTAGAACTAAAGTTTAAGACGTCGCAGTAAATTGCTCCTGAATTTCAAAATCCCTGCCATAAGAAGAATAAACGGAATTGTAATTAAAAAATATATTATAAATTTCTGAAAGGTCTTCTAAGGCGTGATAAATTTTTCTTAAGACGCCGATTAGATATCTAACAATGTATAATGTAATGTATGAATTGAAATCATAGCTCGAATATCGGTCGCAAGTAAACGTCTGTTGCGAAAACCCATATTTCATGTTGAAATAATTGTAATTAAGCTACAGAAATGTATGAAATAACAAAGTAGTATTACTTATATTTCACTTGCGAGTGAATTTTTTGTTATTTATTTAATTTTTAAATAAAAACGTCACCCGCAAAACTTTTTGAATATTTTATTAATAAAACAACATAAGGACAAATAGTAAAAATTGTTCGAGCGCTGCTTAGTTGCGTTATGGCTTTAAATTTCATATAAGAATTATTATTATTTGTTGTTTTTTTTTTATATAAACGCAGAACCAATATTGTAAAGATGTTGTAGGTTTGTATTGTATTTAATGTTTTCCACTTTCTATATATAATTTTGTTTCAAATTCTCGTAATTCATAGTTTCGGAACAAAATTATAAGAGTTATTAGGAGATTAAGATTAGAATCTTTACAAATTGTTGTAATTAATGCAACCGGTGGTCTTATTAATGATTTATGTAATTTTCTCTACCTGCTTGTCGTCGGATTTATTATGTTCATCTTTTTCCACAAGTCGTGGAGGTAATTTTTACCTCTCGTTTTTTAATTTTTAAATTTTCTGAATTATTCGAAATATTTTACTCAATAATGTAATAGAGTCACGACAACTGGAAAATTTCTCTAAATTGCTGGGTTTATATTTTTACCTTTCTCCATATTTTAACACTGAAGACAAATTTTAGAATATGTAGAACATGCAATTATTATATATATTTTTTTAAGAGATACAAAATTCTAAAACTTTTTCTATAGATAATATATGTAGAAAAATTAATTTTCAAACTATCGCGCTTAAATAATTTGTTTTTAATAAAAACAACGTATGCGAGAATTTGTGAGCAGTGAATATTATTACAGTACAAAGTGTTAAATATGTGTAGTAATATGGAAATTAATCACCCGTATTATGTATGTAGATATACTTTGACTCAAATAACTGCGATAAATAGCCATAGAGAAAGAAAAATTGTCATTGAGATCTTTTGCTGTGAAATACATTTAACAATTTGCAGAGTTATAACTTTCAATAGTTTTACATAAAAACAATTAATTTTATCGTTATTAATATCAAATATCTTTAACGTACTACACTACTCATCTATAACCGTTTCAATCATTTATTAAATTATTATTATATTAGCTGGTTCACAAACTGATAGCAAGAAGAAAATAAGTTTTGAAATTACATAAAAAGAAAATAAGTTTTTGAATTACATATTATGTTATATTAAAATTGTCATTGTGTTCATAATAAATTATTATAATATGAAATTTATTTGTTGGGTGGTTAAGCAATGTCTATATGCATTTCATTGGTGCTTTATACCAAATCTGCAGTGGACTTCAACCACATTTTTTTCACAGCCATAACTGTAGTTATTATAATGTGATATTTTTAAATCCTTTGTGAGTTTTTATTTAAATTCTCAAATGGTTTATAAAAGTCTTTTGATAAGATGAGCTGTTTGAAACTTTTCAAAACTGTGGTTGAAGTCTACTGAAGATTTGGTATAAAGCACCACTGAAATGCATATAGACATTGCTTAACCACCCAACAAATAAATTTCATATTATAATAATCGAACATAAATTGTGTCATTGCGAAGTCAATGTTAACCGTTGGGTAGTGTAAAAAAAATTCTGTTTAAAATCGCATATGCAGTTAATGGAACAAATAGTGTAATAGATGTACATACACACATATATCCTCGTGTACTCTTACGTACTGCATATTAAAATCTCTAGATTGTCAACATTTGAAAATTCCTTTTATATTTTTTTTGTTTTGTCTTCTTTGTTGCCACATTTTCTCTTCCTTGTTAAAAGTCTTTCGTTTTAGCTCTTTGAATCTACAGAGAGTTTTTATGCTTAATTTTCTCATTTCTCGAATATATTTTAAATTGTACGTGGCTGTGTGTTGCTATATATTTTCATGTTTCGTTTTATTAAAAAAGGACACTAACTTATTACACTAGAAACCCCGCACTTTATACTTCATACGGTACGTGTAACAGTGTAGGTTTCTATATACATATATTTGAATGCTACCTTTTTAATTATAAATCATTGTGTCTTCGCTTAACCCATTCAGTGCCAGTCGGGGTCTTTGCAGTAGTACCAAAATATATAAATAAACTTAATAATAAACTTCGTGTTACTAGTGAATCACTCAGATCGTGGTTACAAATTAATAAAATACCGCGCTAAAGGCCTTATACGTTGCCTTATTCAACTGTACGTTTCCGTTAACGCAAAATACAAAAGTTTAAACATTTTTAACTTTTGACATTTAATACTTTGTCAGACACCAGCGTAGTTTTCCATTATTTTGATTAACTGCTTTGTGTGCTAACAAAATAAAATGGAGAAGAAACCAGCGAATTAATATTCTTCAACAATTGATGTCAGTTAAAAAGTCGACGGATTCTATGTGTGCCGCGGGCTTAATAATGCGGGTCGGAATTTTCATGAACACGTTACAGCACTCTATTTTAGGGTTATCCTCTGAGTTCCGGACCTAATATAATCACTGTTATAAAAATGGGATTTTTAATAAGAAATACAAACGGAATGGATCATTGTAAATGACTCGTGTCCCGGCCCCAACGTTATAACTTCCATAAAAACACGTTTTTCAACATAAAAGAAATGT
The DNA here is from genome assembly GCA_963675445.1 of Linnaemya vulpina. Lineage (NCBI taxonomy): Eukaryota > Metazoa > Arthropoda > Insecta > Diptera > Tachinidae > Linnaemya > Linnaemya vulpina. The sequence goes on along the minus strand of OY776276.1, from coordinate 85,605,443 downwards.
AAAAGAATGAAACAATTTAAGGTTAATTGAAATTAGGTTTCACTTATTGAGATTTTATTTGGAAACAGATGTAATTGTAAAGATTGTAGCGCAAAAATATTAAGATGGGTTCAGCGCTGAGCGCTTTTAATATCATCATTTTATAATCAATTTGGATTTTATTTAATATATAATCAATATCTACTAAAGTTAGCGAAACGAGACTTGTTTATTTTCATTAAAAAAATGATAAATAACTAAGCAGGGTCAAACTATAGCATTCTTTATATTATTTTGTCTTAAGTAAACCACCACCGAAAGTCTGTAGGTCGTATCATGAATGTTATACATTGTCTTTTAATTGGATGTTGCTTGTGAACAATAGTTGCAGATGTAATTTAGGTTATGTGATTTCGATGTTATTCTCACTACTTCTATAGTTGTAAATAAATATATATGAACAAATTTCCTGCATCAAATGAACAGACAATTAATATACCAACACAAAAATAGTGCGGATCAATACCAGTAACTCTAACACAATTATGATCTGTGATGTACCAAACGGCATCATAAACCCCCTTTTTTATCTGGGCATATATGTATATTCTGAAATGGTGATAGGCACACATAAACCCGTAAATAAAAAATATTTGATGCCATCATTAAAATAACGGTTCTGCGCGTCTGTGAAAACCGGAACGCATCACGAATTAAGATTCAAAGACTACAAGTTAAAAGAAGAAGTAACAATAGCGATAGTTCTAAAATAGCATACTCGAATATGGTGCTCTTAATGTTGACAGATATAAGCTAAGCTGCTGCTGAATGAGTAGCTGAAAAGGTTAACTGTAAGGTACACTTTATTTCGTATTATTCGTGTTGCCCATATACATATGGACGATTGCATACATGTACATTTGTAGAAGTTCTATGGAAATATTTCTGTATAAGGAAGAAGACACGAAGGCATAAAAAATCTAAATTTATTACAACTAAATGTTGCTTATTCATCTGCCTTTTTCTCTAACAAATAATAAAGTTTTTGTTTTATTCATGCTTGTTTACACCTCTCTCTTACTCTCCCTTACAATCCGTATCTAGCCACTCTACCTTCTTTTACACACACAGACATATTATCATAGTATCTGTGACTTCCTCTACTTAGCCTTTTGGTTCCAATTCACATTTTGTGTATGACTATAATGTATGTATGGATAAACGAGTGGGGTGTTTGGGTTAGGAGGTTCGATACCGTTTTTCATAAGTTTTTTTTATATTTATTTTTGTCAAGTCGATTTTAAACCGTGCAATTGGTTTTATGTAATGTAAAGTACCTATTATGTGCCTATAATACATAAATAGGTACGTGTGTGCCTTTGCATTTGTGATGTGCAAATATTCGTCTTCGAATTCTCGAATATTCGGGCATGCTTATATATTCTCGAGTATTTAAGTAAATTGCATTAAAAAATTTGTTGTAACAATAATATAAATTTCATTGCTATGATTCGATACCGAACTAAATTATGAAAGTCCGGCCGAATCTTTCTGATTTGTACTAGTGTGTGATTATTAGTTGCTGTCGACCTGGTTCAATGGCGAAGGCATACAGATGGTCATTAAAAAATACTGACAGCAATTGACACATCATTTTCAGAAATAAGCTATCTCCTCCATCGATCTTGTATATTTTTATTTATAGTTCCGGTACAATGTATTGCATGATTAGGTGCCATCCCCTAGGTGTTGGTCAGTTTAATAATGGCAATAAGTTGTTTCTGTGTATTAAGAGGAGAGTATAAAGAGGGAAAAGATGAGGAAACGGAAACCATGTAAACAGTTTGACTACAATTTGTCGTTAGATTGCTTTATTGCAATTTAAAAAAAATTGTCAAGGGATATAGCAATCCATTTGTTAGAGTAACTCCTTTTTTGAATTTATAATGTACTGATACGCGTTACAGTTTTGAATAGTTTTTTAACTTTAATGTGAGCGAAATTATTTTTCATAAAAAATTTAGCATGTTAATAGAGCCCAAAAAATGTCCTCAAATTTCATATATGAATAGCATTCGCATTCGCAAGTGATAATTATATAGGCAAATATATATATATGTCTTTTTACTATAGTATATTGATTTTGTTACACTAATAAACTCTTATGTATGAGCGATTTTTGTCTTGCATTACACTGGTTTACAGCCAAAAAATACCAAGAACGCCACATCCCTAGATAAGTTAATAGGGACCTCCTGAACACGAAAAACGCTGTAATTTTTTTCCTAAGTACAGTTTTTTAGATAACGGTACTTTAGTGCTTTTCGGTGTATGGTCCCACTCAAACCCTTGTGGAGCCAACCGAAAAGTCCGATCGAATTAAATCGCATATCGTTCAAGAGTTAATTGAATGTCTTTTCCGTCGATGTGCTGCAAATTTCTTTGAGACAAGAAATGGCTGGGTTATGGCGGCACCTCAAAGTTAAAAATTTGCCTATTTTTTACGTTTTTTTTCAAAATTTTTCATTTTTATTTCGTTTTTTTTTTATACGTTATAGTAAAAATCTGGAATGTTTTATTTTTTTACCAAATAATTTATTTGGTTACCAACATTTTAAGTGTGATTCTAAAGAAAAAACGGATGAAAAATAAAGTTTTTATTGAGGATTTTGTGGAACGACAATATATTCATTTTCATTGCTCATGCAGTATATTCGGCGTAAACTCAAAAAATTAAAATTAAAATGAAGAGCGACTTGAACTTTTGCGTTTTTTTCGGATGGGTCTTCGCGATTGAGGAACCAACAATCATTTGTTCATCTCGATTTCTTCCATTTCCTGGTGAAATCTTTCACCTTGTCCAACACTTTCGGAGCCCAACTTCGTGAGGAAAGTATCCAAATGACTAAATATGAAGTGTAATTTCGGTTGGGCTCCACAAAGGTTTGAGTGGGACCATACAACGAAAAACACAAAAGTACCGTTATCTAAAAAAACGGTACTTAAGAAAAAAAAATTACAGCGTTTTTCGTGTTCGGGAGGTCCCAATTAACTTATCTAGGCATGTGGCGTTCTTGGTATTTTTTCAAACTAAAAATTTGTAAAGCTGTGTCATTAATGGTATGTAACTAGGCTTGCCAGATTATTAAAAAAAAGCTGGACATTTTGATATAAATATTTCACGAAAAAATAGTTACTTTTTGTCATACAAACAATTTTATTAAAAAATATACGTTTACATTGCTTTTAACATATATTATATAATCCTCTAATATACTTTTAGCATAACAAAATATAACTTAACTTTTTCAGTTAATTTATCCATATCGGTATACATATATGAAGCTACGATCAAAATAATAGCAGCACCTAGTTAAAATTACATAACGAAAAAACAAAATCATACAAAAAAAGACTCAGAAAAAGCGATTTCATTTGTCTGCACATGAGTGTAAAATATTATAATAAACATTTTATTTAAGGCAATAATTATTAAGAGCATTTTGTGGAAAATTGTTATAGCTGGACAAACTTTATTTTAGCTTGAAACAGGTACTTAAAAATCTGGACAATCCAGCCAAAACAAGCCCGACTGGCAACTCTATATGTAACACACCATTATAAAACGTTAGTGTTTTATCCTTTCCTGGAAGTTATTCTAAGAGTTTGTAGAACAAATATTAAAAAAAAGAAACAATAGTTCATTAAACACTTTAGGATAAAAAATGCTTAACAAGAAATTATATTAAACAGTGGTTTAGAGAGTGTTATACATTAATATTGGCGAGCACCAATAATTCCTCCGATTAGTGTTGCAATACAAGTATGTACTAACATGTCATCCGAAGATTGAAATATGTTATTGCTTCCACGTAGTAGATAAAGTATTTGTACGGACTTTATAAAACCTACTTATGTCACAAAGGTTTTCCATAAAGCTAAAACAAAAATAATTGAAAAAAAAAATTCTAAAGTGATATGTAGAGAATTATTTTTATTTCATTTGGTTGCATGAACATCACTAACGTCATTTTATTAAAAAGTTTTCCCTAAATCAAATTCTTTAGTGGCATTGTCCTTTTCTTAAAAATGGTTTATAAAACTGTTTTAAATTTTTATAATATGTATGCAACCTTGTTCATGGCTTTCATAAATTTTCTACTGTCGAAAAAAATTAATCAAAGAATTTGCTAAGAGGACTCAAGGACAAACCAAGAAGTTTATAAAAACTGTTTAAAGGATTGGTGGAAACGTTCTTTGGAGGGGCCATATATTGTACAGACCTCGTATACAAATCGAGAGGAATAACCACTGTTTCTAGTGAAATATTACGAAAAATCTTAAGAAGAATAGGAATATGTATGTATTTCGATTTTAAAACCGAGAAAGTTTGTCAAGTGTAACTCCTAACGAAAGAGAAATACGCATATGAAATCCTTATATTATCTAACATGTATTCGTAATCCAATAAGTGGATATATTCAAGAAAGTAACATGTTGAAGAGGTCTTCATTCTCTCTAATGCGTGAAATCTTGCAAACTGTTTGTGTATCTAATTCAACTTATTATTCTGGACCCCTGGACTTCTTCTGACTGCTCTGAAACAAGCAGTGATATTAAATTAAGTTTCTACAATAAACTAAAATCTTGTGCAACGTTGGGTTAAGTTTTTTGAAGATATATTTGGGTTAAGAGTGGGACAGTTTTAAATGCGTTTTAATACATTTCTTATATTCGGTTTTTATTGGTAATATATTATCAAATGCAGAATCAAATTCTAGCATGACGTCGAATATTTTGTCAAATATAGCTGACCAGCCATCTGCAGAGTTGCACTGACCTGTTTATTATCAAAGGTAATAAAATATCGGAACATGTTCAAACATACTATATAAATTCGTATATGTATTAATATATGTGTACGCGTACTACACATACATACGCATGTTACTTTGTTCACATTTAAACATACACACATATGGTGAACCCTAGGCTATAATATGGTAAAATCTAACACATATCACTTTCATATAATAACCGATTGATTTATTTCTGTAAAGTCTGTTTTTCTTGCACACTGTACGTATACCATATACATATTTAGCATGTACATATGCACATGTACAGACCATATACATATATTTTAATGTATGTGCACATGTATAAAGATACAAATAAAAGAGAGTAATACAAAAATTTCAACGGATTTTGCCATCGTCTGTAGTAGCCATCATGTACATCATCATTATCTTTATTTCGTTCTAATCGAACTCATTTGGGCGTATGGCTTTGTTTTTATACGAATTTAATATATAAAATACAGAATAATAAAAATTCAACGCGTGTCACACAAATGTCAGCGTCGTCTCCTCTTTATGGATTCTGTGTGTTCATGTGCCGTTTCACTTTTTAACGAACACACAAATACTAATAATATGCTGATGTACCCATCAAACAAACAGGTTGATATTAAATGCAGTGAGATAAAATTTTAAATCAAGTGATTGGTACACAACTTGAAAAATAAGTACAGCGTTCTGAACGTAAGAAGACTTTGTACGCAAAATTTTAATTGTGAGTAAATAATGCGTTACGTAAGTGAACAAAACTTGCCATGAAACTCTTCCAATCATAAAGCAGCCGTGACTCAGATTTGCAGATTTGCAGAAAAAAGAATGAATAATTATGAGCTGTTTTAAAACCATTTGCGAAATTTCATTAACAACTATTTCTAATATGCTATGAAAGAATTCGACAAGTCGATTAATACGATTTCTCCTGTTTAAACGTTTTTGGCTACCACTGGTTGATATTCTGCTAAATGCCCCATATAAACAGTGGCTTCAACAACCTAAAACTTAAACGTACTAAATTTAAAGTATACTTTTATATTTATACAACAGACCAAAAGTACATATTAAAAATAGTAAATTTTAGATTTCGAAATCAAAGATTTCGATGATTCTTTGGGTCATCACTAATTAATATATGATTTTATAAAAGTCGTATGATAGACTTTGACGAGGAAGCGTGTATGTGCTATTATGTTGCTTTTAAAATTTACACTACATACAAATTAAAATATATTTGCTTTTGCTCGCAACAATAGTGAGCACGTAGATTAATGTTATTAAAGAAATACAAATAGTAGTAGGGTGGCCCCAACTGTTGAGTCGTTAGCTCTCACAACCAAATGTTCTTAGCCTAACTTGATTTTTCGACAGTTGTACTTTTAGATAGGTCAACAGGGACAAGATAATTCGTAACTTTTGTGATTTGAGATTTAATTTAAAAAAATCCGCAAAATTGTAAAATTGACGTTAAATTTAGTAGTTAATAATTCGAGAATTGCAATAGCAATTTGCAATTTTTCTTCTCATGATCATCAATTTGAGTTGAAAGTCAATATAAAAACTGTAGGTTTGAGAAAAGGGTTAGAAAAACGTTAAATAACAAAACCACATTTGATGTATTCGACCTTGTGTTTGTTGGGTACGTTAGCTGGTTGTGATATTAATGTTGACGTATGTATCTGATGATGGAGATGATGATGATGATGATGAACAGAACAATAGCAAGAACGTTAGTTGGTAATAATGTTAATGTAAAACTCGCTTTGAAATTAGGGGTGCAGAAATGGATTTTTATTCTTGTTATTTTTATTGCACACAATCTTTCTTTTGGATTTTATATTTTTAATTTTTCTGTACAGTAAAACTTAAATATGAACGCTATGCTGCATGCAGTAACTGATTTGCAAAGAGTATTTGATTAATTTAGTTGTGGGGTAAATTGACTGGGATTAATACATATGTATGTATAAATATATATACAGTGGTTCAAGCGACAAATCGAACTGTCTTTACATGCAGAAAATGCTTAGTTTTAGTTTGACAAATATTGCTTGAGCTTGAAACAATCAATCTCGTTGCAAGCCATCTAATTATGAGACATAAAAACTAAATTTTAAGACGCCCTATTTAATGCAGCACAACTGAACATCGCATTAGCTTCTATAGTACACAAATTATTTCAATGAATATAATGGAAGTAATCAATTACACTAGCATGTAATTGTTTTGTTTTTTCTTTTAAATTTTTAAAAAGATATTTAAAACTCATGGATATGACCACTATTAAAAAAAGATGTCCGAACTCTTTTCAGAAAAATAAGATAATTATGTATGAATGTATATACTCGTACATAGATGACAACTTATCAAGTGTAGATGGACAAAAAATTTTTATTCATCTACTTCTAAATTGCAACCGTGCTGTTGCTGTTTCATGTTATAAGATTAAAAAGGGGGTGTAAGTTAAAAATTAAAAATTCCGTATACATACTGCCCTTATTGAACTAAAAACGGAGCAACTTGAAAGTGAACAAATCGCCATTAAAGAAACCCTTGCATGTTTATGTATGTACTTATTTATATAAATACTACTATAAGACTGTATGTATAAATGTAGTGAAGGTATTCAATAATATAGTTAATAAAGATAATTTTGTAGGTAATCTTAATCTCTACCCCGAAATATGCATTGTTCCCATAAGAGTATAGAATACTTGATTATAGAAAAGTTTAAAAGTTAATTTAACTTCATTTGTTAGTATTTATTTTAAACTTCTTCAATACAGCTGACATAATGTCCTTTTAGATCAATATAGCATTTTTCCAATATTTTACTCTTTCGAAATAGGGACTCTCAAAGCTCTTAAATAGGCGTTTTTTCGGTTATTTCCTTTTCACATTTATTACCAGCCAGTTATTTCTTAAAATTGTAAAAATAGACATGGGCTACATCTGGAATATGCTAGATGGAGTAGCAGTTCGATGTCCAATTTATGGAGTATTATTATGACTATAGACGTAATCACTCGTGTATTGTGTTGATAGAATAGTTAAAATTCACGAGTTTGTCTGATTCTAATGGCTGTCAAATACAAATTATTATGTATTATTAGGGTATAGTCCTCTGGGCATCACAATGGGTCTTGAGAATTTGCGGTCAGCAAATTTTTAACCTTAACCTTTTCGACAGCAGTATTACATTTAAAGTTACTGCGAGTTAAATTCAAAAATTCACGGAATTGTCAAAAAGCTCTTACAACCAATTTCATTTTCATCAACAATCAATTACATAAATTGTAAAAACTGTACGTTGAGGGGCGTGGCAGTTCTAAAATAACGCTTAAACAGTATTTTTAAAAAATTCATATGTTTTAAACATGACTTTAGAGGATATATGTATGTACATATATACACATTTAATAACTTCTACAGGTCTTAAGATATACTATAATAAATTGGTGAGATATTTGTAATTCTGTTAAGTGAAAAACTGATGCAACTGATTGGTAAATTCAACAAATAAACTTATATTTTAAAATTACAATAAGAAATAAATACATTGAGCAAAGCTAAAATGTATCGCACTTTATCAACTATCGAATTATGTTTTCTCTCATGGATGTTGAAACTGTTAAATTCAAAATACCCGTACGTGTGATAGAAGGAATATGCTGACGATAGTTAGAAGTGGGCGTCCATGTAATATATGGCATTAACTATCGTCTTAAATGTTTTATTTTGGTATTTCTGCACAAGTACTAAATATGATTAGTCAATAATGATTTTAATATTGCAGTGTATATGTACACTCTTTCATGTGTATATTCACATCACTTTATGGATTTGGCTTAGTTTATTGTGTTGAATTGGAAAATGTAGTCTGAAGATTGAATATTGTTGTACGGGTTGTTTATAACGAAAATACAAATATTAAAAGTACTATTGTTTCTTGCTTAAGCCAACTTACATAATTATCGAATGTTCCCCTAGAATTTTACAGAGTATAATATTAATAATATATGTATATTAATATATTTTCACCATTTTAAATTTAATATTATAAAATATTAGTTTATTCCTAATGAAGACATTTTCAACATTTTTTAATCCGGGAAAATGTTGGTATAAGATAAAGCTTTTTATAACTCCTACAATAAAATCCATTTGTTCTTGAGACGCGGAGAAAACCAAAAAAAATTTCTGAAAACAACGTCGCTACAATTATGAAAAGCACTCTCAATCAAATAATCGTCACTTGTTATCACGAAACTTGGCATTTATTAGAGATATGAATAATATTAATGATATTCCACTCATATTTAAGAAATCGGCAAGGAAAACACATTTTCAGATAATTTATATTTGTAAATAAATCAGCAAGAAATTTAACCGTGTAAATGGTTATCGCTTTAATAACTACATCGTTATAGCGTTCTTCTTTTATGCTATAGATTCTTTAATTTTCATTCTAATCTCAATATTTTCGCCTTTACGTTTTCCTCATGAACTTTAATACTCGTATATTATCAACAGGTGTTCCAGAGGTATGAATTTAAATAAAAAAAATTTTTTTTATTGTTGAAAATCCTTTTTCCGCTAAAATTCTGCATCTCGGAAGCAAATAAATTAAAATCAATATAGAGCTGTCAACAATTTTGCTGCGTCTTACGTTGTGTGGTATATTTTATTTCAATTTATATATCGTGCAAAAAAATCCCTACCTGATAAAGCAACTACATTGATTTGGCATGTTTAATTTCTATCTTTTTAAAAGACAATATAACAAATTTCATACAAACGTATGAGAAAAAATCGTATATTTTGAAACTATAAAACATGGACTGAGTATGTAAATTGAATAACTCGGTTTTTCAAAAGCATTTTAAATTTTCCGTATGTAAAAAGTTTGCTAGATGTTGTGTGGTTTTTTTTGTGTTCATAATATGAATATCAATTGTTAATCAAAATTCGGAAACAAAAATACTTACTGCTGTGATTAAAAAAAATAATACTTAATGTGCCCTTTGGTGAAACATAATTTTCATAAAATTTTATTCTGTCTTCATCTATTATGATTTAATATTATTAAATCATGATATTGTGATTTATCTATTATGATAAATATACTTCTCTGTTCTGTAAATCGAGTCGACTTCAATTTTAGATCGAGTCGAGTTAGAAAAGTTAAAACCAATAATGGAAACTTGTGTTTGTAAATAGTTTTCTTTATAGTTATATTTTTCACAGCCTTAAGAACCATATCTTATATTGATTTATTATATGTGATATAAAATAAATCGATGGGGTCATTATTTATTTTTTTAAATGAAAAATTTACTGTGATCGGGCTTACAGAACAGGGCCGGTAATTTCTATTGTGTTTTTGCCTTCTGTAAATTTTGAATTGTGAAATATTTCTATATGAGCCCAGTGACCGATATGTTGCGAAAATTCGGAAAATATTTCAAAAATGTGTATCAATAATGTCCTTGATGTCCACAAGTTTTCATAATGAATTTTCAGGCTATTAAAAGTAAAAATTGATCTGAAACAAAAGCTTTAAAGACATCTATAGTAACTGAATAACAAGATTTAAATAAAAATATTTAACTTTAAAATACTGTATATACTTACTATGAATATATTTATTTATAAAATCTGTTTAATGCATGCAATACTAATTTCAATGTAATTGGTTGACTAGTTATACAAATCTAAACTTCTTTCACAACATTTAACACTGAAATCATTTTTTATTTCTCATAGTTCAGGCATAATAAATATTCTTACTGTGTAATTCATGACAAAACCTTTCCCACGCTTAATTTTTTTAACAGAAAATGGAACGACAGGGTAAAATGGAAATTGCTGCCCGTGAACGAGAGATGCAACGTTTACAATGTATACCCAAAAAATGGAATCGTCGTGAGGAGTACGAATTCCTGCGAGTTCTTACCGGCTATGGTATTGATCTTTTACCGCCTTCTGCCTTAACACCAGGCCTAACAACTCTGGTACCCGATTGGACTAAATTCAAGCAGATGGCACATTTAGAAAGAAAAAGTGATGAAACACTTTCAGATTACTACAAAGTATTTATAGCCATGTGCAAAAGACAGGCTGGCGTAAAGTTGTCGGAAAATGAAAAAGGTTTGGAAGGCATAATTGAAGATATAAGTGAAGATCATGCTAAATTAATATTAGACCGCTTGGAATTGCTTTCCAAATTGAGAGAAATTTCCAAGCATCAACAGTTGGAAGATCGTTTGAAGTTGTGCATGGTCAATGCGGATACTCCAGATTGGTGGGAGCCCGGTAAACATGACAAGGAGCTTATAGCGGCCGTACTCAAACATGGTCTCTACCGATCAAAAACGTTTATATTTAATGATCATACATTTTCCTTTGCTGATTCGGAAAACAGATTTCTACGCGAATTGGAGACCCAAATGCAGCGCTCTATAAAATTGGAAGCATTAAATGCTGAAAAACTAACTCCTGCTACGGCGTCCTCCGTAAAGGATGAAATTATAGATCTGGATGAAGAACTTTTAACAAAAGATAGTTTGATTAAGAAGGAAAATTTCTCACCTGTGAAAAACGAAACTAAAGCGGAATCACTGCCTAGTGAAACAGAAATCACTAAAAAAGAACCTGATGAAGAGAATAATGATGTCAAATCGGAAACAGATTTAAAAAATTTCAAGCCGGATATGGATACTCAAGACTTAACAAATGAAGAAGATGACGAAGAATCGACTGAAAGAAAAGAGAAAATAACGGATTCTGAAAAAACTGAAAAAGAAACTGAAATAAATGAAGATGAAGAAAATAGAGAAGAGAAGAAAACTAACGAGCAAGAAAAAGATTATGTTGAAGAGAAGCGCGATAGTATGGATGTTGAAAATAACGAATCTATCACAGAAGATTTAAGTAAATCTAAAGATGAGGATACGTGTTTAAAAGAAGAAAACATAGAAACTAAAGATGGTAAAATAGATTTGGATGTCGAAGCGAAAAAGGCTGGGAACAAAGACAAAGAACAAGTTATACATAAGGACAAGGAATCATCGGATGAAAATAATAAAGAAAAAGATAAGGATGACTCACAAATTGAAGAGTCGGAAGTAAAAGAACCATCGGAAGAGAAAAAAGAAGATAATAAAGCAAAATCGACGAAGACGGCTGATGAAGATATGCTTGATTTGTCTACTGCCACAACAGGATCTAATGACCCCGATGACGAAGAGGTTATGAAAGAAAAAGAAAAAGCTGTAGAAGAAGAATGCAAAAAGCAAGCAGCGGAACTTAAAGCAAGATTCCCCGACTTGGAAGTCATACAACCGGGCGCTGCTAAACAAAAACAAGAAAAACCTAAACTTGAAATTAGTATAAGTTGGTTTAAAGATTTTGCCCTAGAAAGACGTATATATCATATTGTTTCTTGCATTGATACGGGAAAGTGGCCTGTGGATAAATCTTATTCCGCTCTGTTGGGTTGCAAAGGTATTGAACTTAACATAGGCTTACATGAAGCTATACCGCATCTCAGTGTCGTGGTAGAAAAACGTTCTACCACTCCAGATGTCATCACTATAACTACAGATCATGGTGTCACCAAACATCTGACGTCTTCTCAAGTGCAACAAGTTGTTGCACCAGTTACTGTTGTAACAACTGCTCCAACTGTATCGACAAATGTGTCTATAGCGCCAATTAATACAAGTACCTCCTCCAAGACCTCGTTGTCTTTGTCAACGTCTACGGCGGCACCTATTACAACATCCTCTGTTCCATCACCAGCTCCTCCACCCGTTTCACCAGCTTCTACAAGTTCATCAACAGCTGCTGCCGCCGCCGCAGTTGCTGCAGCTGGCTTAGGTGGCTTAGATGCCAACAGCTTTAATGCTGCTATGGCTGCTGCTGTTGCAGCTGCTGGTGGTAATGCTAATGCTTTGAGTGCTTTGTTGCCTGGTATGTCTTTAACATCGCTGCCTGGTCTGAATATACCGACCTCCAACAGTCCAACCACTGGCAACAGCAATAATACAACAAGCGCGAATTCTGGTAAAAAACGAAAACGTCATATAGCCATTGACGTAGAGACTGAACGGGCTAAATTACATGCTCTTCTCAATAGCGCTCAAACACGTAAGTTATTTTCGATAATTGATATGACTATACAAGTACAGTAACTTCCGCCTAATTGAGATAATATATATATTGAAAATATATATTACATTTATCAAAATCTCTTATGCAGAAGAAAAAATTAATATTATTATTTAATATATAGTATATATTAAGAATATATCGCTCTTTTACTGTCATAAGATAATGCATTTTTGGAGTTAACGCTGCACAATTTTTCTATATACCGTTCTTGTCATTATGAAAAATTTAATTTAAACTCCTATATACTTTAATCCTGAGACAGAAATAAATTTTTCCATAAAGTCGTTAGTGAATTTAAAACTGTAAAAACATGAAAAACAAGTTTTTTTTATTTATGACACTTTAATTAAATGAACAATATCTTACTACTTATAATACAAATAAAAAGAATACATATCATTTAATTTATTCATTATTTCATCAGTTCACCTCAGTATACTCTTGTCCAGCGATTATGAGTTACGGAACATCTCTTGTGCGAGTGCGAACTCCAATCGCAAATATGTATTTACCCGACTAAAGACTGCGTTCCAAAATTAAACTCATAACTTATAGTAATGAGTATTATACTATAGAGCATAAAAAAGTATTATATTTTAGTTTTAGTTGGCTTTTACTTCCCAAATTTTTATTTCAACTTAATTTATAAACTTTTATATCTATCGTGTTATATCTAGTGGCACCAAAAGACTGGGAAACGGAAATTGCGAATATGACAGCTGCTGCAGCCACAGCCTCTGGTGGTGTTGGCAGTTCTTCGAGACGTTCATCGTCAGCTGCTTCACCAGTGGGTAGTTCTTCCCTTGGCAACGTTTTGCAACCACCACCTGCTCACCAACATGCTCCATTGAGTCGACAAAACTCTGGTCAATTCAGCAAGCCCGCTGTGCCACCTCTGAAAACACCACCACCATCTTCAATGGGTGGTGCAATGGACTTATCGTCGAGGTAAGTGCATATTACTATGACTATCAACGAAACATTTCATCTTCGTTTTATAATTGAGCTGTTAATTTTGAAAATGTGGTAACCCACCTATAATTTGCTTCTTTAAGACTCTGTATATATATATATATATATATATATATATATATATATCCAAATGCTCTGTTTTTAATAACAAACGGCTTTACCGATCGATTACGCAGACTGAACAACTCTTGAGTTTTTATCGACAGATTTGCTGGGAAATTGGGTCTTGGTTTCATTTCCGATTAGCGGGACTTTTTGTCGGGAATCGCGGAAAAACGCGTAAACGTTTGTATTTGACAAACATATACAACTATGTGCATATAATTAGTTAAAACACGGTTGAATGAAATTATTAAAAACAAAAATCAAAGCATTCCATTTTCGTGCGACTTCATAAAATTGTTGAAACTGATGATAACGAAACAGCAAAAATTTGAAAAATTTAAATATTCAAAAAGATATTTGAATGTTTAAAGCAACTGGAACTACAACAGTTAATTTAGATCACTTATTTTGTGTGCTATTGCAAATAAAACTTAAATCAATTGGCAGAGAAAGTATATATTCGATTTATGGAAATTACGTTAATAAAATGTTTAACCGTCTTTCTAATAGTACTATTAATGCACTTCTTGTTTTAAACACAATTTTATTGAAACCTACAAATATATAACTTAAAAGCAGTAACTTGTGGGACATATAAAGGTTTGAATTGCAACGTTTTTTTAACCCAAAAGGTAGGATGAACCTGTCTTCAGTACAATAAAATTGTAAAAAAGGAAAACTTATGAAACATATTCTCATAACAAAGGAAATCCTTCGCCCGACAAAATTGTATTTTTAAAACTAACATGAAGATGTAATAATGGCACTAAATTATTTTAAAGTTAGGAATTAATCATAATCAACATATCTATGAAAATATTTAATTGAAACTTCGATTAATTCAAATACAAAAATATGGAAAACGGGTCAACCCTGTAAGTGCCCGTGATTTTAAAACTCAAAGCTCTTGAGCTCTTCGAGCTAAAACACTGTTATTTGAATTTTCAAACTGCTATAAATACTGAATAAATCAATTGATTCATTCAGTAGTTTTTGGGTACTACAATCGAATCGAGATCACAAACTGAACAGATATGTACAATGTAATAAGTTTTTTCAACATAATTCGAATGAATTCGATCGGTGAAGTCTTAAGAGTTATTCTATAAAACCACTTTACACGGTGTTTTCCCCAGTTTTTTGAGATTTCTTGAAATCCGCCACGCACACACACATATAATAACTAATAACAAATGTGTTCATACAATTTTTACAATGTTGATTATAAATCTCTGTAATATCTCGAATAAGTAAAAAATAGCCAGTAGTGATGACCATGACCTAGAAAATGTCGGAGAAATTAAAAACCTTAATCGGGCACGAAAAAACCTCAAAATTATATATGTATCCGATTGCTTATCCCTTAATTGATAATATTGATAAATAAAAATAAATTTAAATCTAGACGCATGAATTTGTGGCATTTAATTTGATATACGTGTTCTTGCTCAAATATTTGAAAAAAAGAACAAATAAAACCTTGAACTACGTTATTAAAATTACAATGAAAAATAATTTTATTTTCATTGCAATATTCACATAAATATGATAATAAAAATATCTCTCGTTTTATTCGGATTTTTTACGCGGATTCGAATTTATACGATTTTTAAAGGAACGATTTTTTTTTTGAATTTCAGCAGGTTTTGAAATTTTGGATGTTTAAGCTTTTTACCGTGTTTAAATTAAGCAAAGTTGGAATCACTTATATAGTCGTCACAGTTCCTTTCTTCTGTAATGAATGAATTATGTTTTAATTAGTTAAGTAAATAAAATAAATATGTATATTTTTACATTTTCTCTTTGACATAATATTACTACTACAAAACGAAATTTATTAGTCGGGTGGTTAAGCAGTGTCTATAATATGCATTTCATTTGTGCTTTACCAAATCGTCAGTGGACTTCAATCACAGTTTTAAAGAGTTTCAAACCTCTTATCTTATGTGAAGACTTTTAAAAACCATTTGAGAAGTCACAAATGAAATCGAGTTAAAAAATCACATCAGAATAAGCATAGTAGGCTATGAAACATACAAAACCCAACAAATAAATACATAATAGGTATGTTCATTTACTTTACTAATAAATATTAGTAACGAGAGAGTAACAAGAAATTTTCCACAATTACTCTCAAAAATGTGAAAAAGTAAATGAACACTTTACTAGTAAAAATTTGCAAGTTAAAGTAGTGTTGTAATGTATAGGTATATATGAGTACTCAATAACTACCCCTTTATTGTTTGGACAAGTTATACATATATTATTATAAAAATAATGATTGTGGTCATTTATATTCAGCATTATTGTGTTGGCACCTTATTGCGTTACTATTATAATAATTATATAATATTAAGTATTTTTTAATGTGATTTTATGAAAAGCTATTTATGTAAACACTAATAAGAAACTACATTAACGCGCAAGTAAATGTGAGTTGAACTGAACTGAAGTTCATAGTGGGTTTGAACGTTTTGTTTGTTAGTTACATACAATGAACTATGTTCCATTTCATATGTACACCAACAAATTTTGCGAATTTACCTAATTTCATGTAAATTTACAAGTTCCAAATTTTGAGTTCGATTGCTTTTTCTTAAGAGGAAATATGTCTTTCTAACCATAAATAAGCAATTTAAGCAATTTTGATTTTCATAGTCATAAAAAGCTTTATCCAAAATAAAATATTATGTTGCTGTCAGCATTAGATATATAATCAGATATATATTTGCAAATAGATATCTGAACTAATTGAATTATTTGCCTGCTTAGTGTAAACTACCGAGTAGCTAGGTACTCGTAATATTTACAACACCAAAAATAACACCTGGTCTGTTACATCCTTTGCACTGATGTACCAGATACTGTGTTGCTTAGTTCAATTCCATTGGACATCTTATTTTGCTTCTGTAGTTCCTAAGTTACACAAAAATAAATTTGTTATCATTTTAATACTTTTTATGGTTTTAAAAGTTTACATTTACTTACAATTTCTTAAATTTTCCAAAATATTTTTATTTTCAACTTGATTTAGAAATATTGTCTTATAAACACAAACGAAAAACAGCTGTTTGAATAATTATCACAAGTAAAAACTTTACTTGTAAAAACTTGCAATAATTTTTCTGTATCTCAATTTTTTACGCTCTTTCACCGCTCTCTCGTTGCAAATTTTTTCAGTTAATGAACGCTTTCCAGTAAAAATTGTTACAAATTTGTACAAATTTTTAGTAAATGAACACAGCTAATATTCGATATGAATCTACTTTACCATATTTTCCAACAAATAAATTTAATTTTGAAAAAAAAGAAATATTTGTTTGTGGATTTTTTAGGCAAATTCCTTTTGATTTTTTAACTAAAACTTGAATTAATGTGATTTTTAATGTTCACTGACGAGTGCAATATTTTTCTTTATGAATAAAACAAATACGCAACAAATAACGCAACCATACACTAATGCAGAGAGATCAGAAAAATCGTTACCAAATTCATGACAGCGCAGAATCGAATGCTGCATATTCGGTTTCGTAGGTTACAAGTTCACTATCTCAGTCAACATCACTATAAATTGTAGAAAATAAATAATTCTTTCAATATCGTGGGCGGTCAGTTAAAATATATATGGGCATGTATATTATTAAATATTCAATATATCACACATATCAAGTGGCTCTTTGTTTTTGAATTTTGCAAAATTTGTGTATATTTTTAATATTAATGTTTTTTATTATCCTGTGTCCAGCCTACCTAAAATGAGCATGACTGATATGTTGAAATCGGCTTCGTCTTCGGGAGCTATAGATTTAAGTGAGGTTCAAGATTTTTCCATGGGTTCGAAAAAGCTGTCGACAGCCTCCTCAGCTTTATCGTCTTCATTATCAGCTGCCAATACATCAAGCATACATGCAGCTTTAAGCTCAGCTTTTCCTTCAATGGGTAATAAAGGAGGAAAACTTGATGACACGTTAAACAAATTAATGAAGAAAAACAATTGCGTAAGCCCTTGAAACAAAATGCAATATCATGTGTTACTTAAATTTATAATACTTTATTTTGCAGACCATTGAAGAGCCTGTAGTGGGGAAAGAGAAGAAGCGAAAGAAGTTAGATGAAATTGTTTTAGGCCTTTCTGCTGCTAAGGAACAAAAAACCTTTCCTGATCCTTCGTTGCCCTCATCTAAAAAGCCACAGATACCACCAAGTGTTTCGGTTACACCTGCTAATATACCAACATCTTTATCTTCACAACAACAAAATCAAAAACCTTTTACTATCACTGTTACGACAGTGCCCGGAAGTGAGTTTGAGTCTCTGAATTTTATTAAATTTAAAGCAAATTTTAAAAAAGAAAAACAGTGCGGGAATAAAAACTTCATTCAACCCGCCATAAAAAACTTCTACTAAAATTTATTCTTTCTCTTTTTGTTTTATGACAATAACAGAAGGTAAAACATCCTCTTCATCTGCAGCACAATCTGCATCGACATCATCGTCATCATCAACCAGCACCGGATTGTCAGCTTTGCAAAGTATGGCAGGCATGGGAGGCCTTTCGGCAAAAGATAGCTTGAATGCTTTATTAGCTCAAACAATGGCTACCGATTCACAATCGTTTCTTAAACAACAGCAAAAAATGATTCAATGTTTACCGCCAGCTCAACGTAAGCTCTATGAAAGTGTGCTGGCAGATATGGAACAGGCTATGAAGTCAAAGTAAGCTTTACATTTAAAAAATATAAGAATTCAAAAGAAATCGTTTAAAAGGACAAGTATAAAAGTGGTAATAATAAATATATATATTCTTTCGCAGCAAATACGGCTCCCCCCATGACACTAAAGTGGACAAATGGCTTACTGATGTAAATTCACCCTTGTCAATGGATTATAGCGGAGGGTCTTCAGCCAGTAGTGGAAGTAGTAATAATGCGCCCAGTTCAAACAATCGAAGATCTAATCGTCAACAATCTTCGACTCCCACACAACAAACGTTAACTGCCTCGCAAATGGCATCTAAATCCTCAAATTCATCATCGCACAGTCAATCCCACCAACAACAACAACAAGCGTCAATGTCGGCACCTCAAGGTCTGACCGGAGATGAGCCAGTGCCAGTAATAAATAAACAAACTGGTAAGAGATTGGCTGGTAATAAAGCGCCTCAATTGAAGAGATTAATGCAATGGTAAGTTCAACATGGAAAATAACATTTTGAATTAAAAAGAAAGTAAATGTTTATGCACACTTTTAGGCTAACCGAAAATCCTAATTATGAAGTGGATCCTAAATGGCTAGAGCAAATGCAAAATCCTATGTCTGCCCCTTCACCAAAACCTATGGAATCGAGCTATGCATCTTCCAGCAAATCCCATTCAGGCAGACCATCTTCGACATCAAGCAATGCCTCCTCAAGCAGTCATTCGAATTCTCAGCAACAGTCCTCATCACAATCTTCCTCTAACTCTAGTTCGAAAAAGTCTTCACGGCAAACTGCCATGGACCAAGCCAATGCTGCCATGCAATTCGGTTCATTGGCTGGCTTAAATCCTAGTCTTTTAGCCGGTCTACCCAATCTAGGAGGATTTGATCCTAAGAATCCACTTTCAGCATTCGATCCTAAGAATCCTTTGTTGTCAATGCCATTCGCAGGAATGCCCGGTATGGGAAATATACCCGGTTTGGGTAATCTAAACAATATGAACTTATTTGCTAGCTTGGCGGGAATGGGAGGCTTAGGGAATTTAGCTGGTATGGACACGCAATCTTTAGCCGCTCTAATGGCTGCAGCTGGTCCTGCTTTAGGCGGCTTAGGAGGTGTTACTGGTTCCTCAACGAATAGTGGTTCGAATAGCAAAAACTTGTCACAATCTAACAGTTCGTCAAGTAAAAAGAACAAGAATGATCAACAAGCTCAGCAAAATGCAGCAGCCGCTGCTGCTGCTGCAGCTGCAGCTTTAGGAGCAACGTCTTCATCAAGTGGTAATAATTCATCTTCAGGATCTAATGCAAAGAATTCTGCTGCTGCTGCAGCAGCCTCAGCTTCACAATTGGCGGCTGGGTTCCCGTTCCTGTTTGCCAACCCATCCCTCCTGTATCCACCTATGGGTATGAGTGGCTTAAATCCATACTCATTGGGATCCACGGGATTGGGATCTGCGTACGATCAATTGGCCCAACAGTATTTAATGAACGGAGCCTCATCAGCGGGCTCAACGTCGACTACACAATCGAAGGCGCATCAATCGCAATCCAAATCATCTAACTCAAGATCATCTGCTTCATCTGCAGCCGCCTCTTCTGCTGCCCAAGCAGCAAATCTAATGAATGCAATGGCTGCCAGTATGTCTGGATCAAGTGGTCAAGGCTCCAGTTCATCTCAATCCTCTTCATCTCGTGGCAGACAATCTTCTGCAAGTAGAGCAGCGGCACAAGCTTCAGCTGAAATGGCTCAATTGTCGAATTTGTTAATGCCTCCTGCAGACGCTCAGCTATTGGAATCGTTTTCCAGAATGGCTAATATGGATTTGGCACAGGCCACTAGGTTAATGAACTCTTTAGGCATGCCTCCCATATCGGGAGCATCTACTTCATCTTCAAATACCGTCAGCGAAAAGAGATCTTCAAGCTCGTCAGCTTCAAATGCTGCTGTGGCAGCCGCTCAACATGCAGCAAAGGAACAGCAAAAATTAATGGAACAATTGGCTAGAGGTCAATTGCCTACCGACTTAGCAACACTACAAGCCTTGTCGCAGGGTAAACTACCACCCTCTATGACAGGAGCTTCAAATAATTCCTCAAGTAATTCCTCCTCTTCTAATACTTCCTCTAGTAAGAGTGCAAAGGCTGCAGCTGCTGCTGCCGCCGCAGCTGCTGCTGCTTTACCACAAATACCCGGTATGCCTGCCGATTTTAGCCAAGCATTCTTGGCAGAAATGGCGGCCCAAGCTATGGCAGCTGCTGGTAGCTCCTTACCCCTTACTGGTCCTGGTTCCTTGGCTAGCTTAACAGGCAGTTTAGCCGGACTCACAGGAGGCTCATCCACTTCCACGGGCACTTCATCCGCTGCCTCGAAAAGGCAAAGAGACCAAGATGCTTTAGCCAAGGATGCCTTCCAAAAACAAATGGACTATTATACTAAACAATTAGGCTTAGGATCTGGCATTTCTCTAATACCGACGTCTGCTTCGGCTACCACACCTTCTTACTCGAGCTCCTCTTCTTCGCAAGATGATCATCATAAATCAAAGAGACATCGTACTGAGACATCGTCGTCTCTTAAAGATGATTTGAACACGGCAGCTGCTTTGGCTGCAGCTGGTTTCCCTCTGAATTTAGGTGGAGGCATGACAAGTATAGAGAAATCCATAAGAGGATCATCATCGTCCTTATCCAATCAACAACCTGAAGCCGATAAGGTAACTTTAACACCTCTGAACTCGGCTGGTATAGCGGCTAATCTACCCTCTCAAACGACGATAACAATAGCACCTCCTATAAGCTCAGGAGCGAGTTCAAGCAGTGAACGCTCCGAGCGAAGTGAATCTAGAATATCTTTAACTATTACAAATGCTGCGGAGGCAGCTAAAATGCCCCCACCATATGAGGAAGCCGATGAACTGATAATACAACCAATACTCAAAAAACCCGCTCCAGCTCAAACACAATCACAACCACATAATCCATCCACATCCACCTCACAAACACCCACCTCGACTGCAAGTACTTCAACAGCTAACACAGGCTCACGCAGCAGTAGCATAGAAGATTTAGCTGCTCAAACTAACAATAATACATCAACGTCTTCAAACAACGAAGAAACGCGGAGATCTTCGGGCCGATTAAAACGTCCACGGTCTGGTGCCGACCATTCCTTAATTACCGAACAGCCACCAGAGAAACGACGTGAATTAAGATCAACGCGACATACACGTCAATCATCATCAGGTAGTGCCGATAATTCTTTAAATCTGTCCACAAATAGTGAAAATGAAGAAAAGCCAGAATGAGTTTTAAGGCGCTTAAGGCGCACATCTATAAATAAATAGTAGGAAAATTACTATTAACGGCTGCGAAAGAAAATGATAAATAATTAAGTAGAATGGTTTTAAAGTAATTTCCGTGCAAATGGAAATGTAAAGCAAAAACTTCTTTATGAAAATTAAAGGGCATAGAGAAAGTTAGATAATTACTGCTTAGTTGTATGAGAACGGGGTATGAATAGTTTCTCTTTTATAATACGTAGAAAAAAAATCAATAAAAAAAGAAATATTATTTATAACCAGAGAGTGAATATCAGAAAAAGACTATATAAAAGCAAACTTCGAAGGCAAGTAAAATATTCAGAATAAAATAAATATTCGAAAGTGAGTTTAGTTTAGTTCTTAAAGTTAAGCTATAAAACAAGTACCCCTCCCCTTCTAGTTATTAATATTATACAGTTTTAAAATATTTTTATGCTATAATAACTAAAACTAATTGAAAAATCAACAAAAAAAATTAATATTATTTTTTACTTTGTAATATACAACATAAAATATAAAATCATTTTATTATAATTTTTTTTTATTTTATCGTTTTTATTCTATATATTTTTTAAATAATTTAGCTATTTTACTCGACACACTATTTAGAAATTATAATTATACAACTAATAAAACATGCATAATTTTAAGACAAGTTTTAACGTTTTATTATTAAAAATTTTTGGTTAATTAAGAAACGCAAAGTTATTATTTTGTAAAACCATTAATATTGTCTTTTAATAGAGAGATTTCTAACTGTTGCTGCTGTTGAATAATTGTATGATTAGAAATTTCTTTTTGAAGAAATATCAAACGGTTTTGTATTGTAAAATCAAACAATTATAAATTTGTTTTGGACCGGAAATGCTGCATTTAACTCAATTTTGAAATTTCACTTATTGCTGCGGTGGTTTTCATTATCGAGTTATTGAAAGAATTTGCCAAAAATAAATTTATTTGTCCTTTTGTTTTTATTTTAATAAAAATTATATAAAAATTTATATTCGTATTTATTCGATAATCAGTTGTAATTATAATTGTAACTATATTTTTTAGATTTAAGAACAATCAAACAACAAAATCTGTAATAAAACAGTAAAAAAAGAAACAAATTATTTTCATATATAACAAATGAAATTACAACAAAAAAAACTAAATTGGCATTTATTTTAAATAGATAAAAAAAATTGGGTTCACTTAAACAAAAAAGGGAGGATTACAACAAAAGCTTCCATTGTCACATCCAAGATATCAAGCTTGTTTATCACAGTAGTAAAGTGTAATATATAAATATTTTTGAAATACATATATATGTAGGCTGACTTCCAAAACGTCACATTTCATCACATTTCGTAGCGGCGCAGTACAATAATTTTACAATGTATACCATATCAAAACGCCGCCGCCGCCAAGCATTTTTAAAGCAACAAGAAACAAGAAATTCATCGGTTTTGTAGTTGATGCATTGTTTCGGAACTTAGCATATGTATGTATGTGGTTTAAAGACAGTAGCAATACTGTATACAAACTTTGTATACGAACGTTTTGGAAGTTAGCCGTACTATATAGTGCTACTTTAATGGCGAATTTTGACTGGAGTATATCCAAGGCGTTACTCTGCAAATTAAATAACTTACAAATTGTCCAATCGGAATTTGAAAACTTGAATGAATGTTTTTGTTTGATCCACGATTTGGTTTGATTCACCAAATTGTTCGAAATTCTCTATCCTTTTAAAGCGATTGATTTCAACGATAAAGTGATAGTCGTCCATATTTTTTGAAATCGACAAAAGGTGTGATAGCAACGTATGTCGATTTAGTGTACGATTTGATATTCCATTTTTAAATTCGTTTGATAATCTGATAAATTTGTTGTAACGATTATTGAAAAAATCTTAAAAATGAAATTGTATATTAATAAAAATGAAATATAACTAACTTATCCGTCGGTTAATTAGGGGCAAACACAAAAATAAAATAAAGGAAGACCATTTGTGGAAAATTATTCTGATATGTGGAGGGGATTTACAAAAGGACGTGGAAAATCTATGGAAGTAATAGAACAATTTAAGGGAGAGGGTAGATTTAAGATCTGCCTCTTAAGTGCTTCTGACGTATAGACTCGCTTTCATCGCTGAAATTATATTAATAAAGAACTAAATAAACAGCAAGAGCATAAGGCATTTTCTTATGTTAATTGCAAATAATTTATTAATAATATTTTTTTTATAAACGTTGAAATTCATATGTACATACATAAGTATGTCGCCACGGTTAAGGGATGTATCATAAGATTTCACAAGGTAATAATAATAAAATACATCTGGAAATGAAACAGAAATGGAGTATAAAATCGATCGCGGTCTATCACGTATTTAACGATTTGGAAAAGAGATTTACTTTTCGAAACGGACGATTTTCATCACACTCTTGATAGTTTTGATATGTTTCGAATCGAATTACTTAGTAACAACCTGATAAAAGGAAAAAACATGGACAACTACATTAGATGATAAACTTCAAGAACTTTGGTCCGTTAGTAAAATTCGTAGAAAGGATCTTCCATATACATTGTACAATTGGAAATATAAAAAGCCTCAAGAATTGGATCCAAATAAAAACAAAAAGTCTTAACGAAAGTCTTAATTATTAAGGTCTAATAAACGTTTAGATTGTGTTTTGTATCCGATAGTTGTAGACTAAGTGTATTCATATTACGACACATAACTCATGAATATAATAGGTGTGATCCCGTACTCTACGTTGGGTGCCCGTGGGCGCCCAATCTTGCCCAAAACTGTACTCAAAGTTTGCGCAAGTGAGAGAGATTGTAAGAGAACAACATTATTCTTCTTGCACGAAACAGCACGAAAAATTTATTCGGGCAGATTGGGAAAACAGTCAAACGGTCAGCTGTTGTAAAAAGATAAACAATTAAAAACTGCAAGAAGCTATTAAGAGATTTTTAATAAAGATTGTAATAAAATAAGAGTAAACGGCGAATAAACTAAATACTGCTTGAGTTTAACTTGCATGCAGACACCATATACCATGTATTAAAATTCAAAACACTTCGATGTTTTCTTTCAGTAAAGAAATTTGGCTTTTTGTGTTCCCGTACTTTTTTACATTTTTAACAATATGTGAGAAATTTCTGCTTACTCTCACTTTACCCAAAAAGTACGGGGTTACACCTAATACTCTCCATGTTGTATATGAAGTGAAATTATGCACTCAAATAGCACATTAAATAGGGAAAATCATTTACATTCATACGAATTAAACCAGGGAAGCTATTCTTTTTGCGGTAGGTATTACAGAAAAATAATGTAAATAATGGTGGGAAATTTATAAGCACTTTTTCAATTCACAAGTCTAGTTACATGGTTTATAGTTAAAAAAAAAATACAATACTTGTTTGTGTGGTTGTAAAAAGATAATTGTTTTATCGTTATGCTGCAGAATTTTCAAACGTCAGAAGTTCAAAATATCAATCCCCTTGAATCGAGTATGGGAATTGTTTCATGCTAAATACTTAACAATAATCACATACCTGATTGCATTATACATATGGTATGTATATATTGTATATATTACACGATAGTGACAACTTGTGAAGCCGACAACTAATTTCAAATTGGGAATGATTTCCGTCATCCTTTAGCATGTTCTAAGAAACGTGCGATATGCTGGCGTTTTGCTATTTTTCGTAGATGTGCTCAAAAATTGAAAAATGTATGTTATCATTACATTTCTTGATTTACTTTAAAAAAGGTAAAAACAAAAGAATTTCATAAATAAAAATTTTAATATATATATTTACTATTTGACGTATTGTTGTCAATGTATCACTATAATACGAAATGTATTTGTTGGGTGGTTAAGCAATGTCTATATGCATTTTGATAAGATGAGCTGTTTGTTGCATTTAGATTTTATTTTTAATTTTTCCCTATAAATATTTATTGTTATCCGGAAGATATCTAACTGTATGAAGGTGTAGAAAAATAAAATAGTCATGTCGAATAAAATTTGTTTGTTGGGCTGATTTTTATAAGTTTCATAGCCTACTACACTTATTATAATGTGATTTTTTAAAATCTTGTGTTTTCATTTACATTCTCAAATGGTTTATAAAAATCTTTTGATAAGATGAGCGGTTTGAATTTCAAAAGCTCTCATATATTGTTATTTTCTTTTGTTCTTATGGTTTTACTAAAAAAATTTCTCAAACTGAAATTAAAATAATAATATAATTAAAGTTTGGTACCACTTTTGTGAGAGTGAAAACTGAAAAAATAGATTATATATTGTATTTCACGGTCGCATTTTCAGGCAAAATTGTATAAAAAATTATTCAAGCCAAGTTCTGTTTCAGCATTGATATTTAAAAACACATGCCTTTAAATTATTTTGAAAAGAAAATATTTCAATATATTTTGGAGCAAAACTAGTATTTGCTTGCGATCTTCGAACAGCAAATCACTATGTATGTGTGAAAAGACTACTTGGAAATCTTTTTTTTTTCTTATTATTTCTAAGTTATCATATTTTTCTCGCATTCAGAAATAACTTTCTCTTGGATAGACATTTAAACATTCTTGACATTCATGATTTTACTGCTTTAAATCATTGGATTTACAGAACATTAAAATTTAAATAGTTCGGTTTTGAGAAATCATTCACTGGACTTAGAATCTAAATTTTGTCAATAATAATTGTAACTTCTACTTCTAATTTTCTGTATTTTCAACAAAAATAAGAGTTTTATTGAGTTACAGTTTACACATTTCAACTTGTGTTGCTTTTATATGTATTGTTGTTTCTGTGAGAGAGTATGAGATGCTTCTATTTCATTTTGACACACAGTTGAAGGATGATATAGTATCTGAGGCTTTATTCTGTAACTAAATTCGAAAAGAAAGCTGTTGGAATTTGTATACTATTTACATTTGAGAAATATATGAAATAATAATTCGAAAGATTCACCGTTGACCGATTAATCGACTAATATTAGATTATAAACTATTTGAATCATTTAAAATTTATTATTTTCAATTCAATAATTCAAATAACATAATAATTGTTCGCATTATTTGTTTCTTTTTCCTTTTATGTAAAAAAAGTAGCCGATAACTGCACATCACTCAAAGACTACCGATTTTCAAGACAAGAAAAAGAACAGGTCAATTGGATATGCTTTATAATGCATTAATTTCAATTTCTCAATTGTCAGCAGTAAGTGAAAGAATCTTTTCTAAATCAAGTTTCATCGAAACAAAAAAATGAAATCGTTTGCCCACATGGTCATACCGCATTAAACAGACATTCACCCACATTTGTAATAGATTAAAGATAAAAATCAAAAGTTTTCTTTAATATATTATAATATGTCGAATTTAAATTTGTAAAACTCCAAACACGATAAGGGTGATTGTATTGCTTGTAAAAGCAATTGCTGGTTACTGAAAATTTTTTCAGTAAATTCTTAATACTTTATTTGCTTCAGTGCATTAGGTCCGTGTATGATTACGGATCCTCGTAAATTCTAAAACTGAGATCTTTATTATGCATTCATATGAATGAATATTGTGTATTCCAAGTTTCTTGAGTTTATAGAATTCGACTTTGATTTGCTTTGTATTTTAAGTAATTAGTATAATTGAAAGAAGGGATGAAATGATAAACTTTTATTCTGGAAGTTATTTTGAATACTCTCTCCCATATTACGTAAGTCAGAGTCTCATTAAAATTTAATGTACAAAATTGTCAACCGATTACTACAAAAGTTACGGCAAATTATATTTTCATAAAAATGGTAATCAATATCAAGTGGTTTTATGTAACAAAAATTTTTTTTATATGTACTGAAAATTTTGAGTTTCCCTCGATAGTCCTTCTCCACACATATTTGAAGAGCCTCAAATAGTGCGACTATACCTGATACAAATATGACTCGGACTTTGCTTTGTTAGAAAATAATTTACAATTTTCAATATAAATATTTAGTTTCATGTTATCTAACATTTTATTAAATACAGTAAGTTTAGATGATGAAATTTGTTACATCAAACATTTTCAATTAAAAATATGCCACAACATCAATATGTAGTGATTTTTTGCAGTTTCCTTTACTCTGTTTTTATATATCTATCAGCAAGCAAAAAGTCTAATGGAACAAACTTCCACAAAAAAGCAAGTTATAAATATCTTTGGCATCAAATAAAAAGGCCCTAACTCACACAATTTTATATATAAATGAAAAGGTAAAAACAGAACAGGAACTGTATTGAACATAGTAGAAGCTGTAGTTACCAACTGCTTGTAAAATCGTTGTACTAAATTTTTGTGTAGAGCAGTGTTTGTGTGAAATGTATGGGAGTCCCTGAAAGCTCAATTTCATATAAAATACCAGGTTGGACTTTTCTTTTTGAGACCATCCATATTTACATATCGTCACCTTCGTCGTAACTGACAAAAATTCGAAACGAGTTTTTTGGTTGCTTATGATTTTGTCAATTCACAACATAAATTAAATTTTTATGCTTCCGACAGTTACAGACTTTTGACGATATACTATATACACGAGAATATGAAAAACTTCAAGTTGGATTTCAATTTTGCAAACTTTGCTATAGTTCTTTAACTCCACAAATTTTACAAAAGTTATTAAAATAATGAACGAAAATTCTCATGTTGAAGAAAAAAAAATTTATAAAATTAAGGTATATTAATTCTCAACCGATTTGATACTATTAATTAAAAGTTAAATACTAAAACCGAAATATAAATACAATTTATAAAGCGCTTATAAATATAGGATTAAACATTATGTATAATTTAGAATTTAACAATTATAAAACAAATTAAACTGCTGCATGCTAAATATACGTTAACACTTGTCAAATATTTGCCCTAAAAAGAGTTACCACTAAATGCTAATGTAAAACCTTTTGATTCACACAAGTATTTATTGAGTTTAGAAGTTTCCAATAAAATTGGATTCTATGACACTCTCTGTTGGTTATGACTGAAACTGTTGTTGTTTGGCGTGTACACTTTTGCATGCAAATATTTAACAAGTGTGGATGTACCTTAAGTAATGTATAAATTAATCCATAAATATTCAATAATATTTTGATTTATAAAAAGGCACAAAAATAATGTAGCAGGCATAACAATAAATATATTTTCTTAAACAAAAATAAAACAAATTGAAAATAATTTTGTAAATAAGTATCTCATTAAGAATGAAGAATTTTGCAGTTGGACTACTCGCTGATCGGAGCTGATATTCTTTCAACTTTAATTTTTAATCAGATATTTGAATGAATGCAAGAAAGAAAATCAATTATAAAACGTTTCTATCGAATTTTGTTTCTGCTAACAGAAACTGCACAGAATTTATCTTCAAAACACTAAATCATAAAGAAAGTGGAAATTCAATATATAAATATGTAGAATTAAGCTAAAACCTGTTGCTTCGTTCATATAAAAGAAAATAAACAATTCAGAAAATTTATTTAGGACTTTATAAGGGTAAGCACATGTATTTAAATCTACCAGCAAAGAAATAAAAACTTAACAGGCTCTGTTACCAACCATCATAAATATACAAACCCTAAAAAATATACAAACTACAAAACATATAGATTTTTGACAAGAAACAATTTCCATTTAAATAACAAAGAAATAATGAATGAACAGTTATATACATATATATTTTTTTTTATAATTACTATTAATATACAATTAAGTATGATTTGATAATTAAAACTAACGTCAACTAATACTACAACAAATGATATTGAATTATATACACATACAAGAAGAAAATAAACAAAATGTATAACAAAATCGCTTGTTTTATTTTAGATGACGGATGGAGAAGGAAATGAAATAAATTCCGAGCACTACCGCATATTAATAAAAGCGAACCGATGAAATTTTCACTCGAGCAACCTTCTAATAGCAGCATTGTCGTTTATACGCTTTTTATTAGCTTCACTTGGATGTTTGTTTGTTTGTACCTACGTAACTCTCCTCTTGTATTGTGCTTTCACGTATAGACTTAATCATATTAATAATGTTACTCATACGACACGTTGTACTTGAAAAAGATGGTTGATGTGGCCCACGTTCTTATCTTCTCATAATGTATAAGCATTTTTATACGCTTTCGAAGCACATTAAACTAAAAAATAAATATGGTTTAACAAAAATAAAGCTCGCTTTTAAGAACAACGAGCTACAGAGTTAAAAATAAATTTTCAAATAACCTAACGACAATAATGATCCAAAACACAAGTACCATTGTGAAAGGGTGGGCGCTTTGTACCCTATTTTACGTATATCGAGCGCCTGACGCTTTTTCCCCAATTGTATAGGGTTTTTCAATAAGAATAAAATTGTTTTCATTTTTAATAAAATGAAAACGGTTTTGGATATTAATTAAATTATTTATTTTTGTGAAAGTACGTTTGATGCCATTATGTATGGAACTCGATTTCTTTTGCATGGCCACCACGGGCACGCTTGCAGAAGTCTAGACGCTGAACCCAATTTTCGACGGTTTTCTAGCATAAATCGGACGATACTACTGCAATTTCACTTTCGATTTTCGTAAGAAATTCATCAATCGCCGCTGGCTTCTTGGCATAGATCATAGACTTGACGTAGCCCCACAGGAAATAGTCTAACGGCGTCAAATCGCACGACCGAGGCGGCCAATCGACTGGACCATTTCGTGAGATAACACGTTCTTCAAATTTGGTTTCCAATAAATTGATTGTGGCATTCGCTGTGTGGCTTGTGGCGCCGCCCTGTTGGAACCACATGTCCTCCAAGTCCATATCATCCAATTGGAGGCAAAAATATTCGGTTATCATTGAACGGTAGCGATTCCCATTCACAGTAACGTGCCGGTCTTGATTCTCATAGAAGAAGTACGGCCCAGTGACGCCGCCGGCCCATAAACCGCACCAAACCGTAATTTTTTTCGGGATGCAATGATGACTCATGGAGTACGTGTGGGTTGCTGTCTGACCAATAACTCATATTTTGTTTATTGACGAAGCCATTCAGCCAGAAATAAATTGGACGTAACGCTCTTAACGTTGAGGCCACTGACTCCGAATCTCGGTAGTAAATTTTAATAATTTCGACTCGTTGTTGGCTCGTATATCTTCCATTACAAAATGGCAAACCTTAATAAGGAGAAATGTCAAAGGAGCGGCAAGAAATATGGCGTCGTTTGCTGTCCTTGTCGCTCTACTTTTGTAGCGTCTTTTGTAGATCACCCTTTACTTGCATCTCGGTTCATTAGTGTTTTCAGCTTATTTTAAAGTTTATTATACAGAGAATCGTTTCATGATCAATTACACTATTTCCAGAAAAGGTAAATCTATATTCAAAAACCAATAATCGACACTCCATTGTTTGTTTGTTTGATATACATACATATTTTAATTTCGCATATAAACAAATATGTAATTTAATTGAAACCAGTTTCTTAAAATTGGTAATACATATCCATATGTATATAAAATGCTCTCTTCTAGTGTTGTGTAATCTATTGCTGCATTTCGTTTTATTGAAGATCAGTTTTGAAAATATCCTCTCAACATTTGTATATGGCCGAATTTCGATAACGTTGGCAAAGCTAACTCAATAACTGTTCTTCTAATTTTTGAGATTTCATGCCAGAAATGGTGTAATAAAATGGTGAAATAAAATGGTGAAAGCTCAAACAATTTGTAAATATAGAAAATGACAAAACAAAGTAACAAACAAGGTAATTGCTAACCAATTATTTAACTACTAACTAACTAACTAATCAACTTAACTATCCTATTAGCTAAGTATGTGCAGTTCTTTATAACTTATTACATATAACAAAAAGAATTTATTGCAAAAACCGACGGCGAGGGACCGACTCAATTTCTTAAAGCTGTTGTTCGAAAATTTTATTCGGATGATTTAGCCACATTGTTAAACAGGAAGGGGACCAGCTCTAAGCCTAGTCTTCGGCACTAGTGCTTTCTAATAACAACAATTAAAAGCAAGTTCATATGTGTTAATATAAATACTTAAAAAGAGAAAAACAAAAATAAAACATTTTTTTTCAGATATTTGTCATCTTAAATATAAAAGCAACGTTAAAGACATAAATGTTATTCTGCAAAAGCCAACAATTTATTACCATAAACGCTTTTTTATTGAACTTCTAATTTTAAGAAGTAATTTCAACGAAAAAAATTGTTTTAAAATAAACTTTGATCACGAGTATAAATTTAATATTCTTTCTTAGTTACTTAACGGTCATAAGAAAGTGATTTTTGAAATCGCAGCAGTGCAAGCGTAGGACTCAGAAAACGGACTAAAAAATACTTGAGAGTAAAATACAATTAGAAATACGACTAATAAATTATTCAAATTATAATCATAAATGAAGTAAAAAGGAGTTTAAATTAATACAAACATGACTGATATATGACAGTAAAAAGATTAATAACCATACTGATATGTTACTCATAAAAGATTCGTGTGCGATTAAACGATGATTGAAAGACGACTCGAAAAAGAATCATAAAAGAAGGTAAATAAGACTAATAAATGATCAGAAAGCGATTCAAAAATGATCATGAAACTGCTTAAAAAAGGGTCGAAAATGACTCTAAACTAATATAGAAAATTACTCATAAATGACTTTTAAGAAGAGTCATGGGTAGTCACTTTTTTCTCCCGACAAAAGTACCTTTTATGGTCACAAAATTAGCGCATATTCTAGTTTTTCATCGCGCAGAAGAATCAAAAAATACTCGAATTCGATTCAAAAATGCTGTGGAATTTTGTATGAGAAAATTATTTTATATTTTTTTCAAATACACCGAGGAAATGTTTCCAAAAGCTTCCTCAAATTTAAAATTCGTATTTCCGAACATTTGCTTAACAAAATTATCTAACATTTTGGGACATAAACATTCCATTTTGTCATATATATTTCTTATCTGTTCACTTGCGCTTTGAATTTTGTTAAAAGCGTTTATGATAGGAAGAATATGGCTCAAAAAGCATAGATATAATTTATTAACATAATTATTTTACTTTTTATGAATTTGGCTGGATGCATCATATTTTATTTTGCGTATATTCTATAACAAAAGTTCAACGATTGTTTGAAATTGTGTGCTTCGTTTAGAGATATTATCGATATATACAATAAAAATTTTCAAAATGTAATACGCACAAATGGCATTTCTCTCAATACATTATTATATGCAAACGCATTTAATAACCTGTAAAAGTGCTACATTCGGTTGTGCCGAATCTTATGTACCCTTCACCAACGTACTTCTGGCAAATTAAGTACCAATTTTGTTCTTTCTAAGTTATAAAATAGTTTTAGCCAGAAAAAATATAACGTCAGTTGCCTTTTTGGTTACTTTTATGAATGAAAAAAAGAATTAATTTTCCACCCCTGAAACCGAAATTATTATTTTTTTTTTAATATTTGATGCAAATTTTGCTTTTCCTGAATTAAAAATAGTTTTAATTAGTAAAAATAAACGACGTTAGTTGCTTTTTTGTTACTTTTATGTATAAAAAAATCTCAGTTTCCCATTCCTGGAAGCGAAAATTTATTTTTTGTTTGTTTTTTTACCAACGTATTTAAAAAACTTAAAATTTGTAACCATTTTGGTCACGTTCAGGTATCACAAAATATTGCAGTTATCCAACCCTGCAATAAAAATTTTGATTTTTTTAGCGAACTATTTTTTTGTGTTTTTTACCAAGGCAACTCTGAATGGGGCATAAAATAGTTTTATTTAAGAAAAACTAAAAATTTGTAACCACTTTTATCATTTCCATGCACTACAAAATATTTCAGTTATCCAACTCTGGAATCGAAATTTGCTTTTTTTTAATGTTTTATGATACCAATTTCGTTTCGCCAGAAAAACAAATAATTTTAACCAGGAAAAAACAAAATTAGTTAATTTTTGTTTATGTTAATGTATAACAAATTTAATTTCCTAACCCTGGATAAGAATTTTAATATTTTAAATATTTTTTTTTTTTCATCAATGCAAATCTTCATGATGCATAAAACGATTTTAATTAAGAAAAACTTAAAATTGTTTAACATTTTTATTATTACATAGATGTACAACAAAATTCCCAATGTGTAAAAAAAATTAAATTTCCCACCCCTGGAAGCGCAAATTAATTTTTTTTACCAATAGAAGTCTTCATAATGTATAAAGCGGTCTTATTTAAGAAAAGCTACAAATTTTTAATCATTTCTGTCACTTTCACGTACTTCAAAATATTTCAGTTATCCAACCCTGGAATCGAAATATTGATTTTTTTTATATTTGATACCAATTTTGCTTTGCCAGAATAAAAAATAATTTTAACCGTTTTACGTTAGTTGATTTTTGGTTATTTTAATATACATATAAAAAATTTAAATTTAATTTTGCGTCGAGAAATAGGTGTAAGCTTCCCAGCTCTGGAACAGTCCTTCCGATTTTTCTTAACTCTATTTAGGTTAATTTCCAATCCATCAATCCAAGAATAAAGCCTCTAGCTCTTCTGGGGGCTTGGGCAACCCGATTTCACGTACAGACAGACGGACATCGCTCAATCGTCATCGCTATTCATAGAGATCCACAATATACGTATATACTTTATGAGGTCCCATATTTAAATCGAAGAAATTACACACGGAATGACAAACCTAAATATACCCTTTCACTTTTTTGTGTAAGCAACATAACAAAAAAATTTTGGGTTTGACAAGAATATCTTTATATTTTGTTTTTACTAAAAAATTTTGCAAATTCTGGTATTACTGTAACATGTACATATTTCGGTTCAGTTCAGCGACGAAGCTTATTTCTAGTTGAATAAAACAAGTAAAATTACCGTTAAGAGCGGCCAGAACTACCAATACCTACCGAAAAATGTACTGTTTGGTGTGGTTAATGGACCGCTTGCGTTACTGGATCTTAATTTATCAAACAACAGAATATGTGATTTCAACAAGACGGTGCCACAAAGCAC
Organism: Linnaemya vulpina; assembly: GCA_963675445.1. NCBI lineage: Eukaryota > Metazoa > Arthropoda > Insecta > Diptera > Tachinidae > Linnaemya > Linnaemya vulpina. The sequence continues at coordinate 85,570,268 of OY776276.1, read as the reverse complement.
GCGGAACAATCGCCCAATGGAGAGGAGAGTTCAATGAACAGTTTATTTCATGTTTGCGACCGGTTAATTGTGGGAAATGCTCTACGGTCTGGCCATATTTAAAAAGTTATAAATTACATAATAGACGTTTTCGTTTGATATAATACTTATGTGTACGACACAACGTCTAAGAATTAGCTACGCATTTTATTTTTGAAATAAAAACTTTCAAATCGCCACAATTCAACACCAATCGATTTCCGTGAACACCTGCAAGCCTTCTTAAAATTTAAACTTTCTCTAATCTGATTTGTGAGAATTTCTTTATATATCATAGACTAACAAAATGTTATTTGTTGTTGAAAATGTTCAGTTTATTTAGTCCGACCAAGAAATTTAAAGCTGAACGTTACCAATGTGAGTATTTATAATAAGTAAACCATAAATCACATAACGGACTAAACTTAAAAGAAACACGAGATATTAAAAACGCACTAAATTTAAAATTTTATAAATTTCGTTAAATTTGGTCAAAATTTACTTTCCTTTCAACGAAACCAAAATAAATGAGTATAGAGAATGCCGACGAGAATAAAATTGTTAATTAATAAATTTCAAAATTTTAAATAAAATTTGATGATATATGTATGCATGAATATTTTATTTATTAAAAAACGTTTATTTCACCATCTAATTAAATTGTATCCCTTTTTTATTAAAAATTTTCGCATTAATTGCATTTGTGTGTTGGGGTGTGTTTTTCTTACAACGCTTGATTTTTGTTTTTATAAATTTTATGTTTGTATTATAAAATAATTGATATTAGTATGGGGCGAATACATGAAAATGTCCCAGATATTTGATTTCGAAAGTCTTCTTTAAGTTTTGTATCGTTTGTATGTACATTGTATGTAATAAGATTTTTAAGACCTTTTAGTTGTTATCGTTATTCTTCATGAGAAAAATTATCTAATACGTACAATTTGTAAAAAATGTTGTATACAAACAATACAAAACTTGTACTAAACGCTTTTGAATTGCATTTTTATTGCTAAAGTTTAATATGAATCGTAAAATTTTTTATAACAATATTTGCAAAGGCCATTGATTGGGGCGATCCCTTATGCTAATATTTAATATGTATTTGTTTGCTGTATAACCTACCTTAGCTACATGAAAGATAAAAGCATATTTAAAATCAAACTAAACACAATCAATCAAATCGTCTAGTAAAAATGTACATACATATATAAATAAATTAATACAAAAAAAAATTGATAATTTGGAATTAAATTTGGTAAATGATTAAATCGCTTGAAATAGAGAAAATGATAACAAATAAACTAAATATTTTTTACAGCTTTGATAACAGTAGAAAGGAAATTTTTGTGTATTCATTGTGTGCATTGTGTGTATTGTGTTTTTACAGATATTGCAAATACATTGAACGTTCACAAGCTTCTTCAAACCACTCTTGATTGCGTTGCTTCTCTTCTGGTGTTGGTTCTCTAACCAACTCATCGAAATCATCCTCTGATGGTTCTGAGGAATTATTATTTGTTTCACTTTGGGTGGTTTCTAAAAGAGGTTCTCCAATAATAAGTCTAATTTCGTTTGGTACATGTTCCGCTTCCTTAATTTGATAGTATATGGCTTCGGCAATTTCGAGCGTACGACTCAAGTCAATGTTGCCTGATAGTTCGTTGACATGTTTAAGAATTTCCGTAAATTCATATTTATTTTCTATAATAATATCGGCTTGTTGATCTAATATTGCCACTGATATAAGTATGTGAAAGTTTGGGCAGGGATATTTGGTCCATAGACATTCCCATAATGTTAATATATCATCATTGGAAAATTCGCGTTTATACCACACCAGTAGCCAGCGAAAACAGAAATACATATTATCCGAATCATGTGTTATTAAATGTTTGAAGAGACGCGGATTTGTAAATTCTAATAAATTTCTCAAATGATTAAATTGGGTTTTCATGCCAGCTTGATCAACATCGAAGTTTTCAAATACCATATCCATAAAACCGACAAAACACCAAAAGGCATCAACTTCGTTTTCCTGTAAAATAAAATTTGAGATTTTATATATTATCTCTTAGTTGACTGTATTAAGAAGAATCATCCGAAAATTTATAAGCTGAGCTTTTAAATAGCAAAATACTTAGCAGTCGTGTTACTTTACCTTGTTTACACAGATAAATCACATAAGGCCTTGCATCACTGCAATTAATTCTTTATCAAAGAGAATATATACATGCATATTTAACCACGAAAAATTACTCAGAACAACCGTAAATCAATACAGTTATCTGAGGCGTCGAAATTACCTAGTGCGAGTGAGACGCAAAACTCACGAAAAATAATAAACGATCAGTGGTCTGGTTGCACTTAAAGAAATTATACATGTATGGTATACAGGACACTGAATTGAAATGGTTTCAATCATACCTTAGTAATAGAAGACAGAAGACAAAGGTTAATAATGAAAAATCAAGAGAAATTGAAAACGATTTTGGTGTACCTCAAGGCTCAATTCTGGGGGCGCTATTATTTATCATATATATAAACGACATGGAAAAAAATTTGGAAAAATGTGAAATAATACTATATGCTGATGATACTCTAGTTTTCTCAGAAGCATCAACAGATGAAATATGTTATGAAAATTTAGAAGCGGATATGAACAGAATTAACAATTGGTTAAAAATGAATAAATTAAAATTAAAATAAAACAAAGATATTGGAAATCAATATGAACAATGACATAACTTTCAAAGTAAATGACGTAATAATAGAAAAAGTAAATAGTATTAAATATCTGGGGTTTCAAATTGATAATGAATTAAATTTTAAGGAACATTTAGAATATATATGTATGTAAAAAAATTGGAAAAAAATTGGATTTTACAAACGAATTAGAAACAAAGTATCAACTATAACATCGATAAATATATACAACACGATTATCAAACCACATTTTGAATATGGATCGACTATACTATATACATGCTGCACAGATTCTCAAATAGAAAGACTTCAAAAACTTCAAAGCAAAGCAATGAGAATTATTTTAAAATGCAACCGTTTCACACCTATTAACTATATGCTGGAGACTCTAAATTGGATGAATATACATCAAAGACTGGAACTCACAACACTGAGCTTTATAAAGAAAATGGAGATGGATGACGCACCAGATTATTTAACAGAACAACTACGATATGTTGTCGATATTCAACCGTACAACTTAAGAAACAACTATACTTTTAGACTACAACGTGCAGATACAAACGCAATTCAATGCTCACTTTCTTACAAAGGTCTTAAAAGATATAACATGATGCATCACAGTATTAAAAATGAAACAAATATTAATATATTCCGAAAAAGAGCTGTAGATTTTATAAGAAATGTAAATGTAAATTGAAATTTATGTCCGAGAATGTAAAATATTGAAAATATTTTTTTCTTAAATGTATTGTAAAAGTATTACGAATACTACTAATAAATAAATAATAATAAATAAATAATAATAATAATAATAAATTAAAATATAATTGCCACCGAGGCTTGATGTTGAGTGACTCAGAGCTGCTTTGCGACTGAATATTTTTATTATTTAACTGCATTCAATGTAATACAGAAAACATTTACGCAGGGAAGCCACTATTCGACATACATAAAGGAGCAAATCCTCAAGCCCTGCGGAGACCGTCAACGCAGGAAACTCTTATATGGTATCCATATTATTATCCGAAAAAAGTGTTTCACTTATTTTTTTCGGTTTTACATCTTCTACTTAGAATAAAATTTTCTAGAATATTTTTTAAATCAGAGTGAAGAAAGTTCATGTTTAAATAACTGTACCCTGTGCGCGTTGCTGCTTTTTTTCTTCCGTGTAGGTCGACCAATTGCTAGTCGCTTTGGAGCCATGATTACATGGGAACGACTTAAAAAATTTATTTAAATTTATTAGAATCTTACAATGTACCCAATGCAATTGAATCTGATATTCAGACATGGATAGATCACCAATTCGCTGAACGAAATAAGAAGTGGCACAAAATAGCATACCAGAATGTTAAAATCGATATTAAAAATTTTGTAGAAGATATTTAAGCGTATATGTACATATTTTTGTGGTACCTATATACCTTATATCTCTTCCGCACATTGTAAACTTATATCTGTACCAAAAAAAAAAAAAAAAAAAAAAAAATTTAAATCAAAACGATGTCTTGTCTTTTGAGGTATTTTTATTTAATTTTAGACCGTAAATATTTATGCTATATATTTTTCAAATATAATGTCTGAGATACAAACAACAGCGTTTTTAAAAATTTTTCCAGAATTAAAACGTTACAAATCTTGTAAGAGTTCACAAAACAAGTGCTAGTAAAAAATGAAGATGGCGAAGACAATCTTTGATATATCCATTAGCGGTTTGCTCGTTGGAATCCACGAAAATATTCCAGACAAACAATGTTGATAACAAAGGAATAATATTTGGATCCACACAGAGAATTCAAATAAATTATACAAATAACAAACTAATAGATTAATTATCTAAACAAAAGTATCAAAACTTTAAGTTCAGCTTAAACAATGTGATTGACATTTTACGGGAATGAGTTATACCAAATGTTATTAAAATCATAAATGATGCTAGGATTCATGTCTGGTATTTGTCCGGTCAACACATGATCAAATGCATATTTTGCGATTTAATTAATTTTGGTTAATTTAATAAATTTAATTAATTTGGCGCCATCTGGCGAAAATTAGTCGCAGCAACTTAGAAACCTTCGTCGGTTCATGCCCTACAACTTTGCTAAAGATCATAACATGATCAATTCCATAGTTTACTCTTCTATAAAGGAAATGCAGAATTTTTTTTTCTGTAGTACATACCACATATGAAACATTCATGGATATTTACTTGAAATCGATAACAATAATATATGTATGGATTTATAGTGAACTTACCAATATTGCTAAAATGGGTGCCAATAAATCAGACATTCCCTGAACATAGCCCAAATCAAAATTGTACATAACATATGTCATCAAAATGCCCTGCAATGTCAGTAAATTTACATTATCTTCACCGGCAAAATAGTACATCGAACGATCGGTCCTTTTAACATCCTTTTCTATTTGACTTTTGCGTTCTCGATATCCCGAAAAATTAGTCTCTTGAATTTTGGTCATTGACAACCATTGCGCTTTCATGCTATAATATTCCATCGATTTTTGTTTTCTTCTAGCAATACGTTCTAGCTCAGTTTCATTCCATTGATAGTAATTTAGCAAATATTTCCACACCTCGGAGCGAAGGTTTCTCTCAATGCCACCTTTGAAAATAATTTCTAGGATTCGAGCTGGATCTGATATGCGTCCTTCAGAAGTTCGAAAGTCTAACCATTGACTTTCATTAAGAGGAAATCCTCTTAGGATTGGTTTGCGGTCGGGAAGGAATGGTATAATTTTCTCATCAATTTCTTTAATATTTTCTAATTCATTTGAATCGACATCGGGCGACTTATCCGCACTGCAAGCACCACTTGTAGATGGTGTTGTTCTTACATCGGTGGTGCCAGGTCTGACTTTAGGTGGAGCTTTATTGGTCATGTAATCAGGTATACTAGCAAATAAACTTGCAACCCTTTCTGGCAGCCAACCATCACTACCCAAAGAACTGGCCTTTATTTCTCCTATATCTAATTCCGCAAATGTTTTTTTAAGCTTTTGTGTCTCAGTATTTAAGATTACATATCCTTCTCCTGACCTAGCTGAATGATCCATATCAATTACATGTAGTTTTCTAAGGCTGCTCAAAAAGAGGTCAGCATTGGCATGTTCGAAAAAGAACTCAGTATGTAGTGTACCATCTGATTTACGTATAAATTTTATGGTCCGGCGACGGTGTGTCACTTCCATACGAGATAATTCTTCCAAATTTGTACGTAACGCACGATTTTTAAAAGATCCTGTAGATGATTCCATGGGTTTTGTGTTGAAAACTTTGCATTCCGAAGCAGTACGCTTCCGACGCGATATGGTATCAACCAAGGCCCACTCGCCCTGGTCTTGGCTGTCGTTAGCTATTAATATACTATCATTTGGCTTCCACTCAATATAAGAACGTTTTGAAGCACTATACTCCACCAACGATAAAGAACCGCTACTATTTAGGTCAGCTATATGCTCGGCACTCGTTTTTTTCAACAAAACTCCATCATGAGTGCAGAGAATCTTTAAAGAAAATTAACCAATATGTGCTTTTGGTATTTAATGACTATGTCTTGAAACTTACATTTCCTACGCCCAATGATTCGTCAATGCTACTATTAGCAGGTGTCGACGGTGGACTAAGTGGGGCATCACTTCCCCCAATACTGTCGCTTCCACCACTATCATTTAAATTATTAATTTCCATTTGTTGGTACTACTTTTTCTTTGAAATCTATAATTTTTTATATTGAATAACAAAATGCAGTCTTTCGGAAAGGGTTTTTTTTTGTTTTAAGTATATATAGGAATATAAATTTTTCCAATAAGTAGAAACTTTGCAAAAATTCTTTACTTCGTCGTTATTACTTTTTTTTTTACCGTTGGCAGCTGTTCCAGTAAAAAATAGTCAACAAAGAAAATTAGTTTTTTATATTATATGGTGAAATAAATATTAGGTGACATAGTTACAGTAATATCTTGAGAAATCTTAACGATGGTTAGTGCAATATCGTATATACTATGTATGTAAAAAGTTCAAACTTTAAACAAATTTATTAATTGTTAAGAGAAATAAGTTTAACATATTAGACACAAGAAAAAAGCGAAATAGTTCTCGAAACTGTGGTTGAAGTCTACTTATGATATGGTAAAAGCTCTAATGAAATGCATATAGACATTACTTAACTATCCAAAATATATATTTAAAAAGTGTTATGCCCAATAAATCAGTGGATTATTATATATGAATTTAGTTAATTTTGATAAATTTATAAACTCTGTTAAAATACACTTTCAGTTTTATAGTCAGACAAACACTTCCGTAAAACTTATGCGAAAAATGTGGTAGCACCATAAAATATGTAAACAAAAATCGCCTTTGTTAAAAAAACAGGTGTTTTGTTTATGATTCAAGGAATTTCAAGTGTAGTATTTTAAGTTTTTCAATTTTGTTAAGAGTCCATTTGTACAATAAATATTGTTTTATTGATTTCCGACTTTGTTTTATTGATAATTAACTTTATATACGCAACTTTTTTAAATTTGTTAGCGTATTTTTCTCAACATCTCAATGTTTTCTTTTGTTAAAAGAAACAAAAGTCAGAGTCATATGTGTACTGTGCTCGATTTCAATTACATTTAAATGGTTAAAGAGGGGCATTTGCGGTGAAATATGAGGTTTGGTATATAGATGGCATTTACAGATATATTACATATAAATAACCACTGATATATTGGGTATTAGTTCGCTGGCAAAACTGTGTGTTGCAAATTGAAAGTGTATTGAAAGGCAATAACTTTAAGCATCGTCCATATAGTCTTTGAACAGGTATAACATGTGAAGTTTCTTGGCATCTTTGTAATTTAGATAGCAGGACTAAACCGTCTGGCATCACCACATAATGTTATTGTTTCTCAAGACGTCATAAGTTGAATACCGCACGTGTAATAACATAAATAATAATATTCAGTAATATTATTAACAATATAAAAGAAAATTAACAAAATGAGTGATGCTGAAGAAGATGAGCACCCGAGGAACAGTAATGAACCAGTGGAAAATGCATGGGCTATGAAGATACCGCCTTTTCAACCAAAAGACAATCCTAATGGTGTATCCGAGGAGTCGTCATTTGCAACGCTATTTCCAAAATACCGTGAGAAGTATCTTAATGAGGTATGGCCATTAGTTCAACACGCTGTAGGGGAGCATTATTTGAAAGCTGAATTGGATTTAATTGAAGGCAGTATGGTAGTAAAGACTACACGCAAAACATGGGATCCTTATATTATTATCAAAGCCAGAGATATGATTAAGCTTATGGCACGTTCTGTACCATTTGAGCAGGCAAAACGGGTCTTACAGGATGAAATTGGATGTGATATCATTAAAATCGGTAATTTAGTGAAGAAAAAAGAAAAATTCGTGAAAAGACGTCAAAGGTTAATCGGCCCTAATGGAGCTACATTGAAGTCCATAGAATTGTTAACTGACTGTTATGTGCTAGTGCAAGGAAACACGGTAGCAGCGCTAGGTCCATATAAAGGCTTACAACAAGTACGTGAAATCGTAATTGATACTATGGAAAATGTGCATCCCATATACAATATCAAGGCATTGATGATCAAAAGAGAATTGATGAAGGACCCCAAGTTGGCCAATGAAGATTGGTCACGATTCTTACCGAAGTTTAAGAACAAAAACATAAGCAAACGTAAGCAACCTAAAGTCAAAAAACAGAAGAAAGAATATACACCGTTTCCGCCGGCTCAACCGGAAAGCAAAATTGACAAACAGTTGGCTTCTGGTGAATATTTCCTTAACAAGGAACAGAAACATCAACGTAAGCAACAAGAGCGCGATACGAAGCAAGCTGAAGCTAGTAAAAAACAACAAGAGAGACGCCAAAAAGATTTTGTACCACCATCTGAAGATCAGCCTTCATCATCTAAAAAACATGTAGATGGGAATAATAAAGTAGATGTTAAAGCTCTTAAAGCTAAAGTGGCAAAAGCTAATAAAAAAATGAAATAGATATATTTAAATGTTAGTTCATAAGGTAATAAACAATAGAATATTATTGCTAATAACCACCTCGATACAAAAATTATTACAATAAAAATATTTAGAAAAGTTAAATAGGGATAAAAAAAAATGTAAAGTACATTTATTTTATTGAAAAAATAAAAACGAAAACTAATTTATTTGAAAATGCGTTATGAGTAGAAATTTACTTACAGTTGTTTGTTAAATAACAACAAAATAAATAAAATACTCCAGTATATTCAAAATTGCGAGAAACTTAAATGAGCAAATAATTTTTTAAAATTACGTTTCGTTTTGAAAAATTATAAGTATTAAATTTTAATTTAATAGTAGTGCTTTTCCCAAGCTAATAATTTGAAAAAGTCATATAGTAGATTGATAACATAAAAAGCAAAAGGGCGATTGATATTTTAATTTATATTTCTTTCGATCTATTGTAAGCATCTTAATTACTAAAACAAATTAACTCCTAATATAATCACTTTAATATATTTCAATTATGAAATTGGAAAAAAGAGCAGAACTAAATTAGAAATTAGCATGAAATATATGTATATTATTTATTTGAAGCATAATTCCCAAAAATATGTTTGCTTTATACACTCAGAACTCAATTCGCAAATTGAAACATTTTTGAATAGGGCCGTTACAATAAATAAAATTTTCCACCCCAGAGTTTTAAAAGGCATAAACAAAATATTTGATGCCATTGGTACAACTTCATGTAGTTAAATGTAGGATTTATCAGAATTATAAAAAGTTTTTCATTATTACAACTATACTTTGATCTAAAGTGTAGCTTACAACTATATAAATTCCATAACTTTATGATTTTTTAAAATCGTTTGTGAGGTCTCATTTAATTCTCAGATGATTTATAAAAGCCTTTTCATAAGATGAGAGGTTTAAAGCTTTTTAAAATTGTGGTTGAAGTCTACTGATGATTTGGTAAAAGCACTAATGAAATGCATAAACACATTGCTTAAATACCCAACAAATTTCATATGTACATAATACTTTATCTACAACACAAAAGTATGTGATGTTTTTCTGTTTATAGGTGGGAATTTTCTAAGAATTGCCACAAAAAACTCAAATTATTTTTCAGAAGTGTCAGTCGAAAGCGCCAAAAATCTTTATGCTATGTCCAATAGTTTGGAAGGAATTTGGAGTGCAAATTACGCCTTAACACTGCGAGTTTTCCAAATTAATCAAAACGTACTCGAGAATTTTTTGTAGAATAAAACGCGGTAAAATTCATTCTGCTATATACCATAGTTGGGCAGATAAAATGAGAGCAAAAAGGTCAAAAATACATGTCGAATTAATTTTTTGCTTATTAAATTTCGAATAAGTCCATCGTAGTTTTCAAGATGTACAATTGACAATTTTACCCTTTTTGCTTTTTCATATATTATATGTGACCTCCGAGAAAAAAAATCTGGTTCAGACTTAAGAATAGATTCTGGTACCTAAACCTTAAACCCATATATATATATATATATATATATATATATATACATATATATTTATATATATATATATATATATATATATATATATATATATGTATATATATATATATATATATATATATATATATATATATGTATATATATATATATATATATATATATATTTATATATATACATATATATATATACATATATATATATATATATATATATATATATACATATATATATATTTATATATATACATATATATATATATATATATATATATATGTATATACATGTATATATATATATATATATATATATATATATATATATATATAGATATGTATATACATGCATATATCTGGTTCAGACTTAAGAATAGATTCTAAACCTTAAACACATATATATATATATATATATATATACACAAATGTATATTTTGATTTTTGATTCTTTATGACGAATTGTATGTTTCGTATACAAACATGTAGTATATTTGAATCTGTAGTTACATAAACTGATTACATATTTAAATAAAAAATATATATAAATTCTTGTCTATATTAATATAACATCTATTAACCGTGTATTTCGATTAACCGTGCTGGTGCCGGTCCAACGAAAGCCGGATAATCGAGGTGTAACTGAATACGTAAATTATATTGAATGGGAAATTCTGCTTTTGATCATGGCCTACGCAATTGTTAAGAGTTTCTGTTTAAATTTATAAATGAGCTTTAAACTGACATATTTAAAAAAATTATAATTGGCGGAATTATAATTAGGGAATGGGTGGGTCTACAAGCGACAATGTATTTGATATTCAATTAATAAGGAGGGCATTATCCGACAGAAATATGTTAACAGTCAGACATTTGCATAGACCATGTTTTGGAGTTTTATATTTCTTTTACCTTTTTTAAATATTGCTTTTATCATTTGTAAATATTGTATATGAAATAATGTGGCTTTTGGTTTTGGTATCTTTATTAAGATTTTGTTTTTTTTTATTCATCAACAAACTTTCAGAATGGAAATGTATGATTTTGTTGTTGCTATCGTTCTTGTCGTTCAACTTTCTTATGTATGATATAAAATTCTTAATGTCTTAAATTCACTTATGTATGTTTGTTTTAAAATTAATTTATTTTGTTTTTCTGGTAAGTCCTTTAAGGTTAATGTATTTTTTTCAAGTATACTATAGACATTTTAAAGTCATACAAGTGGTTCTATAATGGCTCGTACTAAATACAATCTTTAATATTTTCTTTTATATATAATATATATGTATGTAATTATTTTTTTTTATCGAAATGATTTCTAAAAGTTGTAAAATATGTGCAAACATACAATGCTGCAATTTTAATTTTAATTTAATTTAAGTTGTAAACCTTAACACCAAAAGCATTATGAATCCTGATAACGATATTAGGAAAAGAATACAATTCCACAAGTGGCAGGACCAAGTAATACCTTTAGTTTTAATGATTTTCGTTTAGTTCTGACTTAATTTCTACAAAAAGTGATGTGGTTGGTATATTTTTGTCATAATATTTTATTTCTGTATCCTTTCTTTTGACACACTAGTATACTTGGTTATATTATGTATGTACTAAGGAATGTTTTGTCGTTGATATAAATTTATATCTAAGAAGTTAATAAAATAATAAACCTAATTTAATTGTTTTTTATATTATAAATCTACACAAAATTAACGTTAAATATATGTTGTTTTATTTTTATATTTTTAGTTGCTTTGTTTGTTTTTAAAAATGCGTACAATACTCGTAGTAGTAAAATAATCTCTAAAAACTATACACATATAGAAATGAAGCTTAAAGCCTTCTAACAATCTCTCCCTTACAAATAAAATATAATAATACATAATATAATTTTAATCAGAATGTAGTTGTATGTATAAATATGTATGTATATGTACTTCTTTTTTGTTTAAAAGAGGAAAATCTCACTTCAATTTAACTTTTTGTTTTGGTTATCCAAAGTGTCGTCTATTTTTTGTTACTATTTTATTAAAATTTTGCAATTAGTTTTTTACTTTTAAATCTGTCGTATAGTATTTATTTTGGCAATTCATAAAATTGGACGGGAAGCGCCTTAGGCGTTATTATTTCATCATCGAACTCTTCATCATGTATAGAATAGTCACCATTACCACCACTATGCTCATGATTGAATTCATTTGGTACTATCTCAACATCGGTGGGTGTGCCCATGGTCGATGATCGTCCATTATTACCGCCAGCATAATTTATTCTCGATTTATGCTTAATCATATATTCTCTTAACAGGTGCGAATATAATATGTCATCAATGTAGAACATCGTGCCCAGGTTGTAGACAAATACCTCACTTTCTGTTATTTTGGCATTATTAACACTTGTTGCATTGCTGCCGGGATTTCGTGTGATTTTTATGTGGCCGCCTCCAATTGTTTCGAATACTTCGTTATCTTTCAAGTCACGATTGTACAAACGTCCTTTAACAAAGTGATTCAAGAGCATTTTGACACCGCGCTGTGATGCCTGCAAGCAAACAAAAATAAAGTTTATTAATATGATTTACATCGTATCTCAGTCCGAAAGCAGCTCTGAGTCAGTTAACATGAAGCTTTGTTGACAATTATTTTTTAGGTGCAGCCAGAGAACCGATCTCTTTCAATAGTTTTGCTTTCCAAAGTATAATTGAAATAAATAAAATTAATCAGTGTTTTCGATATATTATTGCCTGGATTTCTGTGCAAAACCTCCTTTCAGAACCTGATACTACATTTTTAAATATATTTTCATGTAGGAAGTAATAACTCCCGAGATCCGTTTTAGGGTTTATATGCCCTCGAGGAAACCGATTATTATCAGCTGAGTTCCCGAAATCAGAAAATAATATAAGAAATGAAAAAGTCGACAGACCGCGATATTCTGAAGCGTGTAGTGAATTCGCTAGGCTTTTGTTTAATGAGATTTGTGGTTTTGGAACACTGTTTAGGTCGAAAAAATTTATTAAATTAAAGGAGTCGTAAAAATTACATCTACAATAAAAGTCAATACATAATCGCACTTTTCCCAAAAAATAAAACCTGGACTGTTTCGTAATGCATTTGAAACAGACCTGTTACCAGATATTTTTTTTTTCACAAAAATATTTTGTCATGTCCTTATTTTAATTTTTGTTGCAGGTATAGCAGGTATAAAAAATCGTATTTTCTACTAGAAAAGTATACGTCAAGATCATCAAGAATCGATTGTGGAAGTCTCACGTCTAAAACAGATTAAAATGGTAATCCAGATGAGAAAAGCGTTCACTAAAAATGCTTAATTCCAAACTCGATTGCCTTTTGAGTGTTAGAATCAGGGACGCGGGTTTCATGCAAATGCACGTTTTTTCCTTTAAGACGGATTATGGCAAAACTGAAATATCTTTACGAATCAATGAATTTACTTAAAAATGGCATCGATTTGTTAGTTCATATTTTGGCATATTTTGATGAAAATGCATATTTTTGTTATAAATGCATATTATTGTGTCATATGTTGTTAAAAATTCTTTTTTTAGTGCATATTTTGATGAAAATGCATATTTTTACATATTTTTGTTATAAATGCATATTATCACTATTTAAAGAAAAGTATCCGGATGTAAATCGTCTGTGCTTATTACGCCAGTGCCGTCTTAAGGCATGTCGGGGCCCCGGGGAACACCAGAGATTCGGGGCCCCCTAAATATCAAAAATGACTAAAAAAAAGTATATGTTTAATTTTTTAATGTACGTATTTATTTTCATTAAAAAAAAATATTTATGGTATTCCTTTAAACTCGTAAATGCCGCGTATACTGCGTAAACTGTGTAAGTTTACGAAATTCTAAGCATTTTGACAGCATTTACACAGTTTACGGGCATATACGAGGCATTTACGAGTTTAAGTGAAGGAAGACCCTAATTAAATAAATAACACATATGTATATGTATATTGAAATTAGCCTGAAAGTTACTAAAAAAATGTACATCATAAAATAAGGCGGAGTTTGCATCGATTTTTTATGATAATGTTTTTTTTTTTCGTGATTTCTGTGCTGCAAAATCTTGTATTATATCGCCAAAGTCTATTTTTTGTAGAACATCACTCTCTACGCACATAATTGACAAACTGCAAAGCCTTTCCTGCAACATAGTGGTTCGTAATTCGTTTTTCATTCTCTTGAGTTGCGAAAATGAACGTTCGCCACTACAATTTGTACTCATTAGGCAAAGAAATATGCGTGTAGCAACTTGGACGTTCGGAAAAGTTTCTTCTAGGTTATTGGATCTTATGTGCTTATGCATACTTAAAATAGGTAAATCCGTTGGCTCATTTCTTAAATTTTTGATATACTGCCTTAAATGAAAGCATTCTGATTCGAACTCAGAAGCATTTATGTCATTTTTATAATATTTTGCAAATTCTTTACATTTCTGTCTCAACAGTTCAGAATTAATTGTTGTTAACTGTGAAAGAAAGTTAAATCTTTCTTCTATTTCTTGGTATGCATTCATACGTTTTTTTAAATTAGCACTCAACGTATCAATTATAGGATAAAACGTATTTACACGAAACTTTTCTTTGCCGTTTAATTGTACATTTTCTGCTGATCCTTCAAAAAATTTGATTCGTGTGCTGCGTATCCTTGTTCTTTCAGATTTGTCCTTGTACTCAGCATTTGGTTTCTTTTCTTTAGCAGCCGATTCGTATTGATCGAAGTTACTAACATAATCAACCAGAGATGCATAAAGTTTTGTTGCAGCATCCATGGTCATAGTTTTGTTTTGTAAACTTATATTTGTTTTGTTCAGAGTATTTAAAAGGTCATCCCATATCTCTGTAAGAAGAACTGTCTCTAATTTTTCGATTTTTTTTGCTAAGCTTTCAGCCTCATTTCTTGTTTCTCCTGGTTGGTCAATGTCCCTGGCAATTGATGTTAAAGCTTCAGAAATGTGAATGTAACTATTTTTCAGGGCAGTAATAGCATTAGCACGAGCAGACCACCTTGTATCCGGAAGAGACTTTAGAACTTTATTTTCGCCTAAATACGATGTCATAATTTTCCACCTTTTAGTCGCAGCCGAGAAAAAACTAAACAATTTCTGAACAAATCCAAAGTATGTTATAACTTCTGATACGCATCCAACAGCTTGAACACCTACTAAATTAAGTGAGTGTGCCGCACATAGAATAAAAATAGCAAACTCACATTTTTCTTTTATTTTTTTCTGAACACCAGAATGTTTTCCAGCCATATTCGATGCGTTATCATAACTTTGTCCACGACAATCATTTATGGAAATGTTATGGCTTTCTAAAAAGTTTAAAATTGTGTCTGATATATATTGAGAAGTATGTCCAGCAATTTGCAAAAACAGCAAAAATCTCTCAATAGGCTCTCCGTCTTTTACGTATCTAACGATAAAGGTAAGCTGGTCAACATGGGTGAGATCTGGTGTAGAATCCACGCTTATAGAGTAATATGTTGATGCTTTAGCTCGATAATAATCGTTTCCAAAATTTTTTACCCATAATGTTAATAAATTCATTACAAATATTTGCAAACAGGTATGATGTATTTCCTCGTTCTTGAGAAAAGGATCAAATTCACTGATTAGTTCGATACATCCTAAATAATTTCCATTATTTTGGGACCCAAATATTTCATTGTCACCCCGAAAAGCCAGACCTCTTGAAGCTAAAAACTTAACTACTGAAACAATTCTTCTAAGAATATTCCTCCAATAATTTATTTCCGTATCTTGTTGAGACTGCAACTCACTGTCAATTCGTCCAAAAGTACTGCATCTTGTGATGTAATCTAACATTAACTGGCTATGCTGCAAAGTGTTTTCATGCTCCATTACCTTGTTACTAATATGCTTCCAATCTTTATAACCGTCTGGAGAACTAAAGCTATTACCTGAACTGGCATTAAATAAACGACAGCAAAAACAACACACAGCTTTCTTTGATGGTGAATAAATGAGCCATTTTCTTTCTAAAATCTCACCATTCGTCAATTTACGAGTGAAAACATTTATAGTCAAATACCTACTGTTTGTCGTTCCACTTGAATCTAGAAAAGTTGTGGATGTACATGAGAAATCTGAATTTTTATTTTGAAAAAATTCGGGTCCTTTTCGAATCCAAAAAATACGAGCTTCTTCTGTCAAAATCTCATCACTGTAAGTACCAGGATCAGAAGATACATTTTTTTTGGCTTGTTGTTGGTAAATCTGAGCAGCTCGAAGTGGATGGTCCAGCATTTGTAGAGAATATGACCCTTCTTTCATCTGACATTTGCTTGCTATTATTTTCCTTACAAATTTCCTTTTCAACCTGGGAAGAATCTTGATTTTGAGATGATGAATCACTTTGCGTAATTGTTTTATCGACCGCAAAAAAAAGCAGTAAGTTTTGGCAGTTTCTCGCATATTTCCTTTGAAATCATAAAATTTTTTCCCTTTTGTGAACCACTTAAATACTCGTGCAGCTAGATGGCTGCGGTATTATAGGATATCGAACGATATCTATATCTTTACCGATAACAAGGCGGCCATCTCTGCTATTAATGGTGTGTACAGCACATCCATAGCTGTGGTCGAATGCCGACTATCTTTAAGTGAGATAGCGAGACATTCGAGGGTGACACTTGTTTGGGTACCGGGACATTCCGACTGTCCTGGCAACCTCATCGCTGATGGAATTGCCAGGGAAGGGACAGAGATGGATGACTCTATGATCTGTCCCTTCACAGGCATTCCTCTATCGCATTGCAAGTTCTTGGTTCAGTGTGAATCATATAGACTCGCTCAATTAAGGTGGGATAACGTGCCCAACTGTCGTGTGGCAAGGGCCACATGGCCCCGCTATGACCCACGCAGAACACGCGACCTTCTGAAACTCAGCAAGATACGAATTCGTCAACTTGTGAATGTCTTAACTGGACATTGTAACTTTGGGACCCATGCGAGAAGGATGGGTCTAGAATACAATGACTTCTGTAGAAGTTGTAATGATGAAGAGGAGGAAGAAACAGTACTCCATCTTCTATGTCAGTGTCCTGCCCTGGGCGGCTTAAGGGCAGTGGCGCTGCGCTCCAGCTTCCTGCCGGACTTGGACAGCCTGGCGGGTCTGGAGCTGACTAGAATATCGGCCTTCCTAAGGTCCACGGGATCGCTTAATGCGGCAGAGGACGACGCGTGAGTGGTCCTTGCTTTAGGGTATCACAACGGAACCGAATCAACGGACCCAAGTGCATTGCTTAGGCAATGGCCCTAAAAACCTAATCTAACCTAACCTAACTACTTAAATATGTTCTTTTCGACATAACGAAATTAACAGTTTACACTTTATGTTTTACTTGTTTAAAAAGAAGACTTTTAAACTTTAAAAAAATCGTTAACAAATGAACAACTCCACACAATCTATTTACTGATTACAAAAGCGATACAAACGGGGAATTACCCTTTTAAAAGTATCATTAACTTTTACGTGTAGGTATCAGTGGTGCTAACTTTAGCTATTTATGAATTCCTAAAACTTTTTGTATTAGTAATAAAACGACTTTACAGCAGTCGTAAATATAATTAACGATACTATGTTATAATATAGACAGTAATTTTACTAAATAAAACTAATAATAAATAAATAATACTAAATTTAATAAACTTTTCACTTATTACTGGCGATATTTTTAAAATTATTCCTTTCTGGGGGCCCCTATGACTTTGGAGGCCCTGGGCACATGCCCCATGTGCCCTTATTGTTAAGACGGTACTGTATTACGCAAACTACTTTGATCAATTTAAAGATGTTTTGGAAGCTTTAAATGAGGAAGCCGCTATAGCAATAAGGAATATTAAAAACATTTTAAATTTACGTTCAATTAAAGATCAATTGGTGTTTGTTAATGCAAATTATGCGTTTCTCATTAATACAATTGACAAGCTTCAACAATTTAGTTCATTGCCCAGCCAAATCAAAATAATTGACGAAGCTATTAATAAAATTAATGCGGTTGAGGGCATAATTAGTGAAAAAATTTGGAGCAAACTATTTGCCGTTTATAAAAAAAATATTGGATAAAAGATATTGAAAGATCGTTTTCAATGTACAAAAGCTTTCTAAGACCAAGTAGATTGACCTTTACATTTGAAAATTTAAAGCAAATGTTATTTTTAAATGTAAATAACATATAGTATACATATACATATATATATATATATATATATATATATATATATATCTAATGAGTCTGAATTAAACTGATATGTTTTTGTTTCAATTAAAATTAAAAAAAAAATAGTGCATATTTTATTGTTTTTGTGCATATTTCGGTTTTTGGGCATATTTTAGGTGCGTAAAGCACATTTTTAGTGCATGAAGTCCCTGTCCCTGGTTAGAAGAGTAAACAGTATGTTCTTCAAGGGCTAAGAAAACTCGTCTCAACTAAGTTTCTTGGAGACTTGCGACATAATTTGTCTGAGGAGAATTATGGTTGCAAAATTTAATTCTGATATTAAAAGTATTTTGAATCGAACTATGTGAACTCTGAAGACTATTTAGCTTACACAGCAGAGAGGAACAACCATCATTACTCATGTGTGATTCTTATTATTGATAACGAACATTTCGCCTATAAAAATTGAGGTTTGAATTTTTGATCAGGCGAAGCAGGCACGGATACAGGGAAAGCGAACATAGGATATTTGCCAAATAATAAATAATTTTCTTGAACTAAACCCAATACGTATGTATGTATGTATATTCGAAATGTAATATTACATCCGAAAGTGCTTGTAACTTACCATAACATCATCACTTAATTTGTCAAAGCCCAATTTTTCAAATGCCTTATCGTCCGGAACAAAGAATGTGTAATTGGCTCCTGATACATGTGGCGCTATTTCAGCGTTATTTAGAAATCTGCAATTTCAAAGACACACATTAAAAAACATAATATACAAAGTAAAATAAATAATTAATAACAGAAATTACCTGGTGATTTGTGTAAATCTGGGATCTCGTTCCAGAGCCAAAAATGAATGTGACAAGAATTGTGCGCCAAACCAAGGGAAAGCCAGCAATGGCGGTGTCTCCTTATCCTTATGCATCTATATAAAGTTAACAGCATAAAATTTATGAATGAACATGCAGGTGTTTAGGAAAATAGCAAAAGAACAGGGACGAGATAATAGGAAAGAATACATATACAGTTGAAACATCATCATCATAACAACACACCATTTACCTGATGCAATTTGGATACAACAGCCTCTGAGACAAACAAAACTTCTGTTATAATAAATACCTGATTACCATTGGCCAATGTGTAATCGGACATAATTGATACATTGTTGACCGAAGGAGTAGCTAAAGAAATTTGCACGTCCAATGACAGCAGAGAAATAACATGTAAAGCATACATCATGGATTATTGATAAAATTTTGTGCATGCAACAACAATGTGTTGTTGCAAAACGAATCAATAAAGTAATAAAATTTAATGCTTACGTTGTCCTCTAAAAACAACATTCTCGCCACCCATTGTGCGAACAATCATTTGGTCCATATTCTTAACGTCTGTCATACGTAAAGGCTTTTGGGTGGGCAAGAAATGATTGCGCAACACACTTTCAGTAAAGTCTTGCACACTGAACGGGTAAAAGCCCCAATCGATAGGATGCCAACGTTGAAATGCATTGTCGGTGGGTATGAGAATTGTATAAGAGCCATCGTCCATTATTTGTGTTAGATTACTTTTCGACAGGAAATGCTGGAAAACTTTTGTGCCACTTTTCATGCTGCCAAGAAATGACATTAAAGGGCTTGCCTTTGACTCTTTTAAAATGGGTTCATTTTTTGTATGTGCAATATTGGTAGTTGAATTTCGCATCTCTAAACGTTGAGGTTCATTGTAACGGCTGCAGCCAAGAAAAACAAATAGAATATTGTTAATAATATCAAATATGTGTGAGTGTGTGTATGCATGTCTATTTTACACAATTTATGTTAGACTCTTTTCAAAAAGAATGTTAAAATATTTTCCAAAATTTATTGATTGTAGAAATTTACTTTGGTCATAAAAAAAATAACAACCACATACATTTTCAGAGTACATTTTCTACAATTTGGCACAAAAAAAAAAATTGCCTTAACTCGACCAAAGAAAATAATAATAAAAATAACCAGAGGTGTAGCACTTAATAAAGAATTGAGGGGCGATTGGCTGCTGATGAAATTCTTGCATTTATTTTCAATAAATTTAAGAGAATCATACTGAATGACGTGTTTGGTGCTATGGGGTAACTCTTGGAATTACTTCCACTTATTTAGAGGTTATATATATATATATATATATATATATATATATATATATATGTATATATAAAAGTGCGTGGAATGCTAATGGGAAAGTAAAGTGAATACAAATATTTCGTGTGCATGCTGATACGATTCTTTCCAACTGTCCACCCGAGAATTTCATGCGTTCTGTAGCGGTAGCGAGATTCTTAAGTGTGGATATAAAGCTGGTAACTCTAACTTAAGGATCGGCCCAATTATTGATACATTATGCATCATGCAAGCACTCGAATGAGACCGTCTGCAGTTGCAGCCGAGGAAGCCAATAAATATAGACTCATGATACCACTGTCTTGGAGTAATACTGTTGGGTCCCTGTACTCCTTCTATCTATAATAAAAACTCTGTATTTATAGAAGAGGCTTCAATTAGTAGTGTAAACAATTATGCGATGTTATTAAAGGGGCGGTCTATACAAAAAACGATGCAACGGCTTTTATGGAGTTTTCAATTCACAAAAATTGTGGCCTTAAGCATTAAACACAGTAACGACAGCAGGCTACACGAACACCGACTACAAAAGCCGTTGGCTACAATCGTTGCCTCGTCGTCAGCTACTTAATTATTTTTGTTTTTAATTGTTGTTGCTTGTATTAGAATTCTCTTCATACACCAGCGTTGCCGCTTTCATATATTTAAGACTAAGAGTCTTAAATGTTATTGCAATAAAATATATTTAAAGTCACCAATATATGACAAGAAGTCATTTCATTAGCTTGGAAATAAAGTTTGTTATTTATTTTAGTGAAATAAAATAATATATTTTTAAGTTTACAATTATTGAATTTGTTTATATCATACTGCCAACATTGCATCTACTCATTGCCGCTTACCAAAATAGAAATTAGTTTAATTTTGGCTACAGCTACAACGGTGGTCGGTAGTCATGTGGCTGTGTGGTCGCTAAAATAGTCATTCCCCTTTCAATGCGTGTATTCTAATTTTGGCAGGTTGTAGCTCGTAGCCTGCTGTCGTTATTGTGTTTAATGCCTTAATCGTGTTTGCTTAAAATATTTCGAGTTAGTTTTATATATTCATTCATTTATATGTATTGTATCTTTTGGTTGTAAGTAAATAATACCAAATCTTTTTTAAGTTCTACTCTGTTTCCAAAAGCAACTACGCATCTGCTACAAAAAACATGTGGAAGGAAGCAATCGAATAATAAAAAAATGAAATTTATATTTAGTTATATGTAGAACTATTGTAGTATTACTTACCTATTGCTGCCTTCCTGTATATTACGTTTAGAGTAGGGTGACTTCCGATCACCCAAATATCCATCAATAGCCAAAGCAATCAGGTTATCGTTGATGCGTACATGGTGGAGTATTTGAAAACCATTAAGTAGCCAAAACACATTGTTGGGCGACTTCTCCAACTTTCGAAAAACAATTTTATGACCGTTACCATTACCAAACGATGAAGAGTTCTCCTCATCAGCATAGTTATCGAAAGCACGACCCGGCACCATATGCTCCAACATAAACTCCTTCAAACGTGGTTTTTCAATTGTACGTACATCAATTTTCGGTATAATCAAAGTGAATGGTATATCTGAAAGTGCCAATTAAAAAATATTTAAATACAAACACACTCTCGAAACTATAGGAAAGTTTAGAAAGTTGTTTTGCAAATAAAAGGGCATGGAGAAAAAATTTTTTTCCAAATTGTTTTAATTTAAACAATTTTCCCCAAAATACTAATCGAACTGTAATTGAAGTTGTGAGAGATGAAGAAAACAACAAACAGCTAATACTTAAATTTGTTTTCCAATATTTATTTATTAGTTTATCTTTACCTTTTATATTGTATTTTTTTTTAAATTTAATTAATAGTAATTAATTCAAGCGATGACCTCTACATATACAATACATTGCGTCATAATTCAGATGAAAGTAGGAATATGGAGAGTAGCGTTTAGGACAAGTTATCTGCAGGTCATGTATTCCAAATACAAACTGTTTGGCCAAAGAACAAGTTTTTCCTCTAGGGCGCAGGGAGATTCGTTAGGACATGGACCATAGATGCATGTAGGCATAAAGAAACACTATGCGCTGGAAAGAATGGATTTCGCGAACGAGTTCAACAATGTAATACCGATAAAATATCGAAATATGCCATACGTTTCGTTGATTCTGATTTGGATTGAGGATTTTTGGGGAATAATAATTAGATCACTTGGGGGTTTTTCCTTACAAAATTTAATTTTAGATTCTGACAAGCCCCTGGACAAGTTGCAATGTATTACCCATGCATTGGTGTTGGCGCTTCTTCAACCATAAGGAATTTGAAAAATTACGTTTGCAGTGCAATTATAAAACACGTTATTGCTCCTGTACTGCTGGCGGATTTAATTGACGGTATTGGTGAATCAAACTATTCCTTGATGGATAGAGCTCGTAAAAAAAACTGGCAGCCCTGAAATGGGTTGAAGCATTTTTTAGTTCTTTTTAACAAAACGAGCCACTTAAATTATCCTTTGGCGAGTTGAATCTTTTCTTCCACTGCTCTGGCCTAACAAGGTCACCGAGAGGTCCTGATTCTTTAATATTTTAACTATCCACAATTACGGACGAAGCAGTAAAGATATGCAAAGGTGGATGTGCAAATGTATCGGGCGATTTTTTTTTTTAGTTGCATGAGAATTATAGATGTGCACTGAGAATGTCAAAATTTGTTGACGTTTATGTTCAGTAAGCTTTGGCAACGCATCTTTAATCGTTCCAAATGGTGGAACTTCACTTTGAAAACTGTAAATAAATATGATTTCGAAGTTGACAAAGCACTTCTTCCATTTGACGGTCAACATTATCGCCCTAATTACAAGCAGTTCGTGAAGTTATTCATCGTTTTCTCACTATTTTTATTAATATTTTATATTCAATATCATCAAGAATACAAAGAAATGTTTGCAGTGAAGATAATATGGCTGCTGTAGTATTGAAGAAGACAACGAAATGTCGCATCGTCTTCGTTTTTAAGTTATTGGCGTTTATCTTTTGAATAGGTGAACAATTGTACATAAAGATCTTGGCTTAAGTGTCTATAAAACACAGATCATGCAAGAATCGGAACCAGTCGACTCTCTTTTGCTTCCCATTTTTGCTGATTGACCCGCTACTTAGACACGTTCGTATGATGTAACGCGTTGAACCAACCCTATTCTTGTGACATCATTCAGATACCTTGACAAGCCCTCTCGCTATTGAGGACATCACTCATATTTGCCTTACCGTCCCGATCACCGATGCTGATTTCCTTTTATTAAACGAATACGTATTGGGAAGAATATATCGATCGATCGAGTTTATATGCATATTATGCCATTTGGTTTTGCATTAACTAGGCGTGAGCCACCGGACCACGAAAGTGCTGTTATATTTGCTAAGTCAAACTAAATCAAAGTTGACGCCTTAAGTTTATATATAGACTTATAAAGATATAAATCAAGACTTGTTAAAAAATTATGAAAAAATTGGTAAAGTTCTTAACACGATTTTAATTTTATTTCTGTTAACATTAATTTTTATGCCTTTCTTAAAAAAGGAGTTTATATGTCTTCAAAAATACATATTCCCAAATAACCTTGGCAATGAAAGCGACGAGTATAGTCAGCGTTTTCACCAATAAATACAAGAAATGGAACATCGGTACCAAGGAGCGTATGATGAGGCGATGTACATTGGTTCAAGAGAGACATCAATTAACTTTTTTGTGTCTCCTCATTTACCAGCTTTTTTTTCGGGTTTGTAATAAACAAAACTATTAGGTTTTTCTGTTTATTATTTTTTTGTCCAGAGACATTCAAAGTTAAGCTAAAAAATGGTAAAAAATGTTTATTTTCTCTAACTCCTATAGCTTGCATTTATTGATCTCCATCTGCCTCTAGCCCCAGACTTATTTTACATTAAAGCTTGAAGTCTCAGCTAATGATTTATTAAAAACTCAGCTGCTTGTTTTTACTCGTAAACAGTTCTGGTATAAAAAAACTTAAGAAAGTTAGGAAAAATTTTCTTCACAATTGTTTTGAAAAGTTTTACGTAAAAATTTTTTTTTACCAAAATTGAAAATAAAGTGGGCCAGTGTAACACGTATAAAAGATAGATTTCTTGAACAAAATGAAGTTTGGTTGGAATATATATATTGTTTTGGTGAAGATTTTCTAGATTTCAAACGTGGTCGCCCTTCTAAAGTTTTTGAACTTTGCCAATCTCGTGCTAAAAGGAGTAAAGTAAAGCAGTTACGTGATGGCGATTCAGCAGAACTTATTGCATCAGCTGGAAAAAAAGTTAACAGGAAAGAACAATTTTTAAAAATGTTTAGTCCTGAAAAAGCACATCAACATCTGTATCAAATATTAAGATTGAGTGCTAAAGATATTGGATGCGATATTTTTCCCTCATGTCATAAAGTTCTTGCTGTTAAAAAGGAATGTTATCCTAAACATTTGGAAGTACAAGAGAACTGTAGCAAAGTCAGTATGCAAGATTTACTCGATCATACTGTGTCCAGTGCCTTGTTTCTGTGACTGATGTGAGAAATTCTCGCGTCGAAAAACTTAACAATTATGGTTATCATGGTCTTTATTGTAGGGTTATGCATGGAATAATATGTTGATTATTATAAATATCTAACAAAATTATGGATGCATTAAGAAATATATTGTGACTCATCCTGTGTTTTAAAGAGTGATGAGAATTTTTTCGATGCGAGAAGTTCCTACTTCAGTTACAGAAACGAGGCACAGAATATTGAAGGCAAAAACAAAAGCTGAGACAGAGGTTCTTCTAAAGCGACTACAGCTAATTTCTAAATGGGGCTGTGATGCATCTTCAGGAAATAGCGAATACCATAAAAAATTCAATGATCCAAATTTAAATGACAAAAATATTTTTTTTACAACTGTTGTTCCTTTCAATTTGAAATGTATAGATGGCACAAATGATTACTGGCGAAATACAAGGGCGTTATCAACAACTTTTTGTATGCCAATAAAATTTCAATTATTATATTGATTTTACTTTTAGCTGTTTTATTTGCAGCCTAATTCAGAAAAATTTATTTTACTATTCTGAGTCGGAACTTGGGCTCGTTTCTTTCTATTTTTCAAGAACAAAATTATATATTGTTGATATATAGTAATCGAAGTTCTAAAACTTACAAAATTATCTAATCAATTGAATATACAACCATTGTAATGCTATTTTAAAACTATATTTTATTTTATATCACCGCACAGTTAGCTGTCTAGTGGAAAAATATAAAAAAAACTTTCGAATTTATCAAAAAAAAAAATACACATGAGATGAAAGCTGACACTCCCACGATTCCAGAGGTGGTTTGGTTTTTCATGTGCGTTACACATATAAAAAGTTATACGCCCTTAAAGTCGAGCTATTTTCACAATTTTTTCATTACGTTTAAGAAACAAAAAATGGGTTTGGAAAAATCAATATAAAAAATTAATTTTTCAATAAAAATGCTTGCAATTATATTTGTTTTATTCAGAAATGTAGCAGGAACAATGAAAAGGTCCTTAAATTTTAATATTTATAGCAACACTGTAAGAAAAATTGTGAAGAAATTAGCCAAAATATGTACTTAAAAACAAAAACTAGTCAGCTTCATTGGACCCGAAAAACTAGGCACATCACAAAACGACTTTTATGCATCAATATTCTTATATTCTATATTCTATACATATATATATATATATATATATATATATATATATATACATATATATATATATATATATATACTAAAATATGTATAAGAAGGTTTAGGCGTTTTCTATGCCAACTTTTGAAATATAATGATTTTAAAAATCATCTATATTTGGTATTTTTATTAAAATTATCAGTTGATATATTTAATGTTTGATAATGTATGATGCTTTAAACCAAAGAATACCAAGTAGGACGACTCTAGGACATATAAAACATTATTCTCACATATTTGGACACCATGTGAAACTAACCTTTTATTGATACAAATACGTACTTAAGCGAGAACCGTCAAAAAGTCGGGGTCGAAGTGCTTTATATGACAAGCTAAACCGAAAGATATGAAAAAACTTAGCATTACTTATTATCCCAACGAAGACCATTATAGATATGGAATTTCACCTTTACGTTGTTTGCTAAGATGCTTTAAGTGCATGTTACGCATGCGTATCGATTGCCTTTTAAGACTTGGCAAGTTAGGAATGATAAGAAAACACTGTATAATAAAAGAAAAACAAATTCAAGATAAATTTCGATCTGAGACGGGATTAACAGTTGATAAAGCGAAGTCTAATTTTGGCACCAGTAATGATGGCAATACAGTTCGAAAATTCTTTAACGAATTCAAAAAATCGTCCGAAATTGCAGGAGTTAATGAAAAACTGATATATAATTTTAATATAATCTTAAAAACAGTATCCTCTGGAAAACCTATAAATATATCTAACCTTAAACAGCTAACAGAGGAAGCTCGAGAAATATATCTAAATAATTATGATTGGTATTATATGCCATCAACGATGCATAAACTTCTCATTCATGGTTGTGAAAGTATAAAATATTTTAATTTACCTATTGGCAATATTTAAATACCTGTATGAAATAAACATTTTGTTTCAAATATTTCCTTGGTTTATTTTAGGAATGCTTTCTGAAGATGCTTTAGAATGTCTACACAAAACAAGTAGAAAGAACAGACTTCAGCACAGTCGAAAAAATAGCAGAGAATACTGTAATCAGGATTTATTGAATAAACTCCTAATTTCTTCTGCTCCATTAATTTCATCTAATAGAACTACAATAAATACAAGCAGCTCTTTCTACAATAATCAAGAAATTAGTAATTATATAATAGCAGACGAATCTATTAACACTGATTCAGACTCAGAAACTTATTTTACTGATTAAGAAATTGTGTGCAATTGTTGTGTTATTTGAATTTGTTTGTTACTTTATTATTAATCTTTATATAAATAAGTTTTTTATCTTAAATAATGATTTAATTTTAAAATATTTAGTGTTGTCAATTTGGCAACCCTCTTCATATAATGTTATTTGAATACCAATGGTTATTTTCACAATTTCAAACAATAACCATACTAAAAAGTTTATAAAGTTATATTAAAAAAGGTATACTGCAACCCTAAATAATCACGCTGCATCATTTCGTATGTGAAATAATAGATTTAAATTCTAAAAACTATTAATTACTGAAATGGGGGAATTTTTGGTATTTAATTGTCCCCGCACCGGAAGAATAAAAGGATTTCTGAATATTTTAATTCATTTTCGAAAATAGTGTGCCAAAAACTTCATTAAACTACTATATTTTTTTCAACTTTTACTATGGGCAACGTTCACTATGCACCGTGTTTTTTAAAACTTTCAAAAGTTTCTGTATGGTTTAGTTAAATATTAGGAAATACCATAAAAGCGTAGTAAGAAAAAATATAACAACTCTTACAGTGTTTGTCTGAAATGTTTACAAATGTAAGATGTCAGCTTTATCTAAATTCAAAACAAAATTAAGCCAAAAACAGGGCTTCAAATAAGTTATTCGAATAAAATGGAGCAAAAGTCTAAAAATTTGAACAAACAAATTTTGTATGTTTGACAAGTTGTACTTTTTTTTTGCCATTTGCGTGAAAAATTTTATGTAATTTTTAGGCCTTGTTCGTCTTCTATCTAGAGCTGGTTAAAGTTTTGAAATTAGTAAAAGTATATAAAAATAAATAGTGTTTCGTGAAAATAAGCAAAGAAAATCATATTTTATCGATAACTGTCGATGTGCACAGGTCGCTTTACAACCTTCGTAAGTTATTTTCAAAGTATATTATTATTATTATTATTATTATTGTTATTATTATCATTATTATTATTATTATTATTATTATTATTATAATTTTCATTCTCAATCTTATAAAGTAAGAATCTACAGAAATTTTAGAATTAAACGGAAGATAACAATCTTAAAGTTTGCATTTTTCACTTAGTCTGCAGTCGATACAAACTAAACTCGTATAAACATTAAAACTTTGTACCGTTTTTATTCCCTTAATTGAGCCGACCTGTGTAAAATGTGTAATTTGGCTTTAACTGTTACCAAAGTTTTACAACTGTCAGACCGCTGGCAATTGGGTTTTGGTGGGGGCGGCAACTGAAATGTAGGGATCGCTTTGTGTGAATGTACGTGTGTAGTGTACACGATTATTTTAATTAATTATTATTCTTAACACATAAAAGGTGTGTTCTAGTATAAAACATTTCATTTTATTTCATTTGTCATTAATTTAATTTCGAGATGTTTTGAACAACATTTTTGGTTATGCCATGCTGGTCTTTTTTTCAAATTAATTTTTGCAAAGCTTTTATCCTCGAGTTGATTGTTTTGTTTGTACATTAATTCCAAACACATTCGCCTTTTGGCATACCAGAATATTCTTGTTTTATTTTTATTTTTGGGGCAAAAGTTTTCTTTGTCTATTTTAGGCATTAATTTTTTTCTTTTTGGGAATGTTTGTGTGTCTGAGAGCTTGTGTTACTCGTAGGTTGAATAGTTCGGTTTGAAAATGCCTTTATTTCTAAAACAATTAAGACATTCTTTCTACCATTTTTATTTTTATAGCAAAAAATAATTTCGTGTTAACTTCTTTCATTTTCTTACACTTTGGGGCAAAATGATTTAACCTTGTGTTGAATTGCTTTATCGAATATAATGGAATAAATGGAATACTTAAGAATGCAGCCGGCTGATTTATTACATTGTGAACAAATGATTCATTATTGCTCTTTGGAAACAATAATTATATTGTAATATGGAGCATTATGTTTATAGCGGCGTTGGTGTGTGTTTAGCTGTATGTGTTTAAAATTTTACGGTTCGAAAATGTTACTAATTTTGAATAATAAAATAGGCATTTATTATTTATACATATCAAACCCTGTGAAAATTATATTAAAAGCAACCAAAACGAGCTTAAAATCTGCTGGAAGACATACATATTATAAAATATATATTATTAAAAAAATTTCAATTATAAGAGGCTTATAAAATACAATTTTGTATGAAAACTCGTTTTAGTAAACAAAATGTTTTTATAAATTTGAGCTTTAGAGGATATCATAATTATAACAGTATTAAAATTAGTATATTTTCTAGATTTGCCTTTTGAAACTCAATTTAATTATATGCAATTTCGATAGGCTAATTATTCGAACGGCATTCGTAATGTAAAACTCCAAAGCACAAGTCAACATTGGTGTTGAAAGTTCCGCTTATAAAGCAGAACAGAACCGCTGTTTTCGAAAGTAGCTACACTTTCATCATCAGTATTCATGTGAATTTTGCAATGAAAAGGGATACGAAAACTGTATAATATCTGACATATATTTATTTGTTAGGCCCCAGTGTAATCGTTAGATTATTTTCTTCTTGTCCTATTTTCAAAATTTTTTGTTCCGTGTTTCTTGAGACAAGCTTTTTGGTTTGAATTTTCTTAAGTAAATATCAACGTTTTTGCCGTTTTGGGTTGCCACAGGCCATAACTTTATATTCAAATTGTAAGTATTTTGTACAGAACTATTTGCTGCCATATTAAATTTAATTTTGTTAGGCAAAGTGCTCGAAAAGTGTTTTCGTATATTTCATCTTGCATAATTTGAATTTAATCGTGTTGAATTGAGGCCCTTAGCTAGTTCCTATGTACATTCCCCTAGGGTTAAACTTCTTCATTTTCTACAGTGGCGGTCTTTTTTCCAACTCCAGTTGCAAGAGTAGGAGAAAACAACAACAACTAACAATTGTTGTAATGTAAAAGCAATTATTTATGGTGTATTCATATTCTATTGTTAAAGCGAAGGCAAAGAGTTCTTAAAGTTGCTTTATTTGCTGGGGGTGACGTATGTCTATATGCCTTCATTTCAATTGCCCTTTCTTATAGCACGACTTTTTTGCTTGTTTCCAAGGATAACGTTTAGATTACTGAGGGACAAATTTCTTGTATGTATGGTATAAATCGATTTTAGTGGGTTAATGATATAAAGTACATAAAGCGTGTATAGATAAATACATTAATATGCGGATATAAACTCCTACACTTTTGTTACATTTTGGAATTAGGTTGAAGTCTACTGATGATTTTGAGTAAAGGAAAAGAAAACGCAATCATATAGACACTATTATATCTAATAACTGAACTGCGACAATATTTCAACTAAACTTAAGGGCATATTAATAATGGAAATACCAGCGGCAGACTTCTATTATGTTATTAGAGCAAAACGTAGTCAATAGTACCGGCGTTTAGTTTCAACAGTGTAAAAATCAGTCAGAAGAAGTCATAAAAGATTCAATAAATCTATCTAATTTTGATCCATTCAATTGATTTTGGGATGTTCTTTCCTTTTTAATCAAACGGTGTTTATTTTCCGTCCACCTTCTATTGTAACGTCGAAAATATAGCACTGGTGGTTGGTGGGAGAGGACGCCATTCTAAGCAACATAAGATTGCAATATGCTGTGTAAGCTGGACTATTTTGCATACTAATTCTATTTTTATAAGTAAAAACGGTTATCAGATTAAGCTACCTATTAAGTGCAGATAAGCAGTAAAAACCCATGTGATAAAAAGTAAGCGGCTTTCGAAAGCAGTTGTTCTGCTCTGCTGTGTAAGCTGGATTATTAACCTTAATTGAATTCAATTAACGCTTTCGTATTAAATCTCTATTATTTTGTTTCTTTCTAAAACAAATAAGTGTTATCCATATAAAAAATAATGTAAACGTATAAAACGTATATGCAACACAAAAGTAGAATGAGTCCAATACTTAAACAAAAGATATAGAAAAAAAGATTTACAAGTTTGTTGAGAAGAGCGTTATTTTGAATTGTGCGGGTGTATAAGTCAATGATGCAGTGTTGCAAGACTACACTTATTATCAACCTTGAGGGATCAGCTGTTCTAAAATTATACAATTTCTTACTAAAAGTCAGAATATTAAAAAAGTATGTTCCGGCATATCTCATACTTATTCTTTAATTTGGTAGCCCATAGAATATTTGGCCATGATATAGTTTGCCATGAATATGTTATCGAATTTCCTAGTCTAAGTTCCTGCATGGTTCTTTTAGTTGTTGTTGGCTTCTTTCTAAAACGAAGCGATTGGCGAAAAAATTGACGGCAAAGTAAATAATACTCTGTACGTCCTCTAAACACTATCTGCATGTCCTCTAAACACTACCCTCTGCATTAATAGTTCCGGCACCAAGCATTGCATCGGTAAGGTTCATAGCCTGGGGGCTGAACTAATTAAACAAAGTGGAAAACTGTGTTTTGTTGTGCTGATCCATGCTTTTGAGCTCTTCAGGTATAACACTATTATATTAACTTTCAAACTGCTCTAACTATTGAATAAATCAAATGACTCCCACGTGATAAGCGATGATTCATGTAGTTTTCGATTACTATAAAATAGTCGAGAAAACTAACTGATCAGACACATGAATTTCGGAGGTTTTTAATAAATCACTTTTTTGAAGTTCTTCGTTTATGAAGTCCCGCGAGCCGATTAACCGATTTTTAGCCGGCTTGCAGTGGTCGACGTGTTTTTTCTATCTTGAGAGCTGATTACTTTCGAATCGATCGATAGAGCCGTCTTAAAGTTATTTGGTTCGGTTCACTAATTCAGCAGTTATAAGCGATTCACATACTTACACACACACATATACATACATATTGACACCCCCAAAAATAAGTCGGGAACGCTTTCTAGGGACTAAAAAAGTCGACATCTGATATCAGCTCGATTTTTGTAAAA
This sequence comes from Linnaemya vulpina, assembly GCA_963675445.1. NCBI lineage: Eukaryota > Metazoa > Arthropoda > Insecta > Diptera > Tachinidae > Linnaemya > Linnaemya vulpina. Next base: position 85,537,800 of record OY776276.1, on the reverse strand, counting down.
CGGGACAAAACCAAAAACTTCCCAATTTTCGAAATTTTTAAATTTTAGTAGCTAGAAGTTAAAATATAAAGACTCAATTTAAATCTTATAAAAAAAGTTTGCTTCCTGTAAGACTGGCAATAATTTTCCTCACATAACAATTATTATATAACAAAGTAAAACTTTTCCCAACAACAAGCCAGACCACTAGATGTGCGTACACAAAACACTTAACGTATTGTTCGTATACATATATATATATAACTTACCCCTTTGCGGCTTATAGCCATATAATTCCAATACGGGTAAACCATCCTCCATAAAACGTCTTACTTGCTGCCAGTTTTCATCGTTGCTGTTTATGGTTTGATCGGCTGGTAAAACATTTACATCCGGTATGAATTTACTTTCAATTAATTTAATATTTTTTAAATTTTGATCAATTTGTAAGACGGACGCAGATGCAGCGGCAAACACCAACAAGGGACAGAATATATTAAGCCTCATTTTATTTTTGTTTAATATCTTTTATCACTTTTATAACAACTTTGTAAGTGTTTCGTTTTGTAATACAATTAATGAAAAATCTTCTTAATTGGTTATTTGTTTAAATGAAAAGATTTTCTTTTCTTTTTCTACACTTTACTGCATTATAATGAAAACTTTACAGCTTGTGTGTGAGTTCTCTTTTTATGTTGAAGAAAATTTTTACAACATCGCTGTTGCATTTATAACAATAAAAATGCAATTGATGATACGACTATTCATTTAAATTTCATTGCACTAAAATAAAAGTACTTTAAATTGAAATTACTTTCGTCAACAAGATATTTTCGAAGTTTTTTGGTTTCTGCAGGTGTTTTTCTTCAAATTTAAATGTTTATATAATATTCATATTGTGAATACTTTATTGTTTATAGTTGCCTTTTTTATCTTTTATCAACATTCTTTCTGTAGATGATTGTTGCTTTTGTAGATATTCTTGTTGTAGTCGTTGTTATTGCGGTTATCGATAATTATTCCATTATCAAACATTTACATGTTTTTTTCTTTATTATTTTCACTGTATTAAACTGCAATTAAAAATTATATTTAATTAATTCAATAAATGTATTTAATCGTGTACGTAGTCATAATACAACCATTCCACTTCGGGAAATTCCTCTGTTAACAATTTTTTAATATTCATAAGATAATTTCAACTCATAATTGTATTAATTTATTTGAGTGTGCTATTTAACCACTTTGTGTAATTAAAAATATATATTTTCTATATAAAAATGTAACGTCTGGTGTTTTGTTTATAGTTAGAGGAGTTCAAATTGAGCTGGGCAAGGAACATGCTATAAGCAGAATCATTGTTTCCAGTTTCGGCATGACTCTGAAGAGGAAGATATTAAGAGGAGAGTGTAGTCTCCATTGGCATAAAAGTAGTTTCGTATAGCTGCTGACGTAGATATATTTATCAGAGCAAAAGATTTTTTTTGAAAAAGGTGTGGGGTAAAACCGCATACTGCATGTATAATTCGACTAATTCTCACTTACAGATTCCTTGTCTCGTGGAAGACAATCTTCAAGAGCTCATATATCTCTGCGCTAGACAAGGTACAAAGGACAGCACGTCTTGCTATTAATGGTGCAATGAAATCAATTTTCCAGGCCAATCTGTAGACAATATTTGTTATAACTGCGAGGTCTGTATCAAGACTCAGATAGTGAGACAATTTAAGGCAGGAGTGTATAAAACCGTGATATTATATTACCAAATGTAGACGGTCAACTCCTGGAGAGACAAACTGACTACATAACTCTGGCAAATAATTTTAATAAAGCCGTTACAGTGCATATTCCTAACAGAGAAGACCAGAAAGAAATCTGTGTAATAAGGAGTAATACATTTTTCCTTTGAAAAACACTACGGAGACTTACGTCCTAACCGAATTTACCTCCTATCCGAGAACAACACGATAGAAATTTTTGTATATAATAATTTGAAAATAAGTCGCTTTCGCTCCTGTAGCTTCGGACTTTTAAACAACTGGAGGAGTGAAGTATAGGGTACCAAGAAGGTTATATGTTTGAGAGTTCACTGCTCTGCAAAAGCGTAGGCTTAGGTCCCCAGCGGGACCTGAAACAAACGCATCCCTGACTTCACTTTTATACTTCTTGGATGATTCTCTGTATCTGGAACAATAGAACTTCTTGTGATTGTGTGGGGTATATTTCACACATACTTCGGTATCACCCAATTACCAAAGCAGTTTTGTGTGCAGGTATTGCCAAACTTATACAGTATTGCCCAAATAATTATATCGCAACAAATGTAAATATTTAGAAAATAATAAAAAAAATCATTTTGAAAATAATTATTCGTATCACACATAAAAAGGAAGGAATGGTAAAAGCTTAGCTAAGTACTCGTAAAAGTAAATAAGGAAAATAAAATAAAACAATTGCATTATAGTGCGTTACCATGTACGTGTTTTGCTCCATGGGCAAAAGAAGTGTTTTTCTGTTTCTCGGAAATATACTTCTCACGTAGGTGAACAATTTACATAATTGCTTCGCTAAAGCTCATGCTCATTTCCAAATTGGGCTGCGCAACACTGAGTTGCTTAAATTGTTATGATTACAACTCCGTTTCATCAAACATCGGTGATTGAGAAATTCCAAAAGAGAATCAAATCCGATTTTTATATGAAATAATTATAAATACTTTGAAAAGTAAATTTATATTGTGTTTTATAAATAATTTGAAACTTGTCAAATGTGGTTTGGTAAAACCATTTTTTGTTTGTTTATAACATGAATGTCGATGAAAATTTGAAGAAAAGCACATAAAAAATTATATGGAAACGCTTTAGGACGTCTTGCGTAAAACGAGTTAATTTGCTCGTATAGGAAACGTAACCGATTAAATGCAGTGCTGTTGTTAAACTGTTTCGGTGAAACTCTGTTTTGAGAGTTTAATGTTTAAGGAAACTAATCGAACCGCATATTTAAGCGCAGTCAATTCAACATGAAAATTTGTTTGGAAAATTACGGAAAAAAACTAAAATTGTTGGCAAAAGTTAAGAGTGGGTTAATTAAACGGGTTATATTAAGAAAAAAAAAAAACTATAAAATTGATGTTGACAGTTGTCGATTCATTTAAAATTGCTCATATTCGATTATATATTAAATCGATCAATGCCGGTTGGTTAATCGAAAGAACTTTTGAAGTCTAGTTAGTTTTATTAGTATTTAAGAAAAAACCCTTTAGATCCGAAGCATTTAAGCTAAATGCCATTTCTATTTTGGAAGATCATTTACTCTATTATTTTATGGTTTCAACGCACATTTACGAATTTCTCCTTTTTAATTGAGTTAAAAAGCTTTTATTTCGTCATTATAATCTATGCACTTTCATTTATTAAAAATTACGGCTCTTTCTTTCGTACAGTTACATTTAAAACAAAACCCATATATGAAAATCGACATTCTGGGATTGGGAAGTAGAATATAACTTTTTCAACAGTGTGTTTATATATGTATTCGGGCAACTAAATTTTGAAATAAAATATAACAGCATGTAACGATTTTATATGGGTAAGTCGCACCGATTTTGTTTTTGCGACATGCTTATCTTGCAACAAGAGTTCTGTGAGATAATTGCAGAACACGAAAAGAATTGACAATTTACGGATGTTTCCTTTAATGAGTTCCATATTCCTTAAAAACTCTGATGAATATGATGCAAAGCCATTTAGATTTGTTTTTGTATTCTCAATCATTTCCGAATGTTTTATTTCAGCAATTTTTTTCATGGTTCTATGATGTTTATATATTATTTTTCAGTGTATTTTTTAAAATATACTTTATTGAGACTTCGTCAAGACTAGTTGTCAAAATCGGCGACAAAGTATCGACAAGTATTTTTTAAACCCTTGTTTTATTACTACACAATATTATTCAAACTCTTTTTATACGAAAATAAATTTAATTATATGTAACTTGGCGTCATTGTTACATAACTTACAATTATGTTTGTTGCAGTTGTTTTTCATTGCATCACTCTGCAAGGAAATATACACGCATGCGTACTGGTGACATGAAATATTTCATTGCTGCAATAAAGTTGGGGGAATATGTGTTTATGTGTGCTAAACAATCATAGTATCAGTATTGCCAGGGAGAAGATTGAAAAAGCTGCACCTTTCTTTCAAAACAAAGTTTAAATTTTCAATAAAAGTAACATTTTGCTGTTTCTGAAATAAATACATATTGAATTGTTGTGATTTATGTAAAACACACATGAGGGGTACCCTGATCTTTTACTTACTCAAAAGAAGTTCGCCTTTTATTTTCATGAAATAAAAGTTACAGCAATTTGGCCAAGTATACTAAAATTTAATTTCCACTAAAAGTCACGAAGCGGCATCACTGGCACACGTAGTAAAAATTGTAGCTTTTGCTTTATAATTGGTGCTACTCAATGAATATGGTATTGCCAACTGATGAATTTACAATAACGTTCATTAAAAGATTCCAAACAAAAAAGCGGTGTATGTATAAGCATGTACATATAAGTACTTCTGTATTTTAGCAGAAAAGTTAAATTTATGTTATGGCTTTGTATAGTTTTTTTCCATATTTTAGCCAGAAAAGGTACAAATACCTCAAAAGTATTTCATTGCATTTGTATGAATTTCAAAACACATTGAAATTATATATTTTGGTCATGTTGTATAAGAGCCGCTATTAGAAATAGAAATATTTTACACAAAAGTGTACATCGCCCATAAAGTTAACATAATTTTTGTTGAAAGTTTTCATTTTAGATAAAAGAGCTTCTGAGGAAGTCAGTAAGACAATTAACCGGAAGCGATAATGAATATTATTTGATACTTCTGTTGAAACTTTTAACTAGAAATAAACGCTATTGCCACCGTGTCCAGCACAATGGCCCAAAGGCAATTATTAGCTGTTGTTGTTCTTTGTTTCTCTTACAACTACAATTACAGTAGGCAAAAAACCAACCAGTTATAGAATGAAACGTAAGAAAATAAAAAAGGAAAAGTGATCAGTGAGTTCTTGTTATTTATTAACGTGGAAGTTTGAAATAAACATGTTTAGTAACATGTAAAGGTTCCCTTTTCTTCTGTTGGCAGCAAACGATATCATAGGGGATATCTTGTGATATCTGCAAGTTTCATATATCTGCATATTTAAAGCTACTCTAAAATTTTTGGAATTCCTTTTGTACCATGATTCAAAAAGATCTACTCTTGAGGAAATTATCCGATAGTTTTAGCATTGCTGTTTTTGTTAGAATGAACGTTATTGATAAATGAATGTTATTAATGCATGTATCTTTCATAAAACTTGCTTACTATCTTTGCTTGATAGATTGTAAATAAAATTGAATGGAAAAAAATTTATACGAGTAAAATGTGTTGTGTACATAAGCACCAACACATATTCCAACTTTTGAAAAGGGAAGAAATGAACTTTTGTTTGTTGTATTCTACATGCACACTCAGATTGTAAAGGCACAAAATATTAAAAAAAAGATAAGAAAATTACATATTAATACATATTGGGTTTTTGGAAGTTCCTATCTAACAAGGCTTTGGCTTGTGCACTGAGTTCCCATATTATCCAACCGTTTGATCACAGCTTTCTTTAGCAGTCCCAAAGGAATTAGTGTCCACAGGTATGAAATACAGGTGACCACAGGCTAAAGTATAAAATCTTGTGTGTCAGTAGCACCGCAGTGCAGTTATCGTACAACTGAACCGATTTTTATATAAATTGAACACAAAATAGTTGAGTTCAATTGAGTCAAAATATGTTCAGATCATTAATCTCCCTTATCGTGTTTGACGTATTCGCCTTCAAAATTCGACAATTTGTAATAGATTAAAGACAAAAAGCAAAAGTTTTCTTTAATCTATTACAATATGTCGAATTTAAAGGTGAAAAACGACAAACGCGATAAGGCTGAATATATTTTTGTGGTTTTGTCGCAATTGCAATCTATCAAACAGTAAATCATGATACAAAGTACTTTTACGATAACTGCTACAATAAACAATAAAAAAAAATTCTGCAATTTATAAAATCACCAGAAGTACCAATTCTATTACAAATATTACATATATTACAAATAATAAATGGAATAAAATAATACAAATAATAAATGGAATAAACCAAAAGCAAATAATAATTTCTTTAGTCTTTTAATATCATCAGCATTTGCATGAATTATTATATTCTTTTGCAGTTGTAATTATTAGACCATTCTGAATTACTTTATTATCTCTTCAATATTTGATTCGTTTTCGCTGTCTTGAAAAGGCATAAAATCCAACACTCTCTTCACACTACTGAATGCTTACAGGTATCAGTATTAATACACCAACGTGTCTGAAAAATTAGTCTTGGAGTCATGGATTTATTTTACTGTTTGAATAAATTGAATAAAAATCCCACACGACTATTTTGCATGGGTCCACACATCTTGGTTTTAAATTTGCAACATTAAGCTGGCATTTATGACCGATGAGCCAACACAATTTGCTAACTTATTAAATTTATGAATATGTCGTTGCTGATTTTTTACGACTTGCTTTCAAGTAGGTCTGCGATCTTTATTAAGGCTAAGATATCACCCACAATCGACAATACATTAAAGACAAAGAGCTTAATATTTCTTTAATCTATTACAATATGTGGAATTTAAAGGCGAAAACGCCAAACACGATATCTGAATACGAGTATTATCAATAGCTATATTTGGACAGCTACTATGTAAAATTTCCATGCACAGATTTTTCTGTATCACAGTTATCGTGTTTGGTGTTTTCGCTTCTAAATTCGACATATTGCAATAGATTGAAGAAAACTTTTGCTTTTTATTTTTAATGTATTCCAAATTGTCGAATTTATGTCGATGGCGAATACGCCAAACAAATGGTGATTACTACATACGGCTGTAGGTGAAATTTCAGCTGATGAAATTGCCGTGACATCTGCATGTTGAAGTAATCGGCTTGATAACGGTTACCCTTTTTCGCTTACAAATCGACAGTTAGAAAATTGTTTATTTCACCGGACTCTGCTCTGATAGCAAAAATGTTTGACTTCTCACCTAATTTTTTTCATTAAATCTTCTGTTTTGTATATAAGACTTTTTAATTGAATAAAACGTAGCAGAGAGAAGATTTTCAAACTTTTATAATATCTAATATGCCCGGCACTGTCAAATGCATCTTGGATATCCAATAACATCAGGGAGTACTACTTTTATTCAAAAGACTCTATGATGCTGTTCCATAGTTCCATGATGGTCGGGAATATGTAGTTCTTGACGTACTGGACACAATATATTAAAAAAATTCGTCAAGCATTTTGAAAATATACTTGACAAGCTAATCGGCCTATAAGATGTTATTTAGCTTTTTGGCCTTTCGGTAACAAAGAGAAATTTTCCTATATTCCTAATATTCTAATATTAATTTATTTTCTTTTATTTATTAAGGATCAAATAGTATGGGAAATACTTTAGGAAGATGTTAACATTTCGACCGATTGATTTTGATGGAGTCAACAATTTCGGCGGATACTTTATTTCAATACATACAAATTTTGATTGCTTGGGAAACTAAAAAGAACAAACTTTTTGTTGTGACCGCAGTGCTGTGGGAATATTTTTGGTTGTGCTTATATGTATACTAAACTAGTTTTGTATTGTGTACATTTAAATAATCTGAATATAAATCGCACTGACGCAATGCACCTACGTATGCGCCATGGTATTAAGGAATAGCACTGCTTGTACTCCCTAATTACGGGTTAATGTTCGATTTCAAACGTTACATATTTGTGGCTAATATGTTTAATTTTAAAAAGCCTGTTGTCAATAAGAAACTCATACATTGCGACAATGATATAACAGAGATACTGGTAGCACAGGTGAAGCACTTAACGATACGCTGTTGATTTATTTCAAACAAATCGCAGTTGTCAGTTGCATATCTCCATAGTCTACGGCTTATAACACCTGACTTGTTAGATCCAACTGGGTCTAATATATGATAAATAATACCTACCAAAAAGAACTAAGCAGGTTAACAAGTTGCAGAGAAAGTGTCCTCCTACTTTCAAATGTTGTTTCAACTCATTAAACATCTAGACCACTTCAACAACTTTCACTTCAACCAATTAAAGAACATACAATTTTCGTACGTACATTTAAAAAAAGCACTGAAATCATGAATAAATCAGTGTAACCATCTATTCACAATATTATGGTATAAACGTCAATTTAATTGACAGAGTTGATTGTCACACATCTGTGTGTGTCTGTTTTGTTTCAATTGTGTTGACCCCTGCACTTAAATCTGGTCGCATACAAGGCTGTTTGGGGGTCTTTACTTTGCGGATAAAATACACAATTGACGTTCTGACTACGACTTGTGTTTGTAGTCCACATTCACGAGCATATTAATATATATATTTACTGTAGAACAGACAAACAATCGTCAGCACCGTTGCCTTTGCCATCGTTATCTTAGCTTAGACAAATTAATTTCAATTAAATTCAACCAGATGTGGAAAAAAACAAGAAACAACGTAAAAAATTATTTAAAAAATAAATAAAACGAAATTCCTACTAACTGACATGTTAGTTGATGTTGTATGATTTGAAAATACTGAAAATTGAAGATTCCAGCAACAAAACATTACAAGCAACATTTGAAAGATTTCCGTTTTGTGTATTCAGTACAAAATCTTCCTACTTTCCCAAGTGTTTTCCAAAACCTTACATATACATATAGTATGTAGTTGCACAAATTCAGTTGAGTTGAGAAGATTCATCTTTCCAGATTTGATTTGAGTTAAATTAAGTTTGTACAATCATCAATTACAAGCAATTTATGTATATTGGGCTTTCTTTAATTTATCTTGATTTTAAATTACATTTGAATAAAAGTTTTTCTTTTATTTTTTGAAATTTCTTTTAATACATTTTTCGTTCGTTCGTTTTTTATTTTTACGCTCTTTAATACACTTGATTCTTTTCAATCTAAATACCTATTTTTCCCAACTATTACTAAATTTTTTTATATCTTATTACTTTTTGTTATTTATCGCCGTTTGCCGTTTGCTGTTTTTCACAACCGCTCTCGTTCAATTCCCATTTCGTACTGAGAGATTGTTGCAAACTCCTGTCCAGTAATTGTTGTATGCACGTTAGTGCTGATGATGATTTCTTTGGTGTTTTTATGTTTCATTTGTTTGAGCTTGTTTAAGTTTGTTACATTTGCTTCATCGTTATTGTAGTCGCTTTCATCGTTATAGACACATACTTATGTGTGCATGTGTTTGCCGCTATAACATTTGCAGATGAGTACAAATATTTATTAGAAAAGCAGGCCGCTAAGAATTACGTCCGTAAGTGATATCTGAATTCAAAACTTTGGATACATTGGCATGAACTGAGTGATGTCATGCCATGGATGGAACATTTCCTTCAATTGTAAACGCTTGTTAAAAGAAGTTATTACCGGAAAACCAGCACAAGTCAAACAGACGACTTTGGAATTACTATTAAACTAGAATATCTTCAGGCTGAATATCTTCAAAACCTGTAAAACTAGTCAACTTTTGCCTCCTTGGCTAGATTCTTGATGTAGCTACATTCTTCCCAAAATATAACTATGGAAACTTGTTTCAACTCCTACAGTAACATACATTTTCATACAACGGAAATGCCAATACTCGATCTTCTCTTCATCCCAGCTACTCATCTTTTCCCATGATCCCTGTAATATCCGAAACGCCAGGAATCCTTGTCCGTCTTTTAGCCTTTTTTACAATTCAGATTGCAGTTAATAGAGTGTGTCTTGGAGAAATTTTATCAGCACTTTTTGTTTTCAGTATCGGCAATATATTCGATTTATATCAAGCTTTCTCTTGCAGTTTCTAAATGAACTTAAATAAACTCAGGAGTACTACAAGGTTCAGTCCTTTCTCGTACAGCACCCTACTTGGTTCGTGCTTTATCAAAAAATTCATCAGCGAAGTAAGAACTAAAATGGCTACAACTATTTCTCTATCTTCTCATCACTTTTTATCTGTTCTTTCAGCACTACCGTTACCTCTCTAGCTCCGGCACACTGTACTGCATATGTAGGGCTCAAACCTGAGCGCTTCCTCTAACAGGAAAATATGACAGCTGCTCACAAAATCTGGGAATGAATGGTGTATCAAAGAACTAAGGGACTATTAGAGAATATCTTCGCCTATTAAACTTTGTTCCTTAGGCAGCATGCAAATATGTAGCTCTCCTTTTCTTAGAAAATCTTCGTGTTCCCAATTATTATATATCTCTTCCTTTAGGCTCGATACTCAGCGGAAGACGAATTAGGATATACTGGCGAAATTTCAATAGCCAACTTATGTCTGATAGTTTTTCAATAAAAGTAATTTTCAGCAATACGAAATAGCTCTAAAGAAAAGGAGATAAAAATTTCGCCTGATGTAATTAATGCCGAAGTCGATGGTGATACCAGCGCTCAAATTATCTCATACGACATCAATCGCAATTTTTATGCAGTTTAAATACAAATTTCGTGCCATATATGCCATAACCTGATGTGGTATCGAGCTATTCGGATGGGCATGGTTGCTGTCGGCATATTTTGATGATGAAGACATAACACTGGTAGCTAAATGTTACTGACAGCGTGCATATGTATGTATACTAAGGGCGCAATAGAGCACCCTTCTTCGTTGATACTGTACCAAAAACTTAAAGGCGAAGTGAAAAGCAACAAAATTAGTATAACAAATTCTATATCTTCTTTTTTCTCTTTATCTGCATTCTCAACATTCTTGCTCCTTTCATAGTTCCGGTATATTTTCTAGCATGAGTATGTACCGCCATTCATGCTAGAAAATAAAAATAGAATTCGGAAGCTTTTAATAATGGAACTAGCTATAGCAATATGCTATAAAATTGACCAGTACTGTGTACAGCTGTAAATGTCTTATGGCTTCTGGGCCTGTTGTTTGTGTTATGAGTGATTATTCTTGAGATCTCATTATTTTTTATTATGCCTCTTGCGAAATTGTGAAACTGTATCAAAGCTTTTTCGTATGTTTGATTCCAATCAAACCCCAATATCGTTTCTTCAGCTGATAGTCGAACAGTAAACGTAGACTTAATCAAAGTGAGACATACAGCGCATTCTAATAGTATACGGCCCCAAGTCTGCTTCTGTTATGCACGCAAAAGTCCAGTCCAGTTTTACAAGTATTGTAAGACACATGATGCATGGAAGTATGTGTATGTCAAGTGTGTGTACATATATTTGGCTACAGTAAGTCTCGTCTGTTGCATGAGTGTATAGTTGATTTGGTGGTTAGATAAAATGATATTTTGCCTGGCTGGTTCGTACTTTGTAGCATCTGTCCAACTGTCTGTTAGACTTGCGGCTGTTAAAATTCAATTATTGCGATTTTATGATTGTACTTTCTGTTCAATCTTTCTCATCAACATCATCGTTGTGTTTATGTACTGACTGATGTACATGTATGCATACAAATGTACAAACATACGTACATACTTACGTACATATAATCTCATCTTTTTCGATTCAATTGTGATGTCTTTTATTCGCTTCATTATTTTCACAACTGTATTGATTTGTACCCTGCACTGCACGTGGGAAACAGAGAAATGCAGTTTGTCTTATACCGATTGGAAGTCGATTCACTGTTATCCGTTTGTGATTTTCTGATGCTCCAGATAACTCATCGACCTAATTGTTGGAATTATTTACTATATTAATATTAAATAACAAAAACGTGATATATCTGAAGAGGTATGAGTACATTTTACATATCGTACATCCGAGGGCCACCAAAAAGTCTACTTTGAAAATACATCCGTAGCCCGAAAACTAAAAGTAAATGTAAATCAGTCACGTAAATGTAAATCTATACAACCTGAATATAATAAATAACGTGTAGGCTAGGTAATTATTGAAGAGCTGTTATACAATTTTAACACAACATCGTGACCTTAAACAGACATTGGCTCTGTTTTTGTACTTTTGTAACAGTTGTTTCCATGAAAATCTTGATTTAAATTTATCTCTTTTTCGATATACCTCGAGTAAAATTCTTTCCCATATTCTCAATATCATTTCTAGTATTTCAGCTATTTATCATATAATTTGTTGATATCTGAAATCTTTCCAGGAGGTAGGTGGAATTATCCACTAATTTGAATCTATTTAAAAAAAATAGTTGTACATGTCTTGTATTAACTATTTTCGAAACATTTGAATAAAATAGCATTTAAATGTATAATATAACAATGGCTGATTTGCACAGGGTTAAATTTTCTTATAAAATTATAAAGTCGGGTTTTCATAGCGTACAATCTGCTCAACTGCATGTAATTTGCTGAATGTCTACATATAAGAACATTGACCTTTGTGGGGCGCAAGTTTAGCTCTATTTATCTTATCATATACTTTGGACTAGGGAATGTGTTTTTGACTTTGAGATCAAAAAGGTGACCGAAATTGTTAAAAACAAAACTGTGAAATTCTGGTTTGCTTTTTATTTGACGTTTATTTTTTATGTGGGCGGTGACAGCTTTGTTTTAGAATTAAACCATCAACATTCACCGCTTAAACTCCGATATAAATATATTGTATTATATCAACTCAAGAAGCAAATACAAAAATGAAAAAGATTTAAATTTCTAATGTCAAAAACAAAAATCCTCCCTTAATTACCTCTGATCTTTTTATATAATTTTTGAGTTGATATAAGCTACCGTTTATGTGGGAGTCCAATCCCAAAATGAAACTTTCAGCTTATGCATAAGCCAAATAAACAGCTGTTGTGTGAAATAAACAATAAATAACTAACAACAAGTTATTTGAAGTTATGAATAATAGCAATTTCGCATATCTCTTGTACAAAATTCATTTAGACTTTGCAAATTGGCTAATTAGAAAATAAAATCAATTTTAGTCTCAAGGTGAAAAAGTTGCCCTAAGTGTTCCAATAATTCGCATGGTCCTCTACGAAAATCCAAGGTCTATTTTCTCATACATCCCAAGGCCACTTTCATGTACATACTCACATATGTATGTATGTATGTCCATATGTTATATTCATATGTCGACGAAGTGCAAATATGAGTCGGCCTAGCCGAACAGATACTTCTTAATTGCTTCTTCTTTATGGTTAGTTTGCTGTTTTATTTTTAAAAAGATGTTATCATATCTGATGTTCGTGGCAGCGTAATGATATTATGGGTTTTTTTTATTTAATTATAATTCTAAGCACGGCTAAACAGATGCGAGCGGTTGTATATGTATGTAGTGATTTTAATAGTTTTGTATTATAATTCTTAATTTTATGCGTTGAAATTCTTGAATAGTGAGTGAGTTGCTACTGGTTGTGAAGAATGTTAAATGCATAAACTGATTTGATATAGATGTGTCACACATTCGTAATATTCGCTTATGCGGTTGCCTCTATAAATATTGGCAACACTAATCGCATAGATTTCAATTCCAGATAAATTACGCAATTTTCTTTATGCGATGGATATATTGACATTTTATTGTTATATATTTTAACTTCCGTGAGTTATATTTAAGCGAGTTTCTGCGTCCATGAAATGAGCAAATATTTGCAACCGTAGCATCTGTTAGTGTTTTCTGAAATCGATTGCTACTCAAGGTTTTATATTAATATATAAATCGCGTGTTCCTATTGGCATTATATTGGCATAGTTGTTGATATCTTTAATTAAAAAGCTGGATTTGACAGTTTTATGTATTGAATAGCTATTTTGAGTACATAATTACAGACATAGAACTGTAATGGCGAGAGGCAAAGAATGGATCGATATATCAATATCAAATTCAGTGACAATTTCACAAATCCAATGACAATGTCACATATATTGTGAAGCAGTTCTCTTAAAACTGCTTTACTCTATATCATTGTCCTTATGAAACCATTGAAGAAAACATTACAATGTATCAATGAAATTATTTCGTTTTATTAACAATTCTGCTTCATTAAATATCAATAACAATATTTTTTTGTCACTGGTTTATATATACTGTATCAGTGAAGTTATTCCATTGAATAAATGCAATTACTTCAATCTATTGATGGAATCACTTCCTTCAAATTGAGTCATTGTATTAATGAAGTAAGTTCATAGCATTAACGGAAGCATTTAATTTATTTGACGAATTTTCATTAAACGAAACTTGCTTCGTTTATCCAACGATGAGGGACGTTGGTTTTATTTCAGTAAATTTTTTCATTGGATTTATGTAGGAATTCGAATAAGCTATAAAGGAAATTTTTTTACTATAAAAAAATGTTCTACATATTTCACTCTTAATAAAACTTTTAATATAAGATAAATAATTTATTAGGTTTATTTAAGCAAAAAGTCTATTATTTTTTATGTAAAAATTATGTTTTTATTTAAATAATAAAAAATAATAGACCATTTGCTTAAAATAAACTTAATAAATTAATAAACCCAATAAATTAAAAGAAACAAGGTCGAATAAATTTATAAAATAAATAAAAAAATATGATATATAAAAAAATTCACAGATTTATTTTAATTCTAATTCATAACAATATTGTTTGACAACATATTAAGTCGTAAGTACTACTTCTGAATGAATAGGCTTTTAATTGATTGAGTAAATATTAATAATTTATTGACTAAGTATTAATTAATTGATTAAATAAATATTAGAATTAACATGAAAGGTAGTGAAACTAACTTCTTATTCTCCTTTTCAAATGGCTGCACATTTCCTAATTTGTTTTCATCAAACCCAGTACTGATTGCGAGGGAAAGTTCTGTGAAGCTCTATGAGTCTGTGAGTTGTTCTGAACATACATTGTATTTAAAAAAATTTATTTAGACAGAAAGAACAAACATGTAAATAAACATTTAAGGATTTTTTATGTTTTGCATACAGTGTTCACCTAGCAAGCGTTCAGAAATTCATGCGCTCTATTACCTTACAAAATGTTTAACCTTTTGTTCACAAATATTCAAACAAAGTTTGACTTGAGTAGAATGGAACAATACTTGAATGAACTTCATTTTGCAGCGGTTTCCGAAAAGAGCGCAAATTTGGCATCACGTTAATTATTCAATATTAATTAATTAAATATCACGTTACTAACCTTTGCCTCATAAAATCACTGCATTTGATGTGTGTATGTATGTTACATTCGTACATACATATGTATGTATGTATATGCATGGCGCTTCTTCTATTAGAAATTCGCAGCGCTTAAATCTTTCAGGAGGCACTTGCGGTGTTGTTTACAAGTACAACAAAGAAGAGAAAAGAATATTTGGGACAACACTTACCCACAATGACCTCTATATGAATGTGCATACATGTATGTATATAATCATGAATATGAATATTTCTATTTACACGCTTACATAAGTATATATGAATGTATGAATGTATGCACGAGTATATCTGACCAATATTATTCAATTAAAATATTTTAATTTGTTTCCATTGCGCGAAGAGCACTAATTTGCTGATTGCAACATACCAATACATACAACGAAAAAGCCGGTAAAACATAAACATACAAATACGTATGTATGTATGTGCACACTTTTTACGTACTTTACTATTATTCATAAAAGATTCATTCGTTAACATCGTCATACATTTATAAAAAAAACATGAAATATTAAAAAAAAAAATCATAAACTTGCTCACGAAGTAGATACGCAATTGATTTAAATGTAAAATTTTTACTACAACGATTTGTACTCATAAATAAATAGAATCTCAAACTCACTCACTCACTCCCTACCTAACGAATAGTGAATGGGTGTGCAGTATGTATTTGCCGAGGGTGTTGCCAGATATTGGCTGATGATATGAGCAATTGAATCAATCGTTTAGCATATAGATACAAGTCAACGAAGGACTGTGGATACAGGAGCATATAATATATTTCTATTTCCAAATTTCTAAAGGTACGCATGTAGTAGTTTTCATAAATGTATTCATGTAGGTATTGAAATATATCTAATATTACTCCCCTTGTATACGTTATATAATTATGAAACATTACTTTTGAATTATCACTACAGTTACCTTATCGTTTTTTGTGGAATGTGAGACATTCAAAGAACACCTTGTCCTAGTCCAGAAACTTTGTTTTCAACATATATTTATATTCATATAATCATTGATATATAATAACTATATTAAAATATATCGGATCATAATCATGACCACATCACAAAGGCATTTTGTTATAAGAATAACTTTACATTAAGAACAATATGTTATTAAATAACTATATTGTAATTCTGTGGGAAAAATAGCAGTGTTTTTACATAGACATAATGCAAAAACTGCCTTAAAGACAAATCTAGCTTTAGCTCAACTCAACTGACTAAGATCCTTTTAAATGAGTCTTATGATATACTTACAACAAAGTTTTTCTCTGTACCAACATAAGTGTTACCAAGCCAAGGAATAAAATCAGCTGATAGATATTAAGGAATAAGCCGTGAATTCCACCATTTCCACATATTTTCTAAAGGATATAGTTGAATTTTATGTGATATTTGATATCTTTTCCAGGCCGCATTGTAAAACATCTTAGGTTTTCACACAAACATATAAAGTGCTGTACAATTTTGCCAGTCAAGTGTTATAAGAACTATAAAAAGTGTGAACGTTGCTTATGGTTAAAACCGAGTCTAAGCGCTATGTTATTACGTACGCAACATTGCTACAGACGTGATTTTCGAGGTCTTACTAATATATTCTTTGCTTTTTAATAGCGAACAATAGATTAGAAAAGTATACAAAAGAAGACAGCCAAGGATTTTTTTACGAATATGTGGCATTAGTAACACATATAATCTGTCCAGATTAATTATTGAAAGAAAAAGGTTATAAAATAAGATAAAAGAATTTTAGAGAGTGAGAGAGAGAGAGCGAAAGAGAGTTACCCGTTTCGGAACCTGAATTGGTTTAATTTTAATTCACGTTCCGAAACATTGCAACTGCGCTGCCAGAAAGTTTAATTTCTTAAGTGAAGTAGAACTGAGATGCCACACCATATTATAAGTACATAAGTAAAATACGGAACTTGTTTTATACTTTTGTATGTATAACAACACACTTGCTTCGTATTGTTTGTGTATATAATAAAATACGAAACATTTGTTTTGTATTAAAAAATATATAACCGGTGAATATTGTTATAAATAAAATTAAATAAATAGTGATATTGCCCAATTGTAAAACTCACACAGATAGTTTAAGAAGTGGGTGAATTGCTTCAGAGCATACTCTCAAGAAACTAGAAATGTTGTCGAATGTTAATATCGTTCTGAAACCATGGGTGAATCCAGCTTTAGTTGACATACAGATGAATTTTATTTTCAACGACGAATATTTGGGTGTCATGCCTTGCAATTTTGTTTCTAGCATATATCTGTGTGTCCCTAAATAGTGCTGTGACTTTATATCGTATCATATGGGTGGTTTGAAACTTTTAAAGATTGTAGTTGAACTTCTGGTTGAAGTCTACTGCTGATTTGGTAAGTACCAATGATATGCATATAGACTTTGCCTAATCATCCATAAATAAATTTCATTTATGATAAAATTATAACAATATGTCATAAGAATGCAAAATTTATTCAATCTTTTATTGATATTCTGCCAAATTAATGTTTTAGATATGTATGTTGCAACATTTTATCTGATACTTATTTCCTTTCTCTCCTCAATATGAAGTACTGATGTGCCGAATGTGAGTATCTGAAACAAAGTTCGAGAATACGAATGTGCCTACTACGTGTAGAACCAAAAAACATTTCATAGGTGTACTCTTAGCGTGTGCAATATTATGAAACGGTTTCATGATTTCAAAAAAGGAAACTGAGCTTCATAATTCTATTAGCGTACATTGAAGTTAATATAGTCAAAATAAAGTTTGAAAAATTTTAAAGGATATCTGCTTGAGGGACATAAGTAATTAGTAATGGCTGCAATGATGTATTGTGTATGACAGTAGTGAGGTCTTATGCGAACGCTTATTTGGCATTACCTTTTGTGTATCAAACACAGCAAATAGATCATTGAAAATAGAATATAAATATAATATATGTATATATATATATATATATATATATATATATATATTATATATATATATATATATATATATATATATATATATGCTTTTGTTTATATATATACATATATATATATATATATATATATATATATATATACGTATATATATATATATATATATATATAGATATATATATATATATATATATATATATATATATAAATTAATCCCGCTCTACTTACTACTACGGGTGTCCCAACATGTGCAAGCGTCTACATATAGCGTTGGTTCCCAGTCGAATTAGGGAGTTTCGGTACAGATTAAAACTTGTCATAAAGAGTATTGATCATAATAGAAACTGTACTTATCAATTGTTTATTTATTTGATATGTGTTGGGTCATCGTTGCCTCTGTTCATTACATCCTAACTGCTGATTGCTTGTGTTTCAATACGAGTTGTGAGAGAATTATTATAGTGTTTAGATTTCATATAGAATTATGGATACCAGCTAACGAGTACATTGAATTATTGCAATTCAACACTATTTCTTAGCCGAGGAACACTATTTCTTTGCAATATATTGAGCTTTTCGTTTTAAAGGGTTACGTATTATACATCGTTTTTTAAATATGTTAAACAATTCTTTAATTTGCTAAGCTATAATTTCAACATATTGTTGGTTAATACACGTAGTATATAGTTTTGTAAGGAACTAGAAAGCAACTTCATGTATATGTATGTATGGGTTATGTAATATTGAGATAATTGCTATGATAATGTTGTTGATGGTTACATAATCCGAGATATGTTTCAAGTGATTTGGGAAAGTTTCTGTGTGCACACACATACACATACATACCCGATAAAAATATTAACTTTATATGGACAGTGGGAACTTTAATAACATTATCCCACATACAAATTGTTTTTTGTAGATGTTGTATAATGAATTATGGGAATAACACTGTATTGGTTTCTGGCAACGCATGTATGTTTCTCAAATGTATACAATTTTACGTTAACTAGCGATTCTTCTTTTCCTGTTGTTTTTTGTTATTTCTTTTGACACGAGTAATCTTTACGGGAGTGCAGAGACTATAATACATATACTAAATTGTAAAATGGAAAAAATGTATACATTAGGAAAACTATTTCAAAGAAAAGCACTTAATTGAATAAATAATTCAATAATGAAAGAAAGATAAATATAGTATAGAGTCAAAGCTCTCAACAATACAATTGAACGAATAATCACCAGGATTTTATTAATAGTCTAATAAAATATTCAAGAATTTTATATAATATGTACATACTTCTGTATGTACATATGTATCTTTTCACTTATCAAACATTGATTTTAAACAATCGTATGAATACGTTTTTGCTTTCAATACGTAGTAGGTTATTATCAAAGAAATACTTATTATATATAATTATGCGTGATGCATGTATGCTTATTTTCTTAATATCACTAATACATGTATTATATTTCTTGTTTATTTTAGGGGAAACATTTTTGTTTCGTTGTATTTTGCAAACTTTTTTAAGGCTCACGGATTCTTTTATTACGCACGTTTAGTTCCAGCACATTTACGACTGTTATGCCGGAAAATTTACAACAATTTAAAGCTTTATAGCTCGTTGACATTTTATGCTGGGGAAAAGCGGCGAAAAAGGTAGTAGATTTCTTCTCTATGTTAAGGGGATAATTTAAGGCCTCTGTGCAAGAGCATATATACATATACAGGCTATATACATATTTGCAATATTACTAGTGTATTTATTTATGTGTAAGCACATTTTAGGACAATCAATAAATACATATTTAGCTTACAATGTAGCAGATATTTTATAATTTATTACAAACTGTGAGTAAATTTTAGAGCAACTGCGTTTTCGAAAGAGCTTTTTGATGAAACTTTACTCGTTATATTTTGTGTTACGGTTTCAGGAATGAACAGTTTTATTTAAGCTTAGAAAATCGGTTCTTGTCTATGCTTCGAAGTTGTTGTACTGAAGAGTTGTTTACGAAATCAAACGCAAAGCTTTAATGGTGTTAAATATTACCTCTGTTGCTATTTATTGAGAGAATTCTTATATCAAACGGGATATTTGGTATCTCAAACTCTTTTGTTCTGTTAAATTTCAAATTATGAGATATGTGATAGCATTATTGCAATAATTTTTCATGTTATATGAATTTTGTTGTAAGAATTAGCCAAAAACTTATAAAGTGACGATTTATGCTATTTACACTGATAAAAATGTAGTTGGAATTCGTGTTAGATGTTGAAAGGAGATACATAAGTATATTCGTTTACCTTTACAATATCTAAAGTAGCGTTAGGATCATTTAACTGGCTCTGCTGTACCTGCCTTTACTTTTCTCTGCTTAATATACGAGCTGGGACCAAACTACTGCAATATCGAGTGCCGTAATTTGCTGTTTTTCTTTGTATGAAAAACCAAGGGTCATCTTAGTGTTAAGGTTCGGAATAGTTAAGCTGATGCTAACGATAAAATGAAAGTTAAACTTTTTGCATTACTAAATCTGTCTGATATAATAATATATATAACTTCGAATATATTAAATTTTCCCAGCTTGAATTTAAAAAGAACTTATAAAAAATGCTTCAAATATTTGTAAATATATACAAGTTAATGAAAAACTATATGAACATTGTAATAACTACTTGACTATTTGAACTGAATATTTTATCTGCTTTTAGATCAACATATTTGGTCCAGCATTCTTCCAAATTTATTATTCCTTTTAAGGAAACAGATTTTTTCAAGGCCCGCAAAATAGGCGTTTGATTCGGTTATGAACTCTGCATATAAAGTAAATATTATACCACCCATTCCTTTCTTAAGATTAGAAAAATTAAAATAGTTGGCTAAACTGTAGAATTAGCTGGAAGGAGTAGCGATTGGTGGACGACGTTTATGAACGATTTCTGATGTGATAACAATATTTGAAGGATCTAAAAGTATGGCGTTAACTGGTACGACTACTACGAAGCTGAGTAAACCAAGTCTTAACAATTGAAACTGTTGGTATAGGGTTCCCGGAATATTTAAGGATTCTTTGTATGGTTTCAATGATGGTTTTTTTTTCGAAAAAAACTAATTATTCATCAAGACACGATATTTTTCTTCTAACATTCACAGGTTGTGTGCTTTTGGTGGCTGTCAAGCACAAACTAAATGACGCAGCTCGCTCAAAATTTTATAGCAGCAGGAAAATAAAAAGAAAAATTAAAAAAACACACACATCCCTCGTATTTTAATGTCTTCCGATTTTATTTTGTAAAGAATATACCAAATTATTTCAAAAGGGGTTTTACCTTCGAGCTGTAAATAACCCAAATATAATTGAGCAATTTCTTATTTTATATATATTTCGTTTGTATTAAACGAATTTCTTAAGAGTTTTTTTTCTGGTTTTATTGTAACCTAGCAAATTTTTTACTTTATCATAATTATGCACTAAATCTAAATAACTTTTTGACAATATTAATCAAATTTTCTTAGCTCAAACACAATTAATTTTTAATTATTCTATACATTAAGAGGTTCTTCCGAAGTACCTTCATTTCTTCCCTCAAGCGAAAGCTTGGATTGTTCTTAACAAAATAGCCATCCCAAGGGTGTTCGACAGTGTTGAATACAACTTGTTTAATTGCAAAATACAATCACTTCGACGATATTCCTTTATAAAGTTTATGTTTTATATAAAACATTAATTAATTCAAGGATATTCAGTGGTAATTATTGCACTTTTGAAGGGTTTCATGGTGCTGTTATCTGATATACTTTACGCGCAGTCTACGATGCCCAAATTGAACATACTTTAAGGAACCCATTTTACCTGGACACTACTGATAAAAACTACTTGAATCTCGAATCAAACTAAAGGAACGACCGAGCGCACTTGGCCTTTTCATTTAAAACAGTTCCTATATTTTGTGTTATAAATAACACAATATTTTATTTCAATACGAATTGCTTTCATTGAATTATATGGTGTAAATATATATCATCGTGTACTTTTGATGTATTCATTCAGAGCTGAAACTTGTTTGTATTATGATTGCCACTACGTTAATTACGAAATTTTCTTAAAACGAACTGTTTTTGCTGGTCCAATGGAGTTCGTTATAATTGTGTCTTACTGTAAATAATTACGTTGAATTCTCTATGAAAAAAAAGACTTTGTAACTTTCTAAGTAGTTCAGATTTAATTGATCCATCTGTCGATGTAAATAATTGTTGTGGTCCTTAATACTGTTTGCTGTCGATGCCCTATAATGCCGTAGGGTGTGCTCACCTTAAAGAAAACTGTCAATGAACTCTATGCCAGTAAAAAGTAGATTTTATTGAATTACAATTTTGCTTCAACCCAAACTGTATGATAAGTTACAGGGTGGATGAGCATGCGCTTAGTTTTATCGAAAGTTCTACACCAGAGATCACAAAAATGTACAAGAAATTTAATGGACTCATTCAATATAATGTACACCCTGAATACACCATAGACATTGCCTTTCCTTCGTCGTGTACACCTTCTGCTTGTGTATGACTATGCCCGTACTAGTGTGCATCTCATGTATATGGTTTTGCCAACAAACACATGAATGGTGTAGGGTTATTTCTCCCCACTACGCACACAAACATTAATTTTATGAAGATACAAAACAATTATAATGTTATCATGACCGCAAATGCGTAATCGTACATAAAGTGAACTAAATGTTTTCAATGTCTTCAACACACAGTTCTGTCCACTCAAGATTTATTTGTGTATAAGATGTCATATTTTTCGATGTCCTTGATATAAACTTGAGTGTATAGAGGATAAAAGATATACACTATTTCGGACTCTGGTCTACACCAATAAAGTTGCCGTAAGCACCCATATAGAGAGAGGCATGTAGTAAATTTTGTGGTATAGTTTTAGGAGCAAAAACCAATTTTTTCATCAGTAGCACTGTGCGGTCAAAGTGCAGTGAAGAGGAATCGAAAAGTGGTGAACATTGTTTGGTCTGGTACTGTCACATAACAAAGAAGCTTAAATTGTATTGTTAACTTTGTTCCAATTTATATTTTACTGAAATTTCGATCGGCATCGAATGCGGTAAGCCAGGCTTTCTACTCTTTCACTCATGTAATTCTCAAACATTTTTTGAACGTTTGTGGGACTGGATCCTGGTGGTTTAAGTTATCCCAAAGTTAGAAATGCCAATAAAACTACGTCACTGATTAAATTCAAGACCATGAGAACAAAGGAAATAAAACCTGTAATCAATTGTTTGGAGGAATGGGAATCTATGGAAGAAATGGATTTTTCCCCGGGAAGAAATAAGTGGAAAGGGAAATTTCTCCTGTGAACGTTAATAAATGGGGATATATTCGAATATTCGAAAATGGTGTAAAATATTCACAAGTTTTAATGCTCAGCAAGTTTATGGACATTCACAGCGATGTCCGTCTGTCCGTTTGTTTTGGTTTTCCCAAGCCCCCAGAAGAGCGAAAGACTTCATTCTTGGACTGATCGATTGGAAGTGAGCTAACTTAGAGTGGTATTGAAATTCAGAAAAATCGGAAGGACGGTTCCAGAGCTGGGGACCTTACACCTATCTCTCGACGCAAAATTAACACCAAAAACCGATTATTTCTTTGCTTATTTGAAAATTGAACCTATTTCATGCTTTGGGACTCCTCAATTGTCCATTAAAAACTAAAAAAAGTTTTTTTTCCAGGGATGGGAAATAACAAAATTTTTTTTTGTCACATTCGGTATTTTGTGGTACATATCATAAATTAAATGTTTAAAAATTTTAAGTTTTTCTTAAATAAAACCATTTTTGGTATCATGAAGATTTGCATCGATGAAAAATAAATTTGAAAATTTAAAGTTCCCATCCAAGTTTCCGAAATTTAAAAATTTTTTATGCAATACATAACCAAAAATCAATTAACGTCGCTTTTTCCTGGTAAAAACTATTTTGGTGAAAATTGAATTTTTTTTTCATACATATATAAACCAAAAGGCAACTAACGCAGTTTTTTACTAATTGAAATTATTTTTTGGTTCAGGAAAAGACAAAATTAATATCAAGTACTTAAAAAAATATAAATTTTGATTCCAGGGTTGGATATTTGCAATATTTTGTATAACATGAAAGTTACCAAAATGGTTACAAATTTGTAGTTTGCGCTTTACACATTATGAAGACTTGGTAAAACAAATTTGAAAAATTAAGATTTCGTTTCCAGGGGTAGGATATTTTGGATATTTTTTATTCATAAAAGTAACCAGAAAATGCAACTGAAGTTGCTATTTTTTGCGCTTACTGAAGCTATTTTATATATTAGAAAGCATGAAATTGTTACTTAAAAATATATGTAATGCCAGGCGTACGTTGGTGAAAGGTATATAAGATTCGGCACAGCCGAATATAACACTTTTACTTGTTTAAATTTTATTTGTCAGACTACCAGTATTTATATTCATGAGTATGAAAGTTTCTTCAGATATGTGCTGACTTTTGTGAAATAAGCTTTAATGGCAGCAAAAATCAATGAGATATCGCACAAATAATGAAACAAATTGCTTCGTAGGAATCCATAGGTTCGTTAACGGTATGCAAGATGCGGCACATATGAATATATCTCTCTTCTTTTATATTTATATGGGAGGGAGGTGCACAATTTTCATCTAATTAGAGGTACATAAATAATTTGCAAGCACTTCCTTTGCAATATCTATCACAGAGAAGTTTACACAAAATGTTAGCTTTTGTCAATGGAAGAAGACATCAAAGGTAATTTTAAATTTAAAATACATATAAAAATATTTTGTATAAAAAACTTCATAGGCTTTGGCCTACAAGCTGTGCAAAAGCATGTTCAGATTTTTGTTCTTTACTCTAAAGCTAACACCGTCTAAAGTTTGTCATTGAAAAATTATACATTTTAAATTCTGTATTTAGGCTACAGAAAAAAGAAAAATAATAAATAATATAACTGTTTGGCAGACGATGACAACAGAACTATCTTTTAATGTCGAAGAGACACATTAAATAAAAACGTCCTTGACATTAGTAGACACCCATACACACATAAAAAATGTGACTGAAATATATACGCCTATAGAAAGTTAAAGCTCCCTGTAGGAAATGAATAGTTAAGCATAAAAATAGTTAGATTTCAGCCAAATTTCGCGGACTAATTTTGAATTATGAACAATACGAGGCAAAATTTGCATACAAATTTATAAGAGTAATTGCGTTTTTTTGTCGCCGTTTTGTGTCATATTTCTATTTCAAAATAAGCGCATACTGCCGATGAACAATTAAAATAATTTTTAACTTTTGCCATAATTTTCAAAATTAATAATAAAACAAATAAACAGAAACAATAAAATCAATGCTAATAGTGGAAAGTGTAGAGAAATTAAAGTTGTGGTTGGTGAATGTGCGTTAAAACCCTAAATTCACACTAAAGAGCCTTGAAGACGACCAAAACCACCATCGTCAATTTTTGTATATATTCAATAGAAAATGAATTCTGATTGACAAAAAATTATGTCAGTTAGTTTCATGTTCATGCATTTACATTCATAAACTAAATAATTCACTAATAAATTGTAACTTCGATCTCGAAGTCAAAATGGAAATCGGTACGTACCTTCATTATATCTACAAATATATTTTATAAACTTATTCGACCCTATTTTTTAATTTATTAGGTTTATTTAAGCAAAAGGTCTATTATGTTTTATTTTTGATATAAAAATAGTGTTTTTATTTTAATATTTCGCTACTTCTTTGTGCAGCTTCTTCAGGGATATAAATTACATATCCCTGAAGAAGCTACACAAAGAAGTGGCGAAATATTGGAATAAAAACACTATTTTTATATCATAAAAAAGAAATGAGGCAGCATGGTTGTATGTGCGCTTGTGTATGAACATACATCACTGGGTCCTACGGGCGTTGAAATCGATCCTGTTCACTTGACCTCTTTCCGATATTTTTATGAGGTTACTAATCAATATCTTATTCACGTTCTGAGATATAAATTTAAATGGCTGCTATCGTCTGCGAAGGATTATATAGGAGTGGAAGTTACAGATAGAAGATCATTAAGGGAAATTAGAAAGAGGATAGGGGTCAGAACAAAGCCCTGCGACATCCTTAATTAACCTTGAACTCGTTAAATGAGTCAGAGTTTGTAACAGGAGTGCATTATACCCCACACTAACGAACGCCTTACGGAGTCCACATCGACGGTGTTAAGTAATTTGTTGGATTCTAAATATTTCACAAAATGGATGTTAAGAATAGGTTCCATAACCTTCGAAATAGCAGAACATATTGCTATTGGGGGTAATTTTCAGTGTCTTAGTAAAAATACACGTTATGAAATTTTTATTGGAATGTAACCAAGATATGCTCCGATTAATTATGGAATAAAATATACGTGGACTATTCCCCGTCATCACCATCGACTTGTAGGATCTCCCATTGCATGAGGATTTCCTAAACCCCAAATAGGGCAATTGTGTATATTCATGACGTCATACAGATGGGAATTGAACCTGACTTCACTTCACTCCATTGCCCATTTAACGAGTTGGCGTGCTTTCAGTTCTCTGCTTAATTCCTTTGCAAAGGGTGGTGTACCAATTAACATATTAATAACTCCCTTATTTATTGTGGGCTATGGATATCCACATATCATTGGCGGGCTCTTCGAGTCAAAAAGTCTGATGAGAAATTGGTGAAACACAATTTATTTTAACTTTCAAAATGCCATAACTTTTCAATGAAGTCACCGATTCTAACAAGAGGTTCACATACTTAAGTAAACACACATACAGACATTATTACACCCAATGCCGAGATCTGATCAGAGCTCGATTTTTTCAAAAATAGAGAAAACCAATAACTTCGCGATTTGTAAAAATTTTAAATTTTCTTAAGGGCAAGTTAAAGGATTAAAATAAAATGTATTAAGTTATGTTCCCAAAAGATTTCTAAGAGTTTGTGGAATTTTTCTAACTTACAATTGTAGTCTATTGATGATTTTTGAGAGCGTATGGGCGTGTTCAGCATGCAACAAATAGAAGTTTGAAGCATAGAAAATAAATAAGTGAAAATTTTTGTTTATCTGGAGGGTGCTCAAATTAATTTTAAGTTTAATGAAAATCCAAACATATTTACAAATGACGAATCTGCTATTGCCATGACATCGGCATACTGGTGTTTTACTGTTTACATCAAGTTAAAAGTATTTATAATGACCTCCATTAAATGAAAGACACAGAAAGTCTTTCACCATTTATACACTTACACTTCTACAATTTCAAACAACAATATTTTATGTGCATGTATGTGTAAAACAGAGAAAATCATTTCTTTAAGGCCATGGAGTATTAAGTTATTTTTTCCACATTCAATTTATTTATTCGTTGGCTTTTCGTCAATGTTAAAGTTTCACAACTGCTGACTGACTGACTGACTGACTGTCTGTCTTTAATATACCAGCCATTTGTCAATAAATTCTACAATAAGGGATAATTAAGTTTTGTTGTTTGCTTAATATAATTTTATTTGTGAGTCAACAAAGAAACAATTGTATGTGTATGTGTAGGGGAAAAGCATTAAATTCAGTAAAAGAAGCGTTTTTGATTTCTTAAAATAAAGTTGTTGAAATTAGTCTAATTAACACTTGAGTGGACTTTAAGGTAAAGTTCTAAAAGAAAGCAATTATTAGATATACGAGTTCACAACTAAAACTTGGTATTAAATACTTCCAAATTGGGGTGTGCTGTTTTATGTTATACAATTTTCTTTTTTACTTT
Organism: Linnaemya vulpina; assembly: GCA_963675445.1. NCBI lineage: Eukaryota > Metazoa > Arthropoda > Insecta > Diptera > Tachinidae > Linnaemya > Linnaemya vulpina. The sequence continues at coordinate 85,509,757 of OY776276.1, read as the reverse complement.
AAAGTTGTTTCCTTAATATGTTTGCCAACACTCTATTCTAAAAATGAAATGTTTGCAAGACAACGTTCAATGATTTTATAACAATAAAAGCGTTTACTTCCCCTCATCAGATCGTATTTAGCTTATCAAAGGAGTTTGTGCGTGTATACGCATGTGTCTGGCTATGGTGGGTACATGGCAAGTGGACAAATAGTACCGATGTAAATATTTATTGTATAACAATTTATATTTTACCTTTTGGGTAGGACCAGTAGTAGTAGCGAATTGGTTGAAGCTATTTTTACTTCGTGGGTGAATTTTTTGCTACCAGTGGCTATGCCTTCGTCATTGAGACAAGCCATCGACAATTAACACAATCCTACACTAATGCAGATCAGAAATATTCGAGACCATTTTGATGACTGAGTGCGGAGTCGAACTCGGAACCTAAGGCGTCGAAGTCTTGTGTCCTACTACGTCAGCCAACAGTACCCTCACACGGCACCGTTTGTGCTCTTGTTAGGACAACATTAAGAGAAATAAGATTTGGAGTTCCTCTCTGCCCTCAGTGATAAATTATTCCCATCTGCCTTAGCGCATGGTTGTGGTAATTGTTGCCTGCTTGTATCAAATATGAAGGCATAAAACTAACTGAAAACTACCGATCGCGATTAGACATCGTCATATACCAAAGAGCAGGATATAACAGCAGGATACTGTAGCAAAAATAAGAGTCAAATTCTCACTCTTAACACTATCGCCTACTCTATCCTTGCAATGCACTGCATATGCTGGATCATACCCTGAGTGCTGGTCCTAATGAAGATAAACTAAAACCTGCAGGCGCTTGTGCTTCAGACCTGCTCCCTCAAGTCCTTCTCCTTACATTTTTTACATTAAAATAAATTTAATTTGCCACTGTACAATGAATCAAAGTAACCTTTCTTAGCGAGACTGGACATAGTAGAGTTGATCTTCTGAGTTTGGGTTCGAAGCTCTTTGCATAAGAGATCCCTGGAAGTAAACTCCATTTGAAAAGTTCGCTTGGTAAATACTAATAGTGTTGTCCATTGAATAAAAATTATTCGAATGTTCGAAAAAGTTTTGTTTGGTTATTTTCGAATGGACAAAATTTTTTATATGGAACTAGCGGAACACGGCTTGCTTCACTACTCTTTCCGTCGTTCATAGGCGCCTACGTATTTGTTGTTCTTTTTATATGAGCAAAATCACATGTTGTCATGAAAAGTCATAACTCACGAACGCGTCGACTGATTTCGTGCAAACATTAGATAAACCATTCACATGTCATGATACGAACAAACCCTAGAATCGAATTCGGTTTGACCGTTCGTGAGTCATAAGGTCACAACACACTTGCAAAAAGTGTGTATATATATATATATATATATATATATATATATATATATATATATATATACATATATATACATATATATATATATATACATATATATACATATATATATATATATATATATATATATATATATATATAGATTACCCTGCCATGAAGATAGCAGGGGTATTATTCATAGGATACGATAGGGCATCACGCCCTGACTCATAGAAAATTCCTTAGTTTCTTAAAAACTAAAAATTCTTCATACAACGATCTCAAAATGTTTAGGATTCAAGTAGTTTTGATTAATTTTCAATGGCGCCATCTGGTGAAAATTAATCGCAAAAATTTAGTAACCTCCGTCGACTCATGCGTAACAACTTTTCTAAAGATCATAACATGATCAAATGCATTGTAGTTTACTATTCTATAAAGGACATCCGACAAAAAGAAGAATATAGAATATAAACTAGTACGAGTGCTATATTCGGCTGTGCCGAATCTTATATACCCTTCACCAACATACGTCTCGCATTATATATATTTTTAAGTACCAATTTTGTTCTTTCTGAGTTATAAAAAAAAATATAACGTCAGTTGCCTTTTTGGTTACTTTTATAAATGAAAAAACAAATTAGTTTTCTACCCCTGAAAACGAAATTTTGATGTTTATTAAATATTTGCTGCACATTTTGCTTCTGCTGAATTAAAAATAGTTTTAATTAGTAAAAATAAACGACGTTAGTTGTTTTTTTGTTTTTTTGTTTGTTACTTTTATGTATAAAAAATCCCAGTTTCCCATTCCTGGAAGCGAAAATTTATTTTTTGTTTGTTTTTTTTCCAACGTATTTAAAAAGCTTAAAATTTGTAACCATTTTGGTCACGTTCAGGTATCACAAAATATTGCAGTTGTCCTACCCTGCAATCAAAATTTTAATTTTTTTAAATTTTGAAACCAAATTTTTGCTTTCTAGATTAAAAATGGTTTTTGTTAGGAAATAAACGACGTTAGTTCTTTTTTTCTTGTTACTTTTATGCATAAAAAATTTCAATTTCCGTTCCCTGGAAGGGAGTCATAAAATAGTTGTATTTAAGAAAAACTACAAATTTGTAACCACTTTTTTCACTTACATTTACTACAAAATATTTCAGTTATTCAACCCTGGAATCGAAATTTTAATTTTTTTAAAATTTTTAAACCAATTTTGTTTTGTCATAATAAGGAATAAACGAAGTTGATTTTTGATTATGTCAATGTATAAAAAAAATTAAATTTCCTAATCCTGGACCAGAGTTTTTAATTTTTAAAATTTTCTTTTCATCAATTCAAATCTTCATGATGTATAAAACGGTTTTATTTAAGAAAAACTTAAAATTGTTAAATATTTTAGTTGTTATATGTACCACAAAATACCATATGTGAAAAAAAAATCAATATCCCATCCCTGGAAATATTTTTTTAGTTTCAAATAGATAATTAAGGAGTCCCAAAGCATGAAATAGGTTCAATTTACAAATAAACTAAAAAATAATCGGTTTTTGGTGTTCATTTTGCGTCGAGAAATAGTTGTAAGCTTCCCAGTCTGGAACCGTCCTTCCGATTTTTCTGAATCTTAATACCACTCTATTTAACTTTATTTCCAATCTATCAGTCCAAGAACAAAGTCTCTAGCTCTTCTGGGGCTTGGGAAACTGATTTTACGTACAGATAAACGGACATCCCTCAATCGTCATCGCTTTTCATAAGGATTCAGAATATATACATATACACTCTATGGGGTCCCATTTTAATATCGAAGAATTTCCACACGGAATGACAAACCCAAATATACCCTTTCACTTTTTTTAATAATATTTTGTCCAACATAATCGAATGTAAAATAATGTGATGGAAATGTTAAGTCTGTGTATAGAAGATGAAAGTCTTATTATTAATATAACAACTGTACAGGGGAGAGAGATGAGGGGAAAAGGCACGATATCAATGATGGACGATAGATTTTGCTTTTTCATGCGTAACGCACACATGTATACACACAACCGTGCATAACATACATACATGCCGTCCACAATAGGACTTCTTGAAAGTTAAAACCCGGCTTAAGTATTAAAACCATTAACATGTGAGTGTGCGTTCACACTGCAGGTTCAATAAATTTAATTAAGTTTTAACACACAACTTGTCTGTTGTTTTGTATCCCTGTGAAAACTGTACTGTCGTTGTGTTTATGTATATAGAAAAGTTAAAAAGTTTACATGGCAGTTTAAAATAGGAATTGTTTTATATTTTACAAATTAACATTTTGGAGGTGTGGAAATACTTATCCAGAGCGAATAAATGCTTCAAAAACACATTATTTTATATGAAATCATGAAAGTTCTGGAAGAAAAAATGCAAATAGGGTGGATTTTTCTGTGTGCTCTTCCAACGTTGCCAGATGTTTTCGATATACAACTTGGCAGCACTCAACTTAGCCCAACCAGAAATAAGCCAACACAAGGACGCATTTCATAAAACGTACTTAAAACAAATTAAAAAGTGATTTTAATCATTTTATATGGTCAAACCAAGTTTAACAATCAAATCATTGGAATTTATCTCAACATATCAATCTAAGTTATCGCCAATAGGTAGAAATTCTTATATACAATATACAAAAAAAAAGAAGAAACAATTTATTGTGTTGCATGAAAAAACCACATCAAGTTTCTGTTCCATTTGGGTGTATGTTGAAAACAAATACTTTCAAAACGTAAGAAAATAAAAAAGGAAAATTGATCAGTGACTTTGATATTGTTGTTTTAGGCTTCCCATTGATTAATGTGGAAGTTTGAAATAAATGTCTTTAGTTATTCTAAGAAATGTTGGGTAAAGGTTCCCTGATGATCTGCATTAACTCCAGTGAAATGCGCACAGGAACTAGTTAAAACCCCTCAACTGATCAATTTGAATTTTTTAATAAGTATTTGGGAAAAAAGAACTAGCGTAAATTGTTATTATTAGTTACTTTGATTTGGACAATTTAGACTGTTGATACTACAAATAAAGAATTTGTGTCAATTATTTGCTTTCTTAAGTACGACGATTTTTACTCATAGATTCGAAATTAAAAAAGCAGGTATCATGAATGAGAAAAAGAGAAGAACCCTAATTTTTTAAATTTAAATTTTGAAGGGAGTTTGCACAGAAATAAAAATATTGTTTTATTAAAACTAAAATGAAAACACGTTGATGTAATCAGAAGTCAAAACCTACGGATAAGCAGCATAAGGAATTTCTCAAACATATCGAATATATTCGTCTACGATATTCCAAGAACGGATTAGCCGTTTTTTGCCCGGTTTGCGGTGATTGACGTGGTTTTTATATTTCAAGAGCTGATTAGTTTGAAGAATTGATCGAAAAAAACTACTTTGAAGCAACTGATTTGTTTGAGAAATATTTGAATTAATAGGTTCGGATCGGTTATGATTCACAGGATATCTAAATTCTAGAATGCTCTTAAGAGCGTTACCAATTTCGTTTATGTCGGCACATACTTACACACACACACACACGTATGTATCGGGTGTTTTTTTATAGAGTGATACAGCTTTGAGTTTGTTCTTTCTTTAGTTTGCTTTGACATTTCATTATGTATCGACTTACACTAGTGCAAAGCGTGCAAATTGTGAAAATTTTTAATCAAAATAATGGTTCTGTTCGTCAAACTTATCGCGCACTTCGCCCATTTTATAGCGTACATAATCGTTCTTCAGAGCTGCTAATTCGAAGAACAATAGATCGTTTTCGGACCACATTTACTGTTACTGATAATGTGCATCCCGTGAAACGCCGAACAGTGCGCACTGAAGAATTTATAGCCGCTGTACAGAAAAGCATTGAAGACAATCCTAATCAACTAATTCGCCGCCGTTCTCAGCAACTAAGGTTGTGTCCTTCAACTTTATGGAAGATTTTACGCAAAGATCTTGGCTTTAAGGCTTTCAAGATTCAACTTGTGCAGGAATTAAAGCCAAACGACCATCGTATGCGCCGCCAATTCGGTGAATGGGCTAAAGCTCAAATTGATATTGATTTTGAATTTCCATTCAAAATTTTATTTTCCGATAAAGCCCATTTTTGGTTGAATGGGTACGTAAATAAATATAATTGTCGCATTTGGAGTGAGGAGAGTCCAAAAGCTTTTGTCGAAACACCATTACATCCACAGAAATTAATCTTTGGTGCGCTTTATGTGCTGGCGGAGCCATTGGCCCTTATGCCTTCAAAAACGATGATGGTCAGAATGTTACTGTCAATGGTGAACGGTATAGGAACATGATCCGAAGTTTTTTCGTACTTCAATTAGCTGGCATTAATCTTGCTAATATGTGGATCCAACAGGACGGAGCCACGTGCCACACAGCGGGCACTACAATTTATTTACTCAAGGAAACTTTTGACGAAAAAATAATTTCACGAAATGGCCCAATTAATTAGCCCCCAAGATCGTGTGACTTAACTCCATTGGATTATATTCTTTGGGGTTATGTAAAGTCACTTGTGTATGTCGATAAACTACAAACAAATGAATACCTGGAAATCAACATTCGATGAGTTATCGGCGAGATACGGCCGCAAATGCTGCGAAAAGTTTGTGAAAATTGGTGTCCCAGATTGCGCCTTGTACGCGCCAGCGGTGACAGCCACATGGCCGAAGTCATACTTAAACGTTAATGTCATAAAATTTTCTATTCAATAAAGGCCATTTACTTGATATCAAAAATATATTACTATATTTTATTATAATTTAAACTTGTATTACTCTATAAGAAACACCCGATACATACATTTTAAATTTTCGTAGTGGGAAGTTAATAAATTTATTCATGACAAATGTGGAAAACTCCCATGGAGGTTTTGTTTATGATTACGCTGGATGAAAATTAGTTTTATTTACATACTTTAATGCTAAAAATATTTAAAATTTTCTAGCTCTTTAGCTGTTTTTCTACATTTTCTATTTTCGAATAACATTTTTTCTCTCGATTTTATTTTCGGTAGTTACCCAACTTTAACATTCACATTTAAGGTTTAAATTAATTTCACAAAAGAAAAAAAAACTATAAGAAGAAGAGGTAAAAAAAATATATGACTTTTCTGCTTTAATTATCTGACAGAATTTTTGCCTGAAGTTGCAAAGTTATTCTGTTTCGACTTTATATAAGAATGATTACACTGCTCAGCAGCCAAATCCGCCTTTGAATAAAACTATGTGGACTATATGGATTTTGATGCGCTAAACTCACATCCGTTTTCGGTTTTTTTCCATCAGGTCCAGATTTTTTTATGGGCGTGGCAATTTTTTGCTCCTAAATTAGCCAGGTACGTAGACATATTTCACCCTAACTCGGAAACGAGTAATCCGATTTTAAAACGTAAAACACCAAAAGATGTAACAAAATTGTTTTTATTTTTTTCAAATACAGTTTTGCTTTATCTCTTATCGTTTTGGAAATATTCAGATATTAATCGAGAGAAATTTTTTTTTGTGCAAAATTCTTAATTTTTTTCAGATTAAAATTGAAATTAAAAAATATTTAAAGCTAATATTCAACACTTTGCACCTTTATCTTATAGTTACAGATCTTAGAAATAAAAAAGCTATAAACCATAAAAATCGGTTATAAAATTTAGATTTTATTTTCAATTTGCCGCAGGTATCCAATGTTGTAATGCTACCAACCTTTAATATGCGTGACGATAGCATTTCGTTAGGTGAACAAGTAAAGGAACTATTACTGATTTAAAAGTTATAATATAATATTTTTCACTAACCTGTAATTCTAAATCGAGAAAATTAGAGTAGATTCTAATATTTATTGCAGCAGTATATGTGGATTTTGATGGACAATAAGTGAGTCAGTTTTAATTTGATATCGTGCGGTTAAAGTCGGCAACAGTAAGTATATTTCTTAATGTGTAAAGAAATAAAGCAATTAAATAATCCATAAACGCTTTCATAGTACAAAATGTCAAGGATTTGTAGCAAAGCTCCAAACTTATTTTCTTATGTATGTGGTCACAAAATACAAAATCTTCTCTATTGAAATAACTCAAAAAGGCTTGTTCTCTACTTCGAAAGTGCGAGACTTTCACGTCCTTTTGCCCCAAATTACAATGTTTTAATTTTGATGCAAGAAGCTCAGACTTGTTTCTTGAGAGCACTAATTTACGAATTAAGTTATTCAGATCAGTTTGATTTGAAATATAAGGGTTACTTGTTGGATATCCAAATGATTTTAACTGCACGATATCAAACTAAAACTGACTCACTTATTGTCCATCATTTCCACATATACTGCTGCAATAAATATTAGAATCTACTCTAATTTTCTAGATTTAGAATTTCAGGTTAGTGAAAAATACTATATTATAACTTTTAAATCCAAGATCCATGCAAAATACCGTTGTACTTTAGTTCCTTTACCTGTTCACCTAACGAAAAAAAGTTATTTTTTGCAGAGCAGTGTTATTAGAATCCCAAAGTTTTTATTTCCCAGCATCATGTACTTGCATCAAACTAATTAAATTCAAAATGAACGAGTGAAAAAGCAAGCCAAACTATATTAAACCTCTATTATGATATAATTTGTTGTCTATTTTTTGCTTTCGTTTGAAGAAACAGAAATCAAAGAGAAATTAGATTTATTAAGCCAATTTAATATAATATTCATGAGTGAACCTTGACATTTTCTTCTTAATCGAGATATAAAAATATATTTTTCCCTCTTTAACTACACTCGAAAGTAGAAGAAGCAGCAGAAGAGCAAGTGGAGCAGCATAGTTTGATCCTTAAATCCAGAGATTTATTTAATATTTTCTTCACGTCTTCCTAATGAATTCATTTTAGTTTTTCCTGTGGTTAAATCACGTTTTGTGTTTGCATTTAAACTTAGTTTCCTTTGTTTTGCCAAACAGCTCCCATCACCGCCCCGCCACTTGCTGTGTACACGTGTAGCGCTTTTTATGCTACATAAATACTACAACAAATATTTACCACACACACATATACATATATACATGCATACATACTTACATAAATGTGTATTTATAGTGTGCTTAGGAGATACAACAACTTTGTAATAAATACATTGTAAAGTACGAGATATATAAAACGTGTAATACTTTAAACGCATATGACAATTACAAACAGCCAACAATCTGAAAGTATGAAAATGACTAAAAACTACTTAGAAAGTTGTATTTTACTTTTCATTCCTGCTTTTTTATATCTTATGTAAAATAAAACTAAAAGTAATAAAAGTAAAGTTTTTGTAAACAATTGTTACATTTTAATGCTCCACGTTTTCTTTTTGCAGTTTCATATCAACGTTCCTAGAAAAATATGTCCCCCTGTTTTTAAACATTTTGCAATTGTGAGCACAGAAAATATTGTCTTGTTGCTTCCATATTATTACGTGCCAGTAAAATTAAGATACTACACACATCTTGTAAAAATTGTGCGCTACACAAGGCCACGGCAACATGATTTTGTGAAACATTCGCAATGAATATGACTATTAAATTTAAGATCATAGTCCGATTTCTCGAAAAGTATTTGTGTTTTGAATTCAGAAGCACATGATAAATATTGCAAGGCATGAGGAAAGTCAGCATTAGTTTTATATATTCAAGTTACACAGCAGAGCAGTGCAGCTATTTTCGAAAGCCGATATATCTTTATCATCAGTGTGTATCTTAATTTATTACCACTTGTTAGGTGGCTTAAATGAATGCGCTAATAGTTTCTCTTTGTACCAAGTTTATTGTCTAAAAGAGTGTGAGAACTGTATCAAAACGAAGGTAGCGCACTTATGTTAAGTCCCATGAACATGAATAATTTGATAACCGATTTTGTTTTTCTCTTGCCAACTTATGTGCAAAGACGCCACGCGCATATATTTTTGTGGTACACTTTTCAGAACTTCACCGCGCACTACAATTGATATAAATATACTTGGCTTAGCCGATATTTTTATGAAGATATTAAAACATTTTTTAAACGCGTAGCGAAAAATGTCAAATGAAAGATTGTGGTTAAAGTCTACTGATGATTTGGTACGAGCACCAATGAAACGCATATAGACATTGCATTAATATTTCATATTAAATATGGAAATATATCTTGAAGGCAACATTAAAATCTTTCAATTTGATTTTATATTTGTGTACTTGCATATTTTATTATGTGGTAAAAGGAAGCAAAATCGTTTTTAGCTCTTCTTTTGAAATTATAAAACAAAAGTCTCAGTTATTATTTTTAACTTTGTATGTACATATATGTGGGTGTGTGTGTGCGAGGGTGTGTGTGTGTGAGTGTGTAAGTGTGCCATCCACTAATATCTTCAGAGCGGCTGCCCTAAATGTAACCAAACTGGTAGCGTTCTGCGAATTTGATCCGATTTAAACTGGTAGATTATGAAATATATAACAAACAAATTTTTCAAATAACTTTCCGGCTTTACCGAACGATTCCACAACTTAATCACCTCTTGACATTTAAAAACCCCTTCAATTAGCACAAATCGGGTCGAATCGGTTAATCCGTTCGTGCCATATCGTTAATGAAAAATATCTGCAAGTGTTTTTTTAACACTCCTAAATTATATGTCTGATCAATTAGTATTCTCGATTCTTTTATAGTAGCGAAAACTACAGCAGTCGCTGCTTGTCATGTGGGAATCGTTTGACTTGCAAGTTAAATTAATAGTGCTTTACCTCGAAGTGCCCAAAAACATAGAATATCAATGTTGTGCAATGTTGTTCTTATCTTCTTATAAATGTGTAACTATTTTTACGAGCTTTGGGATGTGTCGCTTTGGGTTACGATGGCTTTGCGGTTAAAATTAGCAAGAAGTTACAGGCATGTCCTTTAGAGTCAACCGTTTTCTAAATTTGTTTATATGCAAAAAGTAAATAAGTATAATTAAAATGAACCATTAAGCGACAATATTAATCATATAAATTTGAACATAACGAAAATTGCTGTAAGCAAGCAAATACTGCATACTTAAGTATCATATTGATTATCTGTAGAAGTGTGAACTTGTTTCTATTCAAGAAATTTATTTGTTTTTTGTTGAATCACACGCATGTCCATCTCATCTGGTTTAAGGCAGTTTCTCATGTTTATTAATTTTACACGCTTTCGAATATGTATTTCAATTAATAATATCGATATTGTCGTGTTTAAGAGGAACAACATAAGAACTTTTATTTCAAAAGTATTTATTGATTATTAAATTATTAAATCATGCTTCAACTAGTATCAATCAGTAAAATATATAATACACATATAAAATCTATCTGTAAAATTATGAAATGTGCTTGTTAATTATTCCACCGGAAAAAATATTTCACTACACTCTGGAAAGTGCGGCGATGCCTTACATAATATATTTCTACCAAAGAGAGCGCCGGGCGATTCACATTCGAAAAAGAGGGCACAAAGCGCCCAGATTTTTTTTCAGAACAATACTTGTATCTCATTATTATTTCTAGCTTATTTCAAAATATATTTTCAACTTTTTAGTTCGATGTTCTTAAACAGCGTGTTTTTTTTAGTTTAATGTGCTTCCAAAGCGTGTAAAAATAGTTGCACATTTATAAGAAGATAAGAACAACATTGCACGAGTACAATGTGACGTATGTATGTGTCATATTCTTAATTAAATATATGAACTGCACCCGTGGAAGAACAATACAAAAAGAGAGTTGGATACAAACAAACATAAAATAGGGCTAAATATTTAAGATGCTTAAATTTGTGGGTAATAAAGCATGAAATATTTATAATAGTACTGATATATATAAGAAAATTCTTATATATTAGAAAATTTTAAAAAAGTGTCAAAACTAATATGAATATGAATATTAGGAATCATTCCACATTGTCACACTGCATAAATTGTGTAGTTTTAAAATTTAATTCTCATAAGAGAATCAGCAGCAAAGTATGGATTCAATTTGTTCCAGAAGCATTTGCGAATAGTCCTCGAACCTTATATGTTAATAAAATGAAGTTCGCGGGAAAATTAACCCAAAAACAGTAGTAAGATGATTTGGTTTAAAAAAGTGAGATATTGCAAAAAGCACCAGTTTTTGGAAAAACGATATTTAACAATATTTGAAAAGGCAAAAAAGCACCAATAAAATACTCGGCTGAGACTACGTTTACATATTTACGTCTCCATCACATCCTTTAAGATTTTACCACGTAACTTGGTTTGAACATTCAACTTTTGTATGCTCCACAATTCATAGCCAATTGCTTTCCGTGACTACCTTCATCCAGCTCTTTGGAAATTTCCAATTTTTTGCCGCGCAAGCAAACACAGTAGTGAGCACTCATGGCATCTTCTGCCATGTTCGAATATTTCGTTATGCAGCATTGCCTTCCAAACTTCAAATGCGATGTCACAACATGCCATAATGTGTTTTGGGTGTGGTACCTTTTAATTAAACAAGGCACAACTCACAAGCTTGACACTTACGAATAACAAATTGTTGTTTTCCCGCTCAAGCGATCTAAAAATTTTATTACTGAAAAGCCGTTATTTAAAAACAATTATGAGCTCTGAATAGTTAATTGAAATATAAAATTTGGGAGCAACGCGTTGATGTTGATAAGCTGTTAAGTTATTGAAGCATTTAAAGTTGTACCGTGTTATCTTTTCTGTATTTTTCATATTTTAACATCGTAAATGCACATTTTTCATGGCGAATTCTCTTGCCAGAGAACGAAAAAGTGTACAAGAAAATTTACTGTACACCTTCAGCACAATGTACACCCTCAATACATTACATACATTTCCTTTCTTTCATTGTGTACAGCTTTCGTTGTGTACACCTTCCGCTTGTGTATGACTATGCTTGTACTTGTGTACATCTCATGTATATGCTGTTGCAAACAAACACTACGCACACAAACATTGATTTTATGAAGATATAAACAAATATAATGTTATCATGATCGCAAATGTGTATTCGTACATAAAGTGAATTCAATGTTTTAAATGCACAGTCCTGTACACTCAAGATGTATTTGTGTATAAAGTTCGGCATGTACGCATTTTTCAATGTCTTGTTTTCGATGTTGTTGATGTATACTTGTGTACAGAAAGGATAATAATGTACACCATTTTGTTCTCTGACCTTGACGATACCTGGTATTGATTCGTCTTACCTTAGGCGAATGTATAGCCGCTGGCCTCAACAACTCAAGTAACTACAATTTGATTTTTCTTTGATGATGTATTTTTATTTGAATAAATAAACACACTTGTGAAACATCTCTGTGGTAAATGTTATTGCAACCACTAACCTGAACGTATTGGTGATATAACTCGTGAAAAGACGATATATCCGATAAAAGAACAAAACTGCTTACGAAACTTCCTCACTCAGCTCAAAACCGGAAGATACATTACTTTTGGTAACCTACTCCAGGATAGTTCTATTACGGGGTGTTATGAAATAATAGCTTCGAGAGGTACCAAGAACACTACAACAGGACTAGAACCTAAAAGTTGGGTTCATCATCTGTCACCGAGTATGAAAATTATGTACGTCAATTGATCTTCTCCACATTTCATATAAAAATCTGGAACTCCGGCAGGTTGCTTGTCGCTGTGATGTGTCCTTGTGACATGGGCTTTTCCCTATATAGATATTAATATATTCGAGCTTTTTCATACAGATGAAGTCGCTCTGTACGTGATATTTTATATACGACAATTACGCCACATTAAAGCGATATTGTCATATTGTTGAAACCCAGTGTCATGGTCGACTTGTTATTTCTTTTCACGGCCCATTTATTCTTAGTTTTTAGCCAAAAATGCTTTAAAAGCAGTATTTCTTATAGCGTTTTTCACCTCTGCCAAACGCTTGAATATCATTCGGCTTAAGCTAACTGAGTTGTGTACACGACATATGTGCATATGTATGAGTACATATCACCGCACGTATGACATATACGATGTAAAATCTATTTTTGCTTGGGTAGAGTATTTCTAAAAACATGAATTTTGCTAAGAATAAAGTCGCTTTTACAAATACCTGCAAACATTCTCACATAGTAAATTCTTGATTGCACGTATGCATACATACACATGACAGTATGATTGTATGTGTGCTCATAAGCTGAGTGTACTTGTAGTAGTTGTTATATTAAGTGTTTGCATTTCTTTGTATGAAGTTTTGTTTGCATGTCCTTGCATGCACATACTTTTGCAGTAGACATACGAGGACAAGTGTTTCTAACGTAACTCCGTTAGCCAAGTTGCCAAAACTAAACAAGAGTACGTTGCTTTTCTAGCTTTAGCTACGTCATATAACGCAATCCATCGTAAAGAATGTATTTGAAATACTTTGCAAATGAGTTTATAAACTTTTGGCGTATAGATGTCGACTTGAGCCTGTGACGATGCGGAGATGTTACTGTGACTGATTTAACACGACTTATACCTGCCTATAAAAAGTGGCAACATGTAAAATGTCTTAAAGGAACCATAAGCCGGTACTGTTGCGTGAGCTGCAAAAGCTGACTAGTGTGAGAGACGCAAAACTCTCTAAAGAGAGTGATGATGTTGACTGACTCAGTGTTGCTTTTCGACTATACATCGTAAAAACCTACAGGGTCTCAGAATGCCTCAGCAAAATGGCTACTAGCAAAACTGCATATTTACTAAAGGCCTGCACAAGCCCAAGAAACATGGCATACAAGCATTAAAATTGAGAGTCTATGTTACTCTTCCAAGACAAAAGAAGTACTAACGAAAATATTTGTTTTGTTGTGCAATCAAAATCTTGAGGAATGAAACAAAACTTCACCAAAACAACGTTGATATACTCGTCTTGAAAATATATTCAGAGGTTCATCTCTTTAGAATGCTTAGTTTTTGTGAGGGGAACGAAAATTAGAAAGTGGCGCTGTAGATTTGATTCCTTCCGGGACCACTAAGTGCTTCTGTGCACACAAGTAAATCGCTATGCGGATTGTTTTTTTAAATAAAGTATTTAAAGTAAATATTTCAAGAGTTTTTGAAAAATAATGAACAAATAAAATTTGTTAATTATTTTTTACTCTGAGATAGAGAAACTTTTACCGCTGGTATAAAGTCAAAAAGATGTCGGGAGTTGCTCGCCCGGCAACATCAACAGCGGATGAAAGTGCTGGGAAAGTGAATGAAATTGTTATAGAGAGTTAGAAGAGGATGTTGTATATATCAGTTGGCTCGCTCCGGTTTTTTTTTCGGAAAGTTTGGGTATTAATTATTTGATATCGATGTTCATTCTGAGTCGTTAAGAAGGCTCAAGGATGTAAAATGCTGGCAGAAATTACCACACTAGGCACAGCAACAATATTTTTTCAAAAATAACCGTATACATTAATACCCCTCACTAAGTGTTTACTAAATTACAACACTGTTTCTGCAAACTTGCAGATCATGAAATAAGTAAGAAATTATTGTTCACAAAATCAGGAATCGTTCTGGAATATTAGTAACGCGCCAATATTTTCTGCACACGATTATGCTCATTTACAGCAGTATATAAAGCCACAAACCCATGTGTTAAGCGGCCATTTTTTTTCAAGTCTATAACATAGCAAGTGCGGTCTAAAGAAAACAGAGGCAGCTCAATTTATATATATACCTAATATCACTGGTATAAATTCATTTTATTTTAAAAGTATTGCTGATTGCTTCGCAATCAACATTTGGTTGATGTGGAGTTAAAATTTTAAAGAAATTAGAAAAAAAAAAGGAAACGCTGGTGCCATAATCCACGGATTTGAGACCTAGTGGAAATTTAATGATTGAACAAATTGGACACCCAATTGCAGCCTAATCATTTTGATGGAGTTCAACACCAAAGTGAAATTTTACTTGTGCTAATTATATTTTACGCCAACTTGGAGCTTGACTATTTTTCTGACTTGGGAACCAAATTGCTGTTTAATTGTGCTGATTGAATCTGATACCATATTACCATGTTCCACCATAATTGTCCGGATGGATTAAATTGAACACCAAATTCTACCTAAGTTTTACCGATAAGAGGAATTTTGGATGTACGATGCGGTCATCAAAAATAATATGCTGTCTACCAAATAATTAAAATCTAACTAGTGTTATTCTACAACAATTTCATCCCTTAAGTCAAGTACCTGTAATTTTATTGGAAACCATTTGTAAAGTAAAACTCTTATTTAATGTATACCTTAACGTTGATGTTGCAAAGTCTAGCCAACATTGTTGCTGAGTTTTACGTTATTCTTTTTTTCTTGTGCAGGATCACATCAGGAATTTTTATTATACTGACATCTCTTTCCCACCCCTAGCTATACATTGCTGAATGATCATTCATCGATGGAACACCAATGAAACAACTATATGTAAGTCACCCTTTTGTTTTATTAGTTGTGTATTCCTCTTTGTTTATGCAAGTTTAATTAAATTTGATTGATCTAGAAAATTTTATTAAAATATAATATAGAGATATAAAAATAAGTGATGTGAAAATTAAAAATTGTATTCCAACATAGAAAGTGAGAGAACAAATACAATATTAATGCTCACACACACAAGAAAAAGGGAGGGGAAAATCAGCAAGAATGAAAAGCTATACGACAAACAAAAGAAAACCTAGTAAAATGATTTGCAGTAATTTATAATATTTGCTACAACAGGTATACTTTGGAATTATAAGAGTTCTAAATATATCAAAAATAGTTATAAAATCATGCCTTCTGCCTATTTGATATAGTTTTATGCACATCCCTGTTTTCTCTGCGTATTTTCTTCTTACATTCCTTATGTTTTTTTTTGTATAAAAGTAAAACAAGTCTGACTTACGTCAATGACCTAGTTTTGGTTACGTTTTACATATGCTCTCATCTACTTTATAATATTTGCACAGGGTGCGGAAATTAATCTTAGTTTATACTAATAAAAACAAAAATATTAATATTCGCATATGAGCAATTTTGAAAACTCCTTCTTATTTAAGAAAATTGTAGAATTTGAAATAAAATTATAAACAATGAAAATTATAAGCAATTATTTGAATAAAATTATAAACATGAATTTCTAAATATCTTAGTTGTGTTTCTTGTCACAGAGGAAACCGGTTAGTGATCTTTGTGTGGGATCATCATTAGCTTATTTCTACGGAGTATATAGATGATCATGGTTGGGTTGGGCTACATGTTGCACATTTTCACCTATTGTCAACATCATTTTTTTTTATGCAATGATATTTACATCTTTCGTTCTAACTACCATTATAATTCATCATATCAAATAATATTTTTCTCTCTTAAAATGATCTAGTTCATTGTACATTTGTTGGTTCTCATCTATAATAGATTGTGTCTTAATCACTTTATGCATGCAAATAAAACTTCTTATTATTAGCAGCGTTTTCTTCATCTTGAGTTAAGTTCTTAACCCCGCCTAATTGCCGACGAGCCAGTGCCGGAACACAAAATGCATGCATGAACTTAACCAGAACCCAATGAAATACGTCTTTCTTGGTTATATGCTACAAGGATACAATAAAAAGTTCATATCAGAATTGCTTTAAGAATTGGAAAATACGCTGTTCACACTCGTAGCACACATACTTCAAGGGGACTACGTTAGAGGGCACAAAGAAATTGTGAGAATGATAAGATGACAAGACAATTGACATGACATACACCAATTAACTTGCACGTCTGTGTTGTATGAGTAACATTATTAATAATAGTAAGCATATGCGTGGAAGCACAATAGAAAAAAAAAGAGTTGGATGGGAACATTCAAACATACTAGTGAAGCTAAAAAGATTACTTAATATATTTTTTTGTGCGCAATAGCTGAGACAAGTTATTTTATTTTAAATTTCTGGGAACTCACAAAATATTTGTTTGCATCTTGCAGACTTACGTAGTTCCATTTCAAAAGCTTCTTTGAGTAAATCAATTGCAGCACCTGATGTGGGACATGTGGCTCCAACCTGTTGGCACCACACATCAGAAAGATTAATTTCGAATCATGTTCGTGTACCGTTCACCATTGACAGTAACATTCTGACCATCAGCGTTTTTGAAGGCGTATGGGCCAATGACTCTGCCAGCTCCTAAAGCCCAAGATGTAATGGAGTTTCGACAAAATCTTGTGGATTCTCCGCACTGCATATGCGAAAATTCTGCTCATTTACGTACCCATTCAACCAGAAATCGGAAATTAGTTTTACGAATAGAACAACTATTTTGATTAAACATTTCAACAATTTGCTCTGGTGTTAATTAATTCATAATGAAATATCAAAGTAAACTAAACAAGAAGCAACTGTCCAGTTATTAAATGGGTAGACAAATAAAGCAGTGACACATACTCAAAGTTGTAGCACCATAAAAAAAAAACGCTGTAAATAACCAGTCAAATATATTTTTTATGTTCTCCCAGATTTCTTAGCAATCAAAATCATATCGCATTTGAAATAGTTCCTGTTTATTTGTTGATTAATACAACCGGTCTGTGATCCCACTTAGTCGTTCCTTAATAATAACCTGGAGCACCATTTCAGTTTCAGCTAACTATTTTGAATGTTTTTTATATATTTTTATAAAATATATAAAAAGTACAAATAATTGTTTTCTAGCCCATAAACGGCAAATATTTCTTGGATATTTTACGCCATTTCGACTTGTAACTATTTGGCCAAGTGGGATGTGTGATATGGCAAATAGGTTTTAGTAGGTACGTCTGCTATTATATTTTTAATTCTCTCTGTTGCTTTTAATTAATTTGGAATTTTTTCATTATTTTTCTTAATAATTTGTTATAAATGTTTTAATTTTTGTTTATTTTTTGTTTTTGTTTTTTCGTTTCATAATTTCAAGTTTTATATGATTATATTTTCTTTTGAGAATTTTCTTTTTTAAAGTCATATTTATGAATGTTTGTGTTATTATTGTTTGTTTCTTTCTAATGAATTAAAGTGTAGAAGTTGCTGAAGTTGCTGCTTTGCTCAAGGAGTGATATCAAAGGAATCCTGGCACATGTTTTTTGCAAAAATGGTTTGATGAAATGTGATATGACATTTTGCGGATGCATTTTTAGTTTTGTTTGTGCTTTGAGCTACAAAGTAAAAGAATACACAAGAATAAAACAATTATGAATCAATGGTTCTCAATTCGAAAGCAGTTCATGCAGATTTGTTGTCCTGGAGTTTTTCTTTCTTCATTTAAGACTTTCACACAGGCTGTAGCACATTTAATATAAATCAAAATTTTTGGATTGTTTTGATAAGATGTAGATTGCGAAGATATACATATGAATTCTAGACAATTAAAAAAATTCAAGGGCTAATTGTGTAAATTACGTCACCAAATTGAAATGTCCTGTTGTGTTCGATCAGTTAGTAAATCGTATGAAACATAAATACATTTTTAGATTGTTAAAAAATTTGTTAGTATATGTTTTTTATAAATATCAATGTCATGACTTCCATAATTAGAGAATGTGTACTTTTTCGCTTTGACGAAAGTAGAGAAGTGGTTGTAAATATTTCCAGGGTGTTTGATAGCGTGTAGCCTCATTCACTCCTGTCTAAACTTGCTGAATTTGATGTCGGCGATATCTTCTCTCGATATATATTGAGCGATCTTTCTATACGAGTTGTTATAGATGGCATCTCATCCAACGAGTTCAGAGTTGATTCAGGATTATAGTTGGGCTCTGTTCTGTCCGTCATTCTCTTTCAAATTTTCTTTAATTTACTATAAACATCGGTTCATATTCATCTAACTATAGACCGATGTTTGAAATCGACACAAAAAGAGAGAATATGAATGACCTCATTAAATTATCTGAATGGGGTCAAGCGAACAGGATGGATTTAAAGGTTCATAACAACCAGTGTTTTATGCTCACGTACGTAAAACTATGCTGCTTCATCTGTTTCTAAGCATTATAAAAGTGTTAGGAATCAAGGACTCTTGCTGTTCTTATCATGAAAGCGCAGTCCGATTGTCGGATCACATCTCTTAACTTCCAAGAGAAGCATTCAAGTGTCTTGGCTTCTTAAGACGGTGTAAGAGATAATTCACTCCATCTGATCTTCTTAACATCCTACTGAAAATATATCCAACTTAAAAAAATACAACTCCTATGTATGGGCCGCTGCTTCAAAGTATATTTCGAAGTTACTCGACCGTATACAGGAGAGGGTGAAGAAGCTCATAGAGACGGTAGGCTAGACAACTCTATTGACTCTTTTAAGCATGATCGCAATATAGGGTGCGTTTCGTTGTCTTCATTCCAAAAACTTGTTCTTTTTTGCAACCGGCGCGTTTTTCAGCCAGAACACGTTTTTCAGCACAGTTCGATATTCCAACAAATCGTAGAGAGAACTCGTATTTTAGCCAAACAGTAGTCCGTATGTGAAACAAATTGCATGCAGAGGTCTTTGTCCCCACTTTCAATTTGAGAAGGTTTAAAATTAATATTCACAAAAACTATTCCCTTTTCCTGTCTTTCCAAAAAGTATCTTCCCGTCCAATACATTGAATATATATAAATCGTCCCCTGAAGATGATCAATAAATAAGCAGAATTTTCGCTTTATAAGCTGGCGGAATCTTTGGCCCATGTCTTCAAAAACGATGATTCTAAAGCTTTTCTTACCTCAATTACGTGTTATTAATTTTGCTGATATGTGGTTCCAACAGAATAGACCTATATTCCACACAGCAGGCGATACAATTAATTGGCCAATAAGGTTGCATGATCTAATCCAAGTCGATTATTTATTTTGTGAGGTATCTTGTCTATGTCGATAAACCACAGATCACCTGGATATAAACGTTCGACAGTTATCGACAAATGCTGCGAAATGGTGTCTCAAGTTGCGCCTTCTAGGCAACAGACGAGGCGTCCACATGACAGAAATCTCATTTAAACATAAATTTCATTGAAATTAAAAAAAATTTCTTGTTTTATAATGTTTTAAGGTTGTATCACTCCATAAAAATTTTCTTTACCAAGAAGCTCGCGGTTTGAAGTAAAATAACCTAAGACTCAAGGAAAGCTCTTAATTGTTAAAACAAAAAGTTTAAAAATTTGACACGCGAATCCCATTGAAACTATTTAATTTTTGTAAAGCAACGAAACGGCTAAATATAACATAAATTCGTCTTCAGCCCTGATGGTGCATCGCAAGTTTCAATAAACTATTTCGTAACTCGATATGCAGTTTAAGTTAAAACTGTTCCGATCACACTCCTTCATCACGATTGTGCTTTTATTTTTTATTTGGAATTATGGTTTTTATATGTCTGTGTCCTTTGAAGAGATTCCGGCTTTTTTTTGCAACGCGTAATTTTTATTTTAAAAGAATCCATGTGCAAGTGTGTAAGTAAATAAGTAAACACAAAGTTTAGCGCTGAATTAAGGGGAGCTTCCAGAGCACTTTACTTGTTATTGCAGACACTTTGGAACAAAACTAAGACAAACAAGGAAAAGTGCTGTATTCGGCTGTGCCGAATCTTGTATACCCTTCACCAACGTACGTCTGGCATAGATATATTTTTAAGTACCAGTTTTGTTCTTTCTAAGTTATAAGATCGTTTTTGTTAGCAAAGAAGAAAACAACGTCAGTTGCCGTTTCGGTTACTTTTATGAATGAAAAAACTTTCCATCCCTGGATGCGAAAATTTAATATATATGTTTTTTTTACTAATGCAAATCTTCGTGATGTATAAAGCCATTTCATTTAAGAAAAACTACAAATTTATAACCATTTTTGTCACTTTCATGTACTACAAAATACTGCAGTTATCCAAACCTGAAATCGAAATTTTGATCTTTTTTATACCAATTTTGTTTCTTCAGAATTGAAAAATAGTTTTAGTTAGTAATAAACGTTGTTGGCTGCTTTTTGGTTACGTTAGTGTATAAAAAAATTTCAATATCCCAACCCTGAAAAAGAAAATTTAATTTTAAAATATTTGCCATCATTGTAAATCTTCATGATGTATAAAGCGGTTTTATTTAAGAAAAACTTCAAACATTTAGTTATTACATTTACCACAAAGAACTGAATGTGAAAAAAAATATTAATTTCCCATCCCTGGAAATATTTGTTATATATTTTAGTTTTTAATACACAATTGAGGCTTCCCAAAGCATGAAATAAGTTCAACTTACATATAAAAAAAAATTTGTTTTTGCGTCGAGAAATAGGTGTAAGCCTCTCAGCTCTGGAACCGTATTTCGGTAATTTTCTGAATCTTAATACCATTCTATTTAACTTCATTTCCAAACTGTCAGTCCAAGAACAAAGTCTCTAGCTCTTCTGGGGGCTTGGGAAACTGATTTCACGTACAGACAGACGGACCGACAGACGGACATCGCTCAATCGTCATCGCTATTCATAAGGGTCCAGAATATATATACTTTATGGGGTCGCATATTAAAATCGAAGGTATAACACACGGAATGACAAGCCTAATGATGCCCTTTCACTTTTTGGTGAAGGATAAAAAATATTGGATGCTACGAAGGAATGTTGGCGTTTTGTAGTAAAAGATATAGAACTTTTTATTTTGTATCATCATCCGAAAATCTTACACTTAAATATCAACTGCTTTTAAGTCTTTTATATATTTAAAATATCCAAGTTTTCGCTTCCGAAGAAGCAGTTTGTATTGCGAACGACTGCTCTGACGTATTGAGAATTAATTCTTAAAATATTTGCATAATTCATAGTGGGAACTCTCTATATAATAACACTTTAAGCTTCTTGGTTTGCTGTTTAACAACGTCTGACGTCGACGTCCCTGCCGGGCAAACTACGTGAATCTGAACAGCAAAAATAATTTGTTTTGTTCTCTTTTCCAGTCGTTTGAAGTCTTTGTAATAATTCACTCTTCACAATAGTATTTTAATTTGGTTACATTCACCATAAACCTGAAGTGTTCTCTGAAAAGCTGTTGTTGTTAGTTAATTTATGTTTAAATACCCAACCGTTGCCTGCCTTCATTTCCGCAACCCCAAAAAGGTTATTGTGCATTTTGCGCTATTTACTTAGCAAATTTTCTTCTGTGTTCGCAATAATTTGTGTGAAACTAAATAAAGAAAGCGAAAAAATAATGTTTTTTGCAGACAATTATTTGCAAACTCTTAAAAGATTACAGTAATTAACTGAAAATTCCTTTGCTTGAACATGAAGATAAATGAAAAATTACTGCTCGCAACTTCCGCTCTTTCGTGGAAGGCAGCATGAAAATTTTAGATTTATAATGATTTGAAAATCGTTGCCGTACTGGAGTTAGACAATTATGTTTATCTGCTAAGAAAACAAAACAAAAGTGGAAGATGCTTGGGGACTTTAATTGTTTGCTTAAAGTAGAATATCTATTTTAATTTAGTTAAAGCAATTGTAGGAAAGTATTCTTGTTTTATTCTACTGTATAAACGTGCGTAAAGACATTCATTCTTCACTGAGCACAGGTAGCAGCTTCTCGTGTTTGGCCGGGAATCGCTACTATCAGCTGGTCCGATGCCTGATATTGTACCGGAGAGTTATAATACCATCCATAACCATCACAGGAAATCCCGAAGGACATCTCACTAATATCGACCAATAAAAACATGCAAATTTTGTATGTAGTACGTCACACAGTATCTCATGATGGCCCGCGCGCAATCGTGACAATCATCCTAAAGCGTGAAGTTGCTAGCACATTCAAACAGGCCTGTGATAAGGTTCGTGCTGGTGAGCATTATCGCCTGGCATCTAAGTGAAATTTTAGCAGTAGCGCACAAGTTCTTACGAGCTATAGGCAAAGATCAAGGTCTGGAAAACTGCCTAAATCTCTCTTCCAGTAAGCAGCAAACTGTGGACATTTACGCAGTTACTAATTGCAACCCGGGAGAAGTATTAACTGAACAATCAAATTTATCATTAGACATGTTGAACATGAAAAACACATTATAAACATTCTAAATCATAAGGGAGAGTTAATATCTGCTGTATATATTCAACCTACACAACAGAGCAGAACATCTGTTTTCAAAAGCCTCTATACTTTGGTTTGAATTTTCTTTAATGCGCTTGAATTAAAAAGCAAAAACATTTAAATGTAGCAAATTCGAACCATAGAAGTTTGGCTTAAGGAACAAAAACAGTTCGGGAAAATAGAACCTGAAGAAAAATGATCAAAGGGACTTAACAAAAGTGTAAATACCGGGAATCGTACGCTTTTTCAAAGTCAGGACAAATGGAAAGTGTTATCACATTCAACTGTATTGCAGTTCAGTAACTTTTATAACGATTATCGTATCGACAAAATAAAAATAACAAGAATTCAACGATTTTCCTGTTCTGTACAATTTTTTACGATATTCGCCGTCGGTTGAAGTCAGCTGTGTTGTGTTATCCATTTCGTGGTCTCAAAAGTATAGGACTGGAATTCGACATCTGTCAAACTAAGTTGTTAAACCAGTTTTTTTCTTTTCACTTGAAAGTCTGATATTGACGAAAATGGATCCCTTAACTATCACACAACGCGTTCAAATTATCAAAATATACTACAAAAATGGTGATTCTGCAACAGCCACATATCGTGCTTTAGGAGGAGATTATGGTTTACATAATCGGCCAACTACTCAAGCAATTGGCAAAATTGTGAAGAAATTTAAAGAGACTGAAGCGGTTACAAATATTGTAAGGCCTGTGCATCATCGTTTCGCTCGTTCCGCTGAAAATATCGCTGCTGTAAGTGAAAGTGTTGCCGAAGACCCGAAATTAGGACTGTCTTACGGCACATTATGGCGTATTTTGCATTTAGATCTACACCTGCATCCATATAAAGTCCAGCTCACACAACAACTGAAGCCAGCTGACCATTCACAACGTCGTATATACTTGGAATGGGTGCTTGAACAACAGGCGGTGGACGGAGATTTTTCGAACAAGATTTTCTTCAGCGATGAAGCCCATTTCTCACTCGGTGGGTATGTTAATAAAAAAAATTGTCGTATTTGGAGTTCGGAGAGTCCCCAATTAATTGAAGAGAGGCCATTACATCCAGAAAATGTCATTGTTTGGTGCGCTCTTTGGTCCGAAGGAGTGATTGGACCTTAATTCTTCGAAAACGCCGATGGAACGACTGTCACCGTCAATTCGGAGCATTATGGTCATATGATAATCGACTTTTTTTGCCTGCTATTGAAGAATACGACTTGGAGAATATGTGGTTTTAACAAGACGGTGCCACATGCCACACAACTCGAGCGAATATGGCTTTATTGCAAGAGACATTTCCTGGCCGCGTAATTTCTCGTCGTGGCGATATCAACTGGCCACCAACATTATGCGATTTGACACCATTAGACTTTTTTGTGAGGCTACGCGAAAGACCGTGTTTATGCAGATAGATCTTAAAAACCAACATTCGGCAAGTTATGGCTGAGATATCGCCCAATATGTGTCAGGAATCAATGCTTGCAACACTACGCGTGGTGGTCATTTAAATGATGTAGTGTTTCACTCATAATGCCAACGTTCAAACATTATAATAAAAAAGAAATATCATGAAAAACATATTTAATATGTGTTTTATTTACGTTTACTTTTGAAACCGCAAAATGGATAACCCTTTAGAATTATAAATTAGTTAAGAAAGTGGTATCCTCATATTTATTTAATAAGTTGCTAAAGTTACAGTCACATAGATCAAATATTCGACGTGATTATGTTTGCTTATTTGATAAGGAATAGTCACGATTAAGTATCCGATATTTATAATTAATCGGCTGACTTTGGATAAGTGGTTATCCGGTTAATAGCGATGTTTCTTAAGATATTAGTTTCATAAATAAATAAATAATTATGTTTTCCCAAGTTCTAATTTAAACAACTTAACAGAGCTCCTTAAGCTGTCAAATAAATGCCCACAACATTGTTCCAAAGAAAATGTCCCTGAATGGATAAAGGTCATTTAACAATTCTGTTAAGGTTTCAACATAATTTATATTTTTCTTACATTTTATTTGTAATTACAAATGAAGTTTTGGTTGCAGAATTTTTAAAAAGGGAAAATATATGTTTTTAAAAAGTTATTATAGGAAAATGAATAAAATTATTTTAAAAATAGTTTTCAAAGGTTTGACGTAATGACAATTTGACATCATGGCGAATGTTGTGAATTTCGAAATTATTTTCGTAGTAAAAGACTATAAAAAATAAAAACGCACGACAATTATTTTTGTTATTTATCTTGGCATATTCGATACCCTTGAATATTATAACCTCATCCTGAAAAAGTATTTATTTCAAAAACGCAACAAATTTTACACTTAAACATTTTTCGCTCACAATTATATTTCTGAATTCATTATTATGAATCGCAATAATTTTAATAAAATTTTTCCATTTGAATAATACCGAAATAAAATGAAACATTAAAATTTAACTTGAAATAAACTTGAATGAAAATGTCCAGTTCGAGTTCCCCCTAAAAATTAAAATAAAAAAGCTTTTTGTTTGCAGCTCAAGGACTAAGAAACAAAGCAGAAAAATGTCAATAACATCTAGTTTTGGTACAATTTAAATAATCTCTTGTGCTGTGACACACTAAAATACTTGAATGAAATAAATAAAATGAAATGAAGCCAACACAGTCACTAAACATGAATTTAAAAAGGATATAAAAAGCTAAAACACACACACACCAAACTCAGCAAAAAATAGACAACAGCGAAGAGAAACAAACGGCAACATATAAATTTAAATGTTTGAATTCGTATTTAAATTAACTGCAATAAACAAGAGTCCCAGTAACGTCAAAAAAATGAGAACAAACTACAAGATTTTGCACCAAAAAATAAAAGCCTTTAGAATATTCTTTGTGCTATTTATCCGAGTTGAAAAAACAAAAACAGATATAAAGCAAGCAGCAGCAGCACAGGACCCAAAACTCACAGGACATTTTCACAACACAACAAATAACACATCAAATATGAAGGACTTTATTTATTTTACATGAATGTGTGCGAGTGAATGCTGCGGTTATCATAAAACAACACGAGTTGTTCAGGAAGGCCTTTCTGGAATCCCTGTTTATTCTGAATACAAGTTGGAATATTCTTAGGTTTCAATATTATTAATTCTATTAATTCTAGGGTGTTTGGTCTCAAAATACAAGTTTTTTTTTATTAAAAAACATATTCTACTCTTAATAAAATTTTGGATTTGAATAAATTAAAAAAAAAAAAAAATACTGCAGATTGCAGAAGAGCCTGTTAATTAGTTTTCAACTCAGTAAATGACCAATTCTGTTGACACAAATCTCTTTTTCTTAGTCATCCATTTCCTGATATTTAAGTGCACTCCTAGTCCCAAAGCTGACGAGTACGCTGGTCTTTTCACACTGACATGGTTTTAAAGAATTCCGGTTCTAACGTCAAAACCAACTCAGCGGAGGGCCCCCAGATATGCAATACCTTTCTCTGGAATTGGGAAGAAAGGTTTTCGAAGGTAAATAGTTCCTGAAATGAGTTCTCTCTGTAATGTGTAGTCCGATTCGTTGGAATATCGATCATAAATCCATGCGATCTGGTTGAGTGTAAAAAAAATAGGTTGCACATTGCGACGATGCTCAAGAGAGTTAATTGAGTTGGCTTTCCTATAGTCTCCGATGGGCTTCTTCGCTCTTCGCGGTACACGGTCGAGTAACTTCGAAATAGCAGCTCCGGCCATAAAAAGAGAGTTGTATTCCATTTGTTTGGATATAATATATATATATATATATATATATATATATATATATATATATATATCTATATATATATATATATATATATATATATATCTATATATATATATATATATATATATATATATATATTAAGAAGATCAGATGGAGAGAAGTCAAAGTTTTGAATATTGTTCTTGCGACTTAAAAGATGTCATCCGTCCATCTGACATAAAACTAACCTTTCAAGCCCAGAATATTAAGAGCCCCTGATTCGTTAGTGCTTAAACCACCTTAAAACAGCAGCGTGATTGTATGTGCGTTTGTGTGCAAACTTCCAACGCTGGGTCGTACGGGCGTTGAAGACGTTTGCTTAACCCCATTCTTATATTCTTGTGAGGTCATTATTTAATACATCTTATTTGTCTCGATCTTAGATGTAGTTAAACGAATATGAATGGCTGCTGTCATTTGCGAAGGAGTAGATAGGAGTGGAAGTTTCAGATAGCAGATCATTAAGTAAAATTGAAAGGAGGGCAAGGAAAAGAACGTACCCTGCGTTATTTATTTTATATAAATGATTGATTCTAAAAATCGTTAGATATCATATATCTATAACAACTCATATACAGCGAATACTAAGAAAATTTGATATTAATCGCGACAAGATATAACCGTTATCACCGATGCAACAAGTTTAGACAGGAGTGCTCCATTCCACGATTTGTAGAATGCCTTCGAAATATCAAAAGCCACTTGTCATTCATCAATATTAATATTTGATCCCCTAAATATATATTCTGAATAATAACGAACAGGGAAGTCCGTCCGTCTTTACGTAAAATCGGATTTCCTAAGCCTACAGAAAAGCTAAGGACTTCGTTTTTTGAAATGATGTATTAGAAATTCTTCTTAATAGGTTTTAATTTCAAATCAGCAAAATTCTTTGGAAATTTTATATTATGCCTACTGGAGCGACTAGAATATATATAAATATATATCGGCTCAAGGTTATGCCCCTGGTTATTTCGAGTCTGGCAATCTATGTCATACTATTCAGTCACAAGATTCAGTTATATTATCTCAACTGAATGAAATATATCGATTAACGCTTGAGCAACGATGAGATTTATATGTAAAATATTGGAGTTCCAAATGAGATTGTGCGTCCGAACCCATCAACGTTCATACGTCGCGACGTCTTTCTAATGAACCGAAAATTTTAAGCATCTGCTTGCCAGTTTTCTAAAATTGATCCGACCGAATGGAGTACTGTGAGGCCAGCCCCGGCAACCGTATGAGTCAAATAATATTTCATCGCAACAATTTTACTGAAAAAAAAAAATTTTTTTTGCAAAATTTCTTGCATTTTTAAATTTAAACGTTTAATTGGCCCACCCATATAAATAAAGAAAAGCCAACAAAAATTTAAAACAGGAATGAAATATGGAAGTTTTTATATGTCAAGAGAACATCAGAAAAGATAAGAAATTCAATACTCTTCTTTTTTTTTGTATATGAATAGCCCCAGGACATGAGCCCTACATATGCAGTGCATTGTGCCAGAACTGGAAAGGAGTGGATATTTTGTGGGGACTAAGGAAGACAGATTAGAAGATGGAGAATTTTGTTGTAGTTGTTTTTACTTTTTACTTCGCCGTTGAATTTTTTGCTACAAGTAATGACGACGGAGGATGATACATTCTACCCCTTTAGTATATGACGCTAATTGCTGTCGGTAATGATCAGCGAGCCTTCGTGATTGAGACAAGCAGGTAATAATTGACACAATTCTGCACTAATGCAGATCAGAAAAATTGAACACCATACTAACGATTGAGTGCGGAGTCAAACTCGGTATCTAAGTCGGCATCAAGTTCTCATCATATCTGGACTTTGTGGTTTCCTAGAAATGTTCCCTGAATACTCCTGTGAAAGTGTTACAATCTCTGTATGTGTGTAAACGTTCTCTCAAAATTTGATTTATCTTAAACCTAAATCTGCTTAGACCAGCAGACTTTAAGGAGTCTCAAAATGAATAGAAAACATATATATTTCATAAGTAATAATTTTTTAGCCTTACCGATCCATCCATCATTCACACAAATTACGGGTCACTCCTAATCGTATCAAAATCAGATGATTGGCTTGTCAGTGTTATTGAAATAAAAAGTTGTCTTCTTATTTTAATTGATGTTGATAAAATGGTAAAAAGATTATAATTATTTCGTAATTGTGTTACGATTTCACAATTATCGTAAAAGAAAGCAATACGTTTATTTAAGGCCCCGACATTTTATGCCTTGATTTTTTATCAGACTCGAAAAATTGTGGGACTCCTTTGATTCATTCAAAAGTTGTGATCTATTAAATGATATGAATTTCTTAGTGGTTAAACACAACTGTAGTTTTGAAAAGTTTCAAACGTTTTATCTTATGCACAGAATATAAAAAACCATTTGAGCATTTATACATCATATTCAAACATCACATCATTATAATCACTAAAAAATTAATTTCATCTGCATATAATAAAATTATGACAATATCTTATATACAAAATTTCATAAAAGTTCAATGTTTTTACTTATTGCAACTTGTGAAACAAGTTTTAGTAAACACCTTATAAGACATCTAAAAGTGCTAAATTTTTTGAATATGTAGATATTCAGTATTTGAATTATTATAGAATTATTACCTGCTTGCGATCTCCGAGAGGAGATAAAATTAATGTCTTTGTAATGTCTTTTGAGATAATAAACAAACCGTCATTACTGAGCATTTTACATTTCTTTGCGGTTGAAATT
Organism: Linnaemya vulpina; assembly: GCA_963675445.1. Taxonomy (NCBI): domain Eukaryota; kingdom Metazoa; phylum Arthropoda; class Insecta; order Diptera; family Tachinidae; genus Linnaemya; species Linnaemya vulpina. The sequence continues at coordinate 85,479,810 of OY776276.1, read as the reverse complement.
AGCGACAGCTTGCAGCGATGGTTTTTAAAGTCAATCCTTTTCTATTTTTTTTATTACTACACTTTTATGAATTGCCCTTCTGCCTGGTTTAAATCAAGTTTAGCTATTTGTGTTATGCTTATGGGGTTTATATATTGAAATTAAAATAAATATAGAACACTAGCATTAATCGGCTAACTGATTGCAGCAATTAACCGATTAAAAAACAGCGTACTAATTGAATGAGCAAACATCTCGCATCTCCTATTTGAAGCCTTAAAGAAGGCCCACCTACTCATCACCTTTACCGCTGTGCTTCTATTGTTTCGCTGTCAATGACAGATCTGAGTGTGCATGTGCTTATATATATTTTAATTTTCGTGCCACTGTTCGATTTATTTGCATATTGTTGATTTTGTTAAAGTGTCATGAATGAATAAATTAAAGAATTTTAAAGAAAATAAATATGTAGGACGAGAAAATTCAGTTTTCCATGGACTAGGTTTTCTTTATAAAAAAGGAAAATATTTAAAAATACAAACTGAAGAACGGAATGTTCATCATTGTGATGTGTGAGTATTCGTATTTGAATATTCTATTTATAGAGAGAATATCCGATTTCATCGGATATATTACAAACATAGTACAACGAGTTAAGGTGGCCAGATTTCGGAGCCAGCAAAAAGAATTATTTCAATTCGAAGTCTAAATGTGTAAATACATGTTTTACAGAAAAACCCACATTCCCATACATAGAACTTTTTAATTAAAATATATGACGAAACTAAAAATAAATTTATTCTCATTATATATAATTAGCTTTTGGTGAATTTTATAGTTCAGGTCCTTGAACTTCTTGTAAAATTTCATCATTTGATTCATAGTTTTGCAACTTCTTTACAACTTTTACTAGCGGGCAAAGTGTTTTCTTTAGCATAACCCTGTACACGTTAAGTTCGCAAGTTCCAGCGCAATGTTCGGCATAGGGAGGGATCGTCCCCTCAGATACTGGTACTACTCATAAAAAGAAAACAAAACTTAAAACTATTTTTGAAACGATTTGAAAAAAGGTTTAGGAAACGCAAACTTGTTCGTCCCTGGTTTTGCTTTAAATACTGAGAGAAGAATTATTATTCAGGCTCAAGTGAAACCCCAAGCTTACAAATTATTTTTAATTTATATTTAATAAGATATTTTCTACTGCGAATGGATATGTAGATTATTTATTATAAAAATCACACTAACAGAGAGGACTGGTACTAATTTGGGGCCGTTATACCATCTCATCAGTATTATATTTTAAAATGTCTTTCTTTTACGGTGGTACTTTACATTAGGAATATTAATTCAACCAATTATTTAACAAAAATTTAATATTAATATTAATTTTTAAGTTAACTTACTTATTCCTGACTGTCGCTCCAAGTGTTCGAGCACTACGAATATGTATATATGCTATATCATGCTATATCCTCTCAAATAGCAAATATATTCGATATATAATCGCAATTTATATATTGAAATGTATCAAGTAAATCATTAACTATAAATATGTGAAATCCGTTACAGTTTTCTCAAAATCTAGTCAATATTAAAAATTACAATTAATTTGTTCAATCGAAAATAGGTGCAATTTAGCTCCGCTTATGTACGGTTCTCAATAAAAAGAGTAACGATTATATGGAATCTGATTTGTTTCAAATAATTCAAAACTGTTCAAATTGTTCTATCAAACAGATTTGAGCTGTTTTCGGTTTCTGATTGATATACTATATAATAATATATAGACATCAAAGCCAATTAAAAATTATAAATAGTACATTTTATTTAACCCTGCATGGTTACTGTTCGTCGAATCGTAGAAGCTCATCTACTCTTTATCATATAACTCTTTTATGTTTGCTCAAATTAGTTTCGAGATTTAAGAAAGAAAAATTGTTTTTATACACTATTTTGTTTTAAAAAATTGTTCGTCAATTCAACAAAGAGCAGTCTTTAATTTTAATTATGTGCCAGTTCTTCTTTCCCAAAATCTTATTAAAAAATCTAAAGTGATGAATTGAGCCTTAATGTACAAACTTGAATAGTAACCATCCAGGGTTAACTTTATATGTATAATGATACATATTCGAAATTGTAATGTGCCAAATAAATAGATAAATAGATGATACAAAAAAACAAACGAACAAGAGTTGAAAATAGTTAATTTTAATTTATTAATTTATATTGTTTTCACTTCACTTACATAAATAAAAAAGAAAATGGCCCCATTCGTCAAGTACAAAACAGGCAGCACACGTGCTGGTTAAGCTTCCTCGTTCGGATAACGTAACCTGGTTTTTGAGTTATTTTTTCGTTTATGATATCTCTCGAACGGATAAACCGATGGGCGCTCAGAATTAGTCAGAGAAGCTTCCTAGGACGCCAACAAGTGGCAAAGTAAAATAAAAAAAAAATAATCGGGTTAAACTCCGTTTTCGAAACACTGAATCATCAAATCATCAATAGATCTCAGAGTTCCTAGAAAGCGTTCCTGATTAATTTTGAGGAGGTATAACTATGGCTGTGTATGTGTGTGTATGTATGTGTATGTGTATGTGTATGTGTATGTGGCTGTGTGCAAGAAACTCTTATAACTTTTGAACAGATGAACCGAATAAAATAAAACTGATGAAGAGGGATTCTGAACGTAGAATTATGTGAATTTGAACCGATTCGGTAGATTGAAAAGTATGACACTTTTTAAAGTTTTTTTGGAATAACTTTTAAACAGCTTCACCGATCGTTTCTACTAATCTGTTGCTGGCGTTTAAAGAAAAGTTGATCACCAAATTCGGTTAGTCCGTTCGTGAGATATAATGATCGAAACACTGGAAACTTTTTTTGTTTCAAAGTCCAAAATGAGAAATCTGATCAGTTCGCGTTCTTGTCTCGCTTATTGCCAAAGAAAACTACATCAATCGCCGATTATCACGTGAGGAGCGGTCGATTTCAAAATTAAAAGGAGCTTAAAAGCAAAGAAACTAGGTAACGATAGCTTTGTGGTTAAGATAAGCTGGAAGTTACAGGGATAATCTTTAGAGTCAATCGTTTTCTAAATTTCTTTTTATATAAAAACATGAAGATGTACGTATGTTTCGAATCAGCTACGTGATTATTCCTTGTCTTTTGCAACTGAATTGATGTTATTAAAATATTTGGGGTATTCACACTGTGTGTTATTTAGTCTTATTGTCATAAAGGCATAATATTTAAGACTAGTTGTTGTTGTGCTGCATACTAAAAGGTAATAAAATAATAGCACTCCTTCAGGTATGTATTTGTTTTGTCATAGAAAAGCTCTAGAGGTCTGAGTCGAACGGCTGAAAATCTTTAGGCGAGACGGCGATAGTTTATATATGACGCCGTTATATATATATACTATGCACGAATAAAAAATATCTAAACAATTATTTATACTCTTTAATTTTTATTTTCGTGCTGATTCTTTTTTCCCAAAAGTAATATTAAAATTCAAAGCGATCAGCACGAAAATAAAAATTAAAGAGTATTAAAACGACAATTCCCAAAAAACATGTACCAATTACACTATTCAACAGTGAAAAAGTGCAAGATTGTGACTATATGGGTTCGATTCTACTGTCAAAATGTAGTAAAACCCTGTACTCAGCTTGGCCAATTTAGTGACCGTTTTCTCTTTATGGGCCTCCAAAGATTCCCAATATTGGCGTGATGCCTAAAAAAGGCATCATCAGTTTTTGCCAAAATGCTCATCAGCACTTAAAAATATCGCTTAACTTTGTTCGGCAAAAATGTAGCCAAGAGTAGGTTGAATATTTCTTGCTAAAATTTTATGACAGAAATGCATTTTATCTCAGAGTTTTCTTAAAAAAGTTAGAAAACAAACAACTTTTTTTCAGTTTTTTTATCACAACTTCTAGGAAATGCTGATTTTTTATACACTATATTTAGAAAAATTTCCAGCCACGGTAAAGTTGAACAACTTTTGCGAACATACCAATACAATCTGTGTAGTTACCAAAAACAGGTCATAACAAGACTCCCTCTTGTGCCTAAATATTTAAATATTTAACTAAAATTTTATGATTTTATATAATTTTTTTTTTTTTTAGCTTTAGAACTGAAGAATGGGAAAATGTTTTAATTAGCCGACTAAGCTATGACGGGTTGTTCACACTAGTCAAATATTTCGTGCTATTGTTTTATGACTTATGACTTTATAACTACAGTGTGAATCCCCGAATTATAGTTTTAAAGTAATGACATCTGCATGTTATATGAAAGCATTTGAATACTCTTTTCTTTTTATTTATCTCTTTTAAGTTTTATTTCTTCTTATTGTCAGGATTAAAAATATTCGCGTGTATTGAAGTTCGCTGACTGAATTTTAGGAGAAAAAAAATGTTATTGAAGTTTATTTTCTTTTGCGTAATTAAGCGTGAATGAAAAAATATACGTGTAACTCTCTGATTAGTTGGATCTTATATATCACGTAATAAGATCACATGCAATAATTATTTACTTTGCATCTATGCAAAGGAAAGTGACTGACACATCGAACTTTTAATTATTACTTTAATTATTACTTTAATTGGCCGAAAACTAGACTATTGTTGTCTTGTTTATATATACAACAAACACCTCCTTATAGTTAAATAACAAACCGCGATCGGTGTAACTGGTAGATATTAAAAAGAATATTAAATTAAAGCAGATAACTCGAGGTTTCGAAGAAGGCGTAATAAAATTTATTGCGAGATCATCATCCCCCATTTTAATTTTTCTCCACAATTTCTTGGCTTTTTAATTCTCTCTAATGATAGATGCACACATACAATTAATACAGATCGGATTATGAACGTGGACTTTTAAATTCTCAAAGAACCTCTATATGGCGCAATTTTTATTAAAGTTTCATATTTACAAACAATATTTCCCGATTCCAAATTACATTTGTAATCGCTGTGGCAACGGTATCCGCTTGCGCATTTTATATTCTTAACAGCTTGAAAAGTTCAATATATTTTTCAAATATTTTTAGGCGAAAGAATACATTCCAGAAGTAAAAGTTCAGTTGATATGATGACTCGAAGGACTGGGACTTTGAGTGATCAGATTATTCTTCCATTAACGGGTTTAGAAATGAAAGAGATCGCACAGGAAGACAAAATAAACGTTTTTCTCTTTTGTAATAAAAAACCATCTCTTACAACTACAATATGAGAAAAAGTGATCAGTGAGTCCATTTTATGACTTTGATATATGTTTCAAAGCTTCTCTCTTAGTAAAGTGGAAGTATGAAATAAATGTCTTTAGTTATTCTAAGAAATTCTGGGTAAAGGTTCTCTGATGATCTGCATTAGCCCCAGTGAAATGCGCATAAGAACTATCTAAACCCCTTAACTGATCATTTTGAATTTTTTAGTAAGATTTTGGGAAAAAAGAATCAGCACATAATTAAAACTAAAGAGTTTAAGTAACCACAACTCCCCAAAATATGTAATAGTCATTACCTGTATTATGCCCTGCAGCATTGTTTTTCCCAGCTGCTTCAAGTTTATTATGATGAAAATGAGCCGTGTTTACAGGGTATATATTTTGTCGTCGGTAAATTAATACTTTTTTTTATTATGCGGTATAATGGATAATTGTGTTTGCCAGAAAAATATGTTTTAATTAAATAGTTTTTTGGTAAAACGAATTCCTTTTAAGCGAAAAAAGTATTAATTAAGCGATTTTTTCAATTAAATGGCGGGCGCTTATTCGAATTTTTTTCTGCTTTTAAAAAATCTGTGGCACAATTGACGTTAAATTTTGTTAATTATTTATTGTTTGTTATTGATTTTATGTGGTTTTATTTTTTTTACTGTTCAATAGACTTAGTTTTTTGTATGAATTTCATTCCGCAACAACAATAAATATATTTCCTACCATAAGCCATTCGCCATCAGCCATCAGCCAATTTCATATTTGCTTAAATAATAAAAAAAATCGTTTTTATACTATTTTCTGTTTATTGCTCTTTTTGCCGCTTGGCATTGTAATTTAGAAGTTATTGTTTGAATTGAAAACAAATATGGAAACAATAACAACGTTCTACTAGAGTTTGTGAAAACAATATTTTTTTTATTTTGTCGGAATTATTTTATGTATTTTTTTTAGGTATAAACAATAGCGCAAATATAACACATTTAAATGTATTTTAACAATTTTCCGACCGTTTTGTTTTTATAAATTGTATAAATATTTTCTATAGAAAATGTATTTATATTGATTTTTATCCAACATTTCGCTAATTCATTCTGTGGCTTCTTCAGGGAAATATATAATTGATATTTACAAAGTTTTATATTTCCCAGAAGTGGTGGAAAATAAAGAGGTGTTTTTATACAAAATAAATCAGGTTAAGCCGAAATAATTAGAGAGTTTAAATTATTTATTCAATAAAAAAATTAAAGAATATTTTATTTATACAGAGTGGCAAATTCGGCGCCAGGGTCAACGTGTTCATTTCAAATTTAAGATTTGAAAGGAAAATTTCGATATGATCGCGCCAATATATACTCTATATAGATCACCGTCATGCCACCAATGCGTGTAATTGATGGGTGATTTACAAGAGTATGAAAAGTCGTTCACAATTTTTAATTCTTTGTAACTCGTCTTGGACATCAACTACACTTTAATTTACTTTCTTTTAATATCAAATAAATTGTTTATATAAGTCAGTTTCCGTTTCCTTTCTATTTCGTAGCTTTCTCTGCTAAGAATCGTCATGGTTTTTCACACGATTCAATGTTGTCAGAAAAAATTTACGACAAAATATTTAATAGGGTAAAATATTAAGGTAAAGTAATTTACGAAGTGGAACCAGGTTTTTAATATATAGGGTTATCCATTTTGCGGTTTCAAAAGTAAACGTAAGTAAAACACATATAAAATATTTTTTTTCATGATATTTCTTTTTTATTATAAAGTTTGAATATTGACATTATGTGTGAAACACTACATCATTTAAATGACCACCACGCGAAGTGTTGCAAGCATTGATTCTTTTGAGGTAATTTTCGACCACTTTTTACCACACATTGAGCGGTATCTCAGCCATAACTTGACGAATGTTGGTTTTTAAGTGGTCAAGAGTTAAAGGTTTATCTGCATAAACACGGTCTTTCGCGTAGCCCCACAAAAAAGTCTAATGTTGTCAAATCGCATGATCTTGGTGGGCAGTTGATATCGCCACGACGAGAAATGTCCGTCTTGTTGAGTACGCTTCTCCAAGTCGTACTCTTCAATAGCAGTCAAAAAAGTCGGTTATCATATGACCATAACGCTCCGAATCGGAGGAATCGACACATTCGGGTCTTCGGCAACACTTTCACTTACACCAGCGATATTTTCAGCGGAACGAGCGAAACGATGATGCACAGGCCTTACAATATTTGTACCACTTCAGTCTCTTCGAATTTCTTCACAATTTTGCCAATTGCTTGCGTTGTGTAAACCATAATCTTCTCTTAAAGCACGATATGTGGCTGTTGCAGAATCACCATTTTTGTAGTATGTTTTGATAATTTGTATGCGTTGTGTGATAGTTAAGCGATCCATTTTCGTCAATGTCTGACTTTCAACTGAAAAGAAAAAAAATTGGTTTAACAACTTTGTTTGACAGATGTCGAATTCCTGTCCTATACTTTTGAAACCGCGAAATGGATAACCCTATATATAATTTTTCTGGCGGAAAGTTAAAAAAGTGTGTTATTTCGTTACAAATTGGATACATTCTATTTATAGCCTCAGTCTTCTTGTGTTTCCTGTGTTTTTTTATATTGTTTATCTATTTACACGAATTTTTAGCTACTGAGTTGCCACAGTTTTACACTGGGAGCATTGCTGGGAAGCGAATCAAAAACAAAAGTTATAACGCACCCCACTCACTATGACTTGTTTTTGCTTTTCATCTCATATTTTTGGCATAAGTTGATGTTATAATATTTTGGAGTTGTTTCATTGGAAGTTATCCCTTAAAATCAATATACAATCTGTTTCGGGTTAACACTATTTCCACATTTGACAGTCTGCCAACATGCAAGACAGAACAACACTTGCAAGCAAAATCTGTTGCAAGTGCGCTCACTACTTGCAGACGTATAATTGTATTAGTAAACGTACGTGAATATATTGATCCAATTTTATTTCAATATGTACAGGTAATGCAATTTAGTTAAATGGAAGTAAAATTTGGCATAATTATGAACAATTTCAAAACTTAGCATTGATTTTGCTAACACGGCAACGCCGGTACAAATTTAAAATATATTAAATGCAACTATTTATTTCAAAAGTATTTCAAGAGCAAAAGACGAAAAACAAAAAGTGCTTGAAAACATTCAAGAGAGTAGAAGAAGAAGAAGAAATAACCAATAAACTAACATGCTTGCAGTCATTAAGCGTTAAGAAAGATGAAATATTAAAAGTTTTCAAAATAACACACAAACTGGGCCAAGATAAATGGGCTGGGTGGAGTGAAAAAACATAAAAAAAATTAACCAAAAATAGTTTCAACTAGGAAATAAAATAAAATTAAATACTGACAAGCAATTTTGTCAATTGCGAATGAGTGAGAGAGTTGGATATGGGGTGGGAATGAAACCGGGTGAATTGGCTGATGGCCAACAGTTACAGTCAAGTTCACGCTATTGCTGACAGAGAATTGTTGTGGCCGTAAAGTTGATAAATGCAACATGAAATTATCTGCTCTTTTTATATATCAAACATTTGCGTTTGTTGCTCTTTTAATTGTGCGTAAATAAATTTGTGTTGCTTTGGGAATTTACTGAAAAACTTAAATTTTAAGTATGTATTTGTGAAGAGGAATTTTTATACGTGATACAAAATAATTTAATAAATATATTAAAATACATTTCTAAAATAGTTGCAGAGCTTAAATAATAAAACACTAACACCACAAAAGCTATTGTGCTTAAAATAAATCAGTACCAGCTGACATAAAGGAGCATACTAAAATTGTTAACTACTGGCTTTTTCAAACCAGGTGATAATAAGTAGCAAAACCTAAAAGCTTTTGTTATTTGCTGTAACCTGCTTTCTAACTCATTTGACAGATAAACCATGTCGGAGCAAAAAGAATTTGTGCTCGTCTACTTATTTTGTTTGTAGATATTTTCACAAAGTCGTAGTAGCGATCAGCTGGTGTTTCCACAGTAGTTTAACAGGGTTGTGCTGCAAGCCAACTGACATTAAGGTATTATCGACAATACTGACATCATTTTTGTAAGTCCCAGCAAAAATAAATCCCGCATCGGTAATGATACAAAATGAAATGTGTTTAAATACGTACAAGCATGCAATTATATCAGGAAGTGATTTTCAAGTGGGACATTTAGAATAAAAATCATGTGATTTTGAACGAAGTTGGCAAGCGTTGGAACGTAAGTTCTGCTACTAAATTGTTAAATTCTTCACTTCAAAACTGTATGAGTTTAATTAAGAAGGGCTGAATGCAAACTAATGAGGACACTTGGAGTCCAGTAGCACTTTGTTATTCCCATTTCCATGAAGACTTAATATTAAAGTTGAGGAGAACCACCGAGAAAATTGTACAACATCAAGGAGACTAGGCAGTCGTGTATCCCTTAAACACTTATTTTCGATACAGATCTGTAGCGCTTATTGTTCTAAAGCCCATTGAAACTATAATAAATTATAAATACGTACGAGAATCTAAGGTATGATAAGAGAGTTTCAAAAGTTTTAAAGGAGCAGAATTGTAATATATAACGTGTACGCAATGGATTCCTTCAGGTAGGAAACCATTCCGGCTTGGTATTTTAAAGCTTTTCCGACATCATCTAAGAATTGCATTCTTTCTAAAGTTCAATTTATTATTATTTTAGCCAACTGTTACTTGCCGACCTTTTTCGATGTGTCCCATTTAGTAGATCTCTTCGTAGGAAATAACTGCACCCTCGCCAACGGGAGACTTATCTTTATTTCTTAAGAAGAATTTACTTGTGCATTATCTCTGGTTTTCATCAACAGTATCCAGAAATGCGAACCAATGCCGTAATACTCTTTTATTGTTCACCGATGTGATATGTATGTTTGCTGGGTATGGCTTCATTCCTGAGACCTTGAAAATATACATGGTGGCATATCTGATTTATAACACAGTTTCCAAGTTGTGGAAAGAATTAACAAGTAAAAGTGCTATATTCGGCTGTGCCGAATCTTATATACCCTTCACCAACGTACATCGGGCATTACACATATTATTAAGTACCAATTTTGTGCTTTCTAATTTATAAGCGCAACAAAAACAACTTCAGTTGCATATTCTGGTAACTTTTATAAATAAAAAAATTGTAATTGTAATTTTTCAAACTTTTTTTTACCAATACACGTCTTTATAATGCGTAAACCGGTTTTATTTAAGTAAAACTAAAAATTTTAAACTATTTTGGCAACTTTCATGTTATACAACATATTGGAATCAAAATATAATTTTTTTTAAGTACTTGATATTAATTTTGTCTTTTCCTGAATTAAAAAATAGTTTTAATTAATAAATAAACTGCGTTAGTTGCCCTTTGTTTTTTATAAAATTTCAATTTCCCACCCCTGGAAGCGAAAAATTTTTTCATCAATGCAAATCTTCATGATGTATAAAACGGTTTTATTTAAGAAAAACTTGAAATTTTTAAACAATTTAGTTACGAAATACCGGATGTACAAAAAAAAATTTAATTTCCGATCCCTGGAAGCGAAAATTAAATTTTTTTAAAATTATTTTTTGCCATTGGAAGACTTTATGATGTATTAAGCGGTTTTATTTAAGAAAAAATACAAATTTGTGACCGCTTTCGTTACTTTCATGTACTACAAAATATTGGAGTATCGAACCCTGGAATCGAAATTTTTATTTATTTTAATTTTTGATACCAATTTTGTTTTTCCCGAAATAAAAAATAGTTTTTACCAGGAAAAAACGACGTCAGTTGATTTTTGGTTAGCTTATTGTATAAAAAAATTTAAATTTCCTAACCCTGGATGGAAACTTTAAATTAAAACTTTTTTTTCATCGATGCAAATCTTCATTACATCAAAGACGGTTTTATTTAAGAAAAACTAAAAATTTCTAAACATTTTAGTTGTTATATGTACCACAAAATACCGAATGTGCAAAAAAAAATTAATTTCCCATCCCGGGAATTTTTTTTTTTTACTTTTAAATGGACAATTGAGGAGTCCCAAAGCATGAAATAGGTTCAATTTTCAAATAAGCAAAAAAATAATCGGTTTTTGGTGTTAATTTTGCGTCGAGAAATAAGTGTAAGCTTCCCAGCTCCGGAATTGCTGAATTTCAATACCACTCTAAGTTAGCTCACTTCCAATAGATCAGTCCAAGAATGAAGTCTCTAGCTCTTCTGGGGGCTTGGGAAAACCGATTTCACGCCCAGACAGACGGACAGGCGGACATCGCTGTCCGTATAAAAAAGACATCATCTGTTCAGGAGCTTCATACAGAACAAAGTAGACTTAAAGGTCAAGTAATTCCTGCAGCAACTGACGAAGAATTCTGGATAGCGAAGGGAATATTTGCAACAGCGCGAAGGTTTATAGAAGACGCCGTAGCTACCAGTACTTTGAATGCGATTTATTGTAAAACTAACTTGGTGTCAACTTTATATCCTAAAGCGGTCCTGTTTATTGGCCTCTTGGCTGTTGCGACGTAACGCCGCTAGATTAATTTTTATGGGGCCATGTAATGACTTGGGCAAATGCCAAAAAACAAGCAAATCTTAAAACACCGGATCAAGGTGGCATTGAGACTATACGACCAGATGTATTGGCATAGGTAGTGACAAGTTAGACTAGTCGAATGAACCATATAATTCATGACAGCGGCGGACATTTCCCAAAAATCGCAAATAATAAATACCTGCCACGAATTTATCTACCAGGAAAAAGTTGTCACTCACATAATACTTCTGTGTTGTATTTTAAGTTGTTGTGCATTTAAGCAAACATCTGAGCTCAGCTACTAAAATTTGTACTTCCTTTGGAGAAACGCTTACAAGCTTTTCTATAAGTACATACGCTCCACTAGAGGTTATAGTTTTCCTTGCTCCTTCCATTCTTGCAGCTGTTGGCACATTTCGTGGCTACGACAGACTCATTTGCATGCTGCTGTTTGGCGATAGTTTTTGATTTTTAGGCGGCTGGCGAAAACTGCAACTCTTGTATAACCAAAACAGCTACTGCTCTTGGAAAAGGCATTAATAAAATTTAAAAAAGGAATGTGTACTACTTTAGCCTTCGCCTTTGTTATGTCTTGAATTTTATTGTAGTCATCGCGATATTCGGGTGCTTTTGCGAAACTGCTGATGACATTCGAAACACTGAAACTGAGTACAGAATCGTATGTTCAACTCTAATGGATTAAAGTTGTTTTCAATATGAATAAACTATTGCGATATCACAAAATACCTCGAATGCTTTTTGAAGAACTTTGTGTTTCTGAGTAAAATTTGAGATTATTAAGTTTTTCTTAAATGTTCGCTTTCAGCGTATTTCTTAATAAACTTTTAAATGTTTTTCTTTCTGCTTTGCAGTATTTTGATTGTGATACGGAAGTATTTTAGTAGAATTTTCATTTAATATAAAAGTTGCACAGTGGTGTTCAGTGAAAATATGTGGCATTAAATATGACTCCTCTGAGAGTGTTGTTGGCTGAAGTAGTGAACACAAGACTACGTTGGCTTAGATCCGAAGTTTGACTCTGCATTCAGTCATTCTGATTTGCATTAAAGCACGATTGCATTATGACGTTTTTTTCTGGCAAAAATTTAAGATTTTTTTTTTACTTCTTTTCTTAAGAGTGGCAGGTTAGAAGGGTTTTAAGGCAAAAATAATTTTTATTCAGAAATGCTGGACTGATTTGCAATAAACTCTTTACAGAATGTTGCATTTTTCTATAAAAAGAAATATTTTTATTCTATTCATCAGCATTAATTATTCTCTGTTTGTGTCAATGAAGAAGTCACAGCAATGACAGCGCTTGACATCGTCAGTTACTAAAGAGCAGGATACATTACCCTCGCTCGTCGTTACGGAAGTATCACCGGCGAAGTAAAAAGGAAAAACAGCTACGAAAACATTATTTATCCGCTAGTCTGTCTTCACCTGCCATCTTCAAAACTATCTCCTCCCTTCTAGTTCTGGCACAATGCACTGGACATGTAGCGTTCATTCCCTGAGTACTGGTACAAAACAAACAGCAGCCACTTCACTCAGTAGGAAATGAAATTCTGTTTGAGTCATAATTGAGGAAATATTTTACATTTTCAAAGCGAAATGTGGCCTACTGTACTCGAAGTCAGTATTTATTCATGCTACACATCGCTCATAATTTGTAATAAGCGAGATAATTGAATTTCGCCATGTGCTCAGCCAGATACTTGGCAACTTATGCTTCTACATATTCAATATCTCTGCCATTGTTGAGTTTTAGCAAACAATTCATTTGGTATTTAAGTTGCATACTTATTAACACATTTTCTTTTCTGCGCCACTGTGCTTTGTTGTACCTACTTTTATCTCACTGTTATGCTGTTGCTGGAAAAAGAAAAGAAAAAATTCACTTAAAGTCATACGAAATAAAAAAGAGAATTATTTGAAAAATGAAAAATGATTTCCGTTTCTTTATTATGTTGTTTTTTTTACTATAAACTTCTACTTCATTTTGCAGTTGTAGTTGTTGTCGTTACACTTTTCCATCTCAACGGTATTTTGGAGGTTGTTCAAATTCACCACCTTCTATGGTATTATAGAATATTTTTAATATTTAGATATACCCCAAAGTATTTTTGTATTGGATAAATGGTATTTGACTAAGATATTCAAAATAAAAAACTTTATTTATATAATTTTTTTATAAAATATTATTAAAATAATAAACATCACATGAAAAGCTGGGATTAACTGAAGGAAAAATACTTTTTTGGAAATATGCCTTATGAATTTCTTTGACCGGATAATATTTCAACCACCCTCGTATGTATTTTGTATAACTCTACTTGTACTTTATTGTAATTTAATTCCCATGTACAGTTTTTCTTCATTTCATAGCTCTGCTCTCCAGTCTAAAAAAAATTTGCTGGCATTTCTATACGCTTCACCAAAATTGGTAGGGAGTAAATTTTGGTCCTACATTCCATGTGTAACTTCGACACTACTAATATGCTACTACATAAATTAATTAGTCTCTCAGTCCTTATAAATAGGGTAGTCGACTAGGCGATGTGCATCTGTCCGTTAGTCTACAAGTGAAATCGGTTTGTCGAAGATGTAGTGGAAATAATCCCTAATCAAAAATACCGTTTTAGGATGGGAGATTTTAAATTTATTTGGCATACAAAAATAGGTTAAGAGAAGGTGCAACAAATTGTCCCAAGCCGTAACATATTACATATATGCCTTAAGTATGGTCACATTTGGCAATTATTTGCCCAAAAAAACGCAACCACTAAATAATAATGAAAATCGTTTTCATTAAGACAAGTTGAGTTGAGCCGCTTTAAATCATTATAGATTCTACACCCCCGGCTATTAATTATTTAAGAAACTCGTATATAAATTAATATGCTTTTTTAGCGTAAAACTTCTTCGGCAAATGCTTGCCAAGTGTGACCGTACCCTTTGCTAAAACTTTGTGCACTAAAACTATTTTATACTTCCGGAAGAATTGAATTGATATTAAAAATAAATCAAAATCAAAAAGAAGACGCCAAATTTGGGCAATAGTTTTTTTTTGTAAATAAAACGCACTTTGGTGAAGGGTAAATAAGATTCGTGATAGCCAAATGTAGCACTTTTCCTTTGTTTTCTTTTTGCTTGGTCTGCGTCTATGTGCTTGTGGTCTAGGGACTAGGCCATAAGTGCGCCTGGCTAAATTTGAATAATATTTCATTTAGTGTTAGCTTTTAGCAAAATTTTCCCATCCAGACATTTTTTTCTTCACAATTCATACTTTTTTCTCTCTTTAAAATGTTTTCTATTGTATTTGTGTTTCTTAAAATATACGTTCTGTGAATAACAAGAAAGAAGCGAAATTAAAACAGAAAGGGAAACAAGAAGTAAAACTAAATAAAGCATTTAAAAATAATTTCAGCATTTTTTTCGTGTAAACACAAGTGTTGCATTACGTGTAATGAGGCTTTCCGTTCAAATGTTTGTTTAAATTGCTTGACAAATTTAAGTTTTCATTTAATGACCATACGTCCAGGGCAAAGAAACGTTGAATATTCTTAAACGTTTTTCTCTGCTCTTATTCTTTTGAAAGCAGGCAGTAATTTGTCAAGTTTCGTTTTTAAAGGATTAAAGGGATGGTGCTGAATTTGAATAAACATCTGTTGCGGTTGCGAAACAGTCGAAAAATGTGATCTCTGACATACACAAACAATGACTTGCAGCTGTCAGATGGATGGCAGCAACTTGATTGAGAGATATTTAAATATATTGATTTGTTTTCCAAGTATGATAGTTGTCATAAAAGATAAAGTAAATAACTGCTAATAATTGCTTGAAATTAAAATACATATTTTGATGTCAGTGTCAAAGCAGCTTTGAGCCTTTTTGGCGATTCGTTCTTAATTACAGCCAGTCTACTCTTCGTTTATTCTCTTTCGGAAGTTATGCGTCTCAGAAGATACGTACGAGTCTTCTGAGGAAATTTCCTTGGTTAGCTATTGTTCCACTTGCCATAAGTCGTTTACGGTCAGTCACAATAACGGATAAAATCCGGCTTAGAAACCTTGGTGACGGCATCTCGTTGGCTTTAGTGCACCGATACTTTGCAAAATTTACTCAAAGTGTGATTAAAATAAATAAATAGATGAGTAAACTTAAGGTTTTTCGTGTTGGATGCAGGGAATGACCCCTAAATATGCAGTGCATTGGGTCACAATTACAAAGAAGGGGATGATATTAAGAAGAAAGATTAGAAGATTTAGAGATTGTTGTAATTTTTTTCACTTCGTACTTCGTCGATGAAATTTCGCAACAGGTACCGAAGAAGAACGGTGCAGAAAATGCTCAAGCTTATGTCAGTACTTGCTTTACGGCCTCACCTGACGGTGCCCTCAAGCACTCGAGTGAAATTAAGTGTCCACCACTACTCCCGTCCCCCCAGGGCCCACCAAGAGGAACCAAAGGTCAAAGTCAAGGGACTTATCCCTCCTGACACTCCCAGCACCAATTCAACATCACCCGTTCCGTAGCGTCTGCTGATTCACAGCA
Organism: Linnaemya vulpina; assembly: GCA_963675445.1. NCBI lineage: Eukaryota > Metazoa > Arthropoda > Insecta > Diptera > Tachinidae > Linnaemya > Linnaemya vulpina. The sequence continues at coordinate 85,463,490 of OY776276.1, read as the reverse complement.
GCTTATAGAGACTACATCAGCTTGGCCGAAGTCCCAACATACTACCAATGTGTCGGAACATCAACTCTTATCTGATATCTCTCCCAGCGACTCTTGGTAACAAACCACAGCCACCACGTAGACTCACTGAAGAAACTTCATCCAAACATCTGGCCACGGAATCATTTAGACAAAGGGGAAGAGCGAGGTCCACACGCGATCATTTAGAACAGAGCTTCGTCTGTGACAGATATTTCACACTCGCCCAGCCATATAATTACGTGTATAGCAACATCGTCGTTTCACCCCCCGATCTAATACCATCAGTGGAGCTCAACCAGATCCCGTGGCATTAGTGTAAGGAAAGTGGTTACGCCTCGCAGGTCAAACCAATGCAGGTTAGTCACCCTACTATTGATTTTTGATCCTTTTAATGGCGGGACCCATGTATCCTTCCACCTGTATTTCTTATCTTTTTCCCAGAAAGCATTGCAACAAGGTGTTACGACAGACCAAGTTGCCTATTGTGCCCCCCGGGGGAGAAGGACAGTGCAGTACTCTGCTTTTTCAGTCCATGACCAGTGCTTTGCCTTCTTCATTGAGACAAGCCGACAACGTTTCATATTTATTTCTTTTCTAGAAAATAATGTTGAAAGTTAAGATTTTACTGGAAATCAGTCCAACATTTCTTAAGAAAAATTGTTGGGGTTTTAAAAGTGTTCCAAGCTGCCACTTTTAAAAAAAGAAGTGAAAAATTTTGAATTTTCGACAGAAAGAAGACTGCCATAACACAGCTGTGCTTTATTGCAGATCAGCGAAATTCGACCCCATATTCATGACTTAATGCGGAGTCAAATCCTGGATTAAGGCATCGTAGTCTTGTGCTCACTACTTCAGCCAACAGCACCCTCTATTAGATTTTACTTCTTTTTTTAAAAGATGATTGCTAAGCAATATTATCTGGCAATAATTACTAAACATGTATACGAATACATAGTCCAGCGGCTTACAGGCGAATATCTTTTGTCGCCATGGATCTTGGCAGTTGGCCCGCCAAAAATACCAAACTGATTGTACTTAAAGTGGGTGGGTAAATCACCATGACGATTTATATGAGAATAATGAAGTCAAACCAGGCTGCATATCCGATTTCAAAATCACAATTTTATATATCGTACAAACCGAGTCTCAAATTCGATCTCTAAAAAAAACTGTCATTTTAGAGTTTCCATCCCACATCTTTACTTTTTTTATTGTTTTTTTGCTTAACCGTTTTTATTATTCTCTTTTAGTCAGTTTAATATCTCTTTCCTTCAGCATGTAAAGTTGAGGCAAAAAGTGCAAGAAAAGTGGCTAAAATAATTAACTTAATTTTTTGTAAAAAGTAGCCTTTTATTTGTTTTTGTAACTTGCATCATTGAAATAATTGTTATTATGTGAATTAAAGTGGAAACGGAATGTCAAGAATTTCTTTTAGCCATTTGCCTTCTTCGCCAATATGTATTACGTGCAAACCTTTTAAAAATTGTTTTTCTTTCATTTCTATTTTAATTGTTGGGCACTCAACAAAAACTAATTGATATTAAAATTATTTTAATAGCGCTACTTATTATCTGCAACAAAAGCCAAAAATACTCACAAGAAAATTATAGTATTCTTGTTTGTTTTGTTAACAAAAATTATTTTCATTTGTTAAAAGGTCATTCATGATATTTAAGTTGCAGCTTAAGTCTTGTTGATGATGTTGTTGCTGCGGCAGGAAGACAAAAGCAATAAAAATATTTGAATTGGGGGAGATAAAAGTGAAAGCATAGAAAGTTTTCCAGTTTTCCATAATTCAACACCCACAATGAAAGATGGTCCTGTTGGTGAGCAATAATATTTAAATGGAGTTATTGAGTACTAATTAAAGTGTGGCTAAACGAGTCAGTCCACTGGTATGCGGGTGTACGTAGAGTTTGTATGTCAATTATTATTATTATTGTGGTGACAGCACTTGTATTGACATTTGCTGCTTTGGTTATAATCCTAATCAAGTACCAAGACAATAAAAGACTTCAAGCAATAAATTTCACTAGAAAAGCAATGAAACTTCAACAGAAGTGGTATAATAAATAAACCACTTCCTACACTCCACAGAATGCTGGAGAGCATCTTCATTAGACAAATTATTGTCGCAGTTTATGTCCTTCTTATGTTTTTTTATTATCTGAGAGCATAACATTGTTTGCTTAAAGTAGAACAACCTGAAAAGGGCCACCAGTTTTACAGGAAAAGAAAGAACTGAACAGAAAATGGATTAAGAATACTGTCCCATGTTTACAACTATTTCCGCCATGTTTTTGATATCAGCCACCTTTTTTTTACATCTAAAAGTGGAAATAATAGCGATCATAATGAAATATGATATTGGTGCATATTTTTTTGTCATGGATTAACACTCAGCGGTTGACCCTTAAGTATGCACTGCATTGTGCAAGAACTAGAATCGAGGGGATAGTTTAACAGGACCGATGAATACTGACTAGAAGATGGAAAACTTTGTTGGAAACGGTGAAGTTTTGCTACAGAGCTGTAGCTGTAGTGTTCATTGCTGTCGGTATTGCTTAGTAATTAGTGCAATGCCTTCGTCATTGAGACAAAGGCGACAGCAATTATCACAATTCTGCCAACAGCATATTTTTATTATTATCCAAAACCTTTTCACATTATTTTATTTTTTATTAATTAAAGTATCGACTTCAGGAGATTTTGGACAACTAAATCAGGTATCAACTATTCATATTCTTAAAGTTTTGCTCATACGACAAATATATAATGTGAAAACCTCGATGTACAAGACAATTATTCAAATATTTGAAAAAAATTAAGTCACTCAATATCGATCAAAATTTGCATTTATATTGTGTTGAAATTTTGATCGATAAAATTACGATAATTTGGACCTACTTTTTGATGAATATTCGAAAAATATTTTGTAAATAGTTTTTGTTATATATTTGACTATATATCTGAATGTGAAAATGTGTTTTAGTCTTGATAATTATGTAATTTAAAAATTGTTAATAGTAGGAATAGTTAAGTAGAAAGTGAGTTTTCCTGTACAATATTTGCTTGCAACTGGATTTAATGACCAGGTTTCAAGCTATTAAATACTTCAATGTTATTTCTTGGCTCGTGGAATTTTCCATGCAGTAGTAACTTCTTATAGATGCTCCAATGTGCAATAGAAAATCACTTTGTCCAGTTACACTGAAGAATCAGACTTTTCCAAATTGTACGACAATATTTTATTAGCTGATTTGAAAAAGTCTTTCAATCATGAACGAGATACTAAAAATATGATCCGTTTTCCAATCATTTGCGAGAGTAACTTTTCTACTATTTCTTTCGAGGAAAATAAAAATATAAGACTATTTTAAAAGTCATAAAAGAAATACATGCTAAAAAATGTACGTAATTCATCTGCAAGCAGATTTTTATTAAATATGATCCTGCTTTAAATACTATTCTTTAATTTATGCAAAGAGTTTTAGTTTTGGTTTTGTAATGGATTGTTTACTTAACGTTAACAAAATAATTAAACTAATTTGTGGTTTTTAAGCACTATTTGTTAGCTTCAGTTGTACGTTTCTTTGTTTGTGTCCAACTCTCCTTTTGTATAGTTCTTCCCCGCATATACTTAATGGTATTAAAAATGTTACTTGCAACACATTGTACTCGTAAAAGGTAGTTGGTGAGGTTCATGATATCTTCGAAGCATATTAAACTAAAATATATTCATCAAATTAAGTTTAAATAAGTAAAAGTGGAGTTAAGAATCTTATAAACCCTTCACCAATGTACGTCTGGCGTTACATACAAAATTATTCTAGTTAGCAAAAATAAATACCAATTTCCCACCTCTGGAAACGAAATTTTAATAATTTATTTATTTAAATATTTAATTGACCGTCCATGGAAGCGAAAATTAGTTTTTTGTTTGTTTTTTTTACCAATGCAACTCTTAATGAGGTATTCTTTAAAAAAATCTAAAATTATTAACCATTTTGGTCACTTTCACATACTGCAATATGTTTTATGTACAAAAAAAACTTTCAATTTCCCAACCCCGGAAGTAAAGTTATAAATTTTTTGTTCTTCTCATCAATGTAACTCTTCATGAGGTATAAAGTTATATCTAGGAAAAATTTTAAATCTTTAACCATTTTGGACACTTTCATGTACCATTAAATATTGTACTTGTCCAACCCTGGATTCGAAATATTGATACCAAGTTAGCTCTTCCTAAATTATAAAATAGTTTTAGTTAGCGAAATATATAAAAAACAACGTCAGGTGCTATTGTGATCACGTTTATGAACAAACAATTTTCAATTTCCCAACCCTGGAACGGAAATTAAAATTTTTTTTATCAATGAAAGTCTTCATGATGTATAAAGCGGTTTTAATATAAAAAAAGCTCAACATTTTTAAACATTTTAGTAATAACATGTGCCACGAAATAATATATGCCTCAAAAAGTCATTAATTTCCCATCAATGGAAATTTTTTTTGTTTCTTTTTAGTAGACAATTAAGGTTTCTTAATTTACAAAGAAACAAACAAAATATTCAATTTTTGGTATTAACTTGCGTCGAGAAATAGGTATAAGCTTCCCAGCTATGGAACCGTACTTCTTCTCATATCAATATCGAAGATAGTACACATTGAATGACAAACCTAAATATATCCTATCACTTTTTGTGAAGGGTATAAAAACGAAAAAATGGCTGCTAAGAAAATCGAATTTGAAAAGTTCATAATAAATTTTGCAATTTACTTAAAATAATAACGAACTTGAATACAAGAAGTTTTGTAAAAAAATATTTTTTGGTTCATTACTATTTTGAGATAATTTTAGAACTTATTTTTAGTATTTTAGTTCTGTTTTTTATTGAGTGTGGTCTTAATATGATCAATAACATCTTTTAGTTCGTGTTAAATATTTAAGTTTTACCTTTTTAAAGGATTGTTTTCTTATTGCTTCTAAAAAAATTAATATAATTTATTGTTTTCATTTTTCAAAACTTATTCGAAAAAATATTAAAAATAATTAACAGATTTAATAAGAATTAGAATCTTATGCCAAGAATATAAAACCCGAATAATTTACAACACTCCGGTCAAGTTATTTACTTGCTGTTTATCATGAGCTCCCGATATGGTTTAGTTTACGTCAACTTTTTATTGTGAAATATTTTCCAAACTCAATGAAGGATTTTCAAACAATCAGCAGACTTATTATCGTAATTGTTAATTTGAGCACATATTATTTCTTGCGTTTAAATCTGAAATGCCTGAAAGTTATCATGATAAATGTTGAAAATAAAGCAAAATGTCGTTTGTTTTTCTATTCGCTTATTCAATTTTTCATAAAATACTGTCCCCTAGTGCTCGATGTAATTTTATGGTCAAAGTTGAGAATTTTCTTTTACGTTTTGGTTCACTTTTTAGCTTTTAGTTTTTAAGTGGCAGGAATGTTGATAAAACGTAACAAGAAAGTTTTGCGATAAAAAAACGAGAAGAATAAAATCTGGAAAATGTAATAGTCATTTAGTTTTTTTTTCGCTTCGGTGTGTCTTCGCAAAATAATTAATTATCCAAAAGTTGGCGGAAGCGACAAAGAAATACTTTTGAATAGTTGATTAAATAATGTGGTCAATTTATCTTTTCATGGTTTAGTTGACTTTTATTTTATTCGTGAAAACATGATGGCACACAGCATTTTAGTGATTGAGCTTTAGAATCAAATAAGTAAAGCACTCATAACATTTGCATTAACACTAGAGGCGAAAATATTATCTTGAAATTAGCTGCTGATCTTGTTCTTTTCTATTTGTTTTCTGCTAAAAAAAAACTTTAGAAAAATGCTGTCTAAAAAATCAAACTGAGAAGTTAAAAGAAAAAAAAAAAAAAAGTTGGAGCAATTTTGACAAGTACAAGTATTATTGTGTTAAAAAGGGTCGGGCGCTCGATAATTACACTTGATGCGAAGATAAGAACATGAACCACACCACCAGCCTTTAACTGGGACCATGTGACGTATGAGTAACATTATTAATAATATTTCGTATACGCGTGGAATCACAATAGATAAGGAAAATTGGATACACAGAAACAAACCAGCATAAAAGTGAAAGCAACAAAAGTGTAATAAAAAAGCACGGGTAAAGATGATAACGACAAAGAATGTTAATTATCATGAAAAGCTAAAGACCAGACGTTTTATTTTTCTCTATTTCAGAGGTTTGATTTTTGCTATAAAGCTTTTGTATTGTCATTCATGTTATTATATGTTATTCAATTGGAATAAGTTGTTTGAAACATAATTGAAGTAAAAATGCTTTAAAAGCTTAGAAGCAAAAAGCTTTTGAACAATTTTTAATAGAATAAAGCTGATATGTTTGCACTGATCCCATCCCTCACATCTACTATCACCCGAATAAAATAAAGCTGTAGAAAAATTAAATAGTTTCATATCGAATAAGACTTATTTGTTAAGTTTGGTTTGTATAAGTTTCATAGCCTACTGCATTTACTATAGTTTGATTTGAAAAAAAAAAAAAAAAATTATTTGTTTATTTAATGAACTTTTTATTTATGCTATATTAATATTTATATAGGCTAATTGTTCTAACTTAATTAAAATCTCAGAAAGACATTATGATAAATATTCCTGGGCACAAAGGAAGTCAACATCAGTTTTATTCAACTTACACAGCAGAGCAGAACAGCTGTTTTCGAAAGTCGCAACACTTTCATCATCAGTGCTCATGTGTATTGTGTTTGTCACCACTTTTTAGGTGGCTTAGTTGAATGTGATAACAGTTCCTATTTACACAAATTTTACTGTGAAAAAGAATCCGAGAACTGTATCAACCTGTTGTTAGCACGTTTTTGTTTTAATACCCGTGTTACCGTTTGATTATTTTCTTCATGTCCTATTTTTCTGAAGTCAAACTTTTATGGTTTGAATTTTATACTTAAGTACATGTGAACGTTTTTCCAATTTTTATTGGTAGCTCAAGCCTAAGCTCAAATTGTATGTGATTTGTTTATTTAATGAATATTTTATTTTTGCTATATTAATATTTATATAGGCTAATTGTTCTAACTTAGTTAAAATCTCAAATTGTTTCCATAATAAAATGTGTGTAAATAGGAACTGTTATCACATTCAACTGAGCCACCTAAAAAGTGGTGACAAACACAATATACACATGATCACTGAAGATGAAAGTGTTGCGACTTTCGAAAACAGCTGTTCTGCTCTGCTGTGTAAGTTGAATGAAACTGATGTTGACTTTCCTGTGTGCCTAGGAATATTTATCATCATGTCTTTCTGAGATCTTAACTAAGTTAGAATAATTAGCCTATATAAATATTAATATTAAAAAGAAAATATTTGTAAACCCCCGAATGGTCATTGCATAAGATGAGAGTTTTGCAACTATTCATAACTGCGGTTAAAGTCTACCGATGATTTGGCAAAGCACCAATGAGATGCATATAGACTTTGTTTGGCTACCAACAAAGAAATTTCATTATTATATAAAATTTTAATAATCTACTCTTGTAAATGTATCACAAATTAAATATGTATAAATAACTCAAAAGAAATTTGCTATTTATATAATAAATTAATTGTACTCGATTAATTAAGAATCATTGTTGGAATTATTCATTAAACTAGATATTTTCATTATTCGATCATATAATGGAAAAACTTTAATCGGATTACTCGATCAAACATTAATCGAGTGCAAACGTTAACCATCAAAAAGGTTTCGTATCAGAATTTAAAATTCTATAAAACATATAAGCGTTAATGTATGTTATGAATTCTTAATAAAGATTTGAGGTATTATTAGAGCTTATAGTAATAATATAAACTAATATAAACTAATTTAAATATGCAAGTGTTGTAAACACTCTAAATAAATTGTTTTTATATTAAAACAATTATTGGTTGTTGTTCTTTATTTCTCTTACACCAAAACCAACCAGTTGTAGAATAAAATAAGAAAATAAAAAAGGAAAAGTGATCAGTGAGTTCTTGTTGTGACTTTGATATTTGTTTCAAAGCTTCTCACTTAGTAAAGTGGAAGCTTGAAATAAATCTCTTTAGTTATTCTAAGAAATGTTGGGTAAAGGTTCCTTGATGATCACTATGAATTTTTTAATAAGATTTTGGGAAAAAAGAATCAACACATAAGTAAAATTAAAGAGTTTAAAAACCGCCAAAATATAAACTAAAAAGGCACGCGTCGAGTTTACTTGTTAATTTTACTTTTTCATTTCTTAGAATAGCTAAAGATATAGGCTGTTTTTTATAGAGTGATACAAATTTAAATCATATTAAAACATGGTAATATATTTTTGATATTAACAAAACGGTCCTTAAAATAGAAAATCTTATGACATTAATGTTTGAATATGATTTCGACCATGTGAGCGCCACGGCTGGTGCGTGCAAAGCGTAATCTGAAACACTATTTTCCACAAACAGTAACATTCTGACCATCATCGTTTTTGAAGACATATGGGCCAATGACTCCGCCAGCCCAGAAAGCGCACCAAACAGTAATTTTCTGTGGATGTAATGGTGTTTCGACAAAAGCTTGTGGATTCTCCTCACTCCAAACGCGACAATTCTATTTATTTACGTACCCATTCAACAAAAAATGGGCTTCATCAGAAAATAAAATTTTAAATGGACGAAGTGCACGATAAGTTTGACGAACAGAACCATTATTTTGATTAAAAATTTCGACAATTTGCACGCGTTGCTCTGGTGTAAGGCGATCTATAATAAAAGGTCAAAGCAAACTAAACAAAAAGCAACTATAAACTGTTAAATGGGTTGCCAATACAACAGTGATGACAACTCAAAGTTGTATCACTCTATAAAAAACACCCCATATATATATATATATATATATATATATATATATACACACATATATATATATATATATATATATATATATATATATAAGTATATATATATATATATATATATATATATATATATATATAAAAGTATATATATATATATATATATATATATATATATATATATATATATTATATACTGAATTAAAAAGCTGATTACTTAGTTAGTTTCAATATCTCCTCAGCATAATACCTCAAACTAATTAGAGTAGAAATGTGTGTGCACAAGTTTCGAAATTTTGAGCAAATGAGAATTTCAGGAAGCCTACACTAAAAAAACATGCTCTAATTACCCCATAACGACAAGTAAATGGCTTCCAAGTCTTTCAATTGTTGAATAATAGCAAGAAATGGCGGTAATTCTTAACAGTAGCATTTATATAATAAGCGAATCGCGAAAAACTCTTTCGCATAAAGACATACTGCATTAATATTTGTTTTTCATCTTTTCGTCATGGCAAGCATCCGTTTCCTGTTATTTTTCCATCTAAAACATATCACCATATATACACGTGTGCACTTAATAACATGTAATTCTCTTATAATAACTTTTTACCCAGAAAAAGAGAGAGCCATAGAGAGAGGTTTTCTTCAGTATAAATGTTGTGTCCCGATTTGTGTGTGCAATGGGCAATACGAACATTTTGAAGGTGTTTCAGTTTGGCTTCCAACATGGCTCTGCTCGTATTTTTCTCTTGCATATGTCGTTTAATACCAAACGAATTTTAATCTTTCAAATATGCGAATAGCATATTAAGCGTTTATAAAAGTTTCTAAAAAGTTAGAAAATTTTGTAAGAAATTTTGTTTGTGAAACTGAAAAATTACGTGACTGTTAAACGGTTACATGCGTGATAAAGTTGTGATGCGCCAGATGACAGCTTTTTGACTCACTGATATCATATTCTAGTGTACATCAAGTACATTAGAATAACTAAGCGCATGTGTACATCATTTTAATGAATTTCGTGGTATTAATTTTTGACGGACTATGATATTATACAAACAATTATTCTGGTTGTTGTAATGTTGTATTTCTTGCCGAAGCGAGGTCAACTTGTTATTCCACCATCGAGCTAATTTTTTGCAATTCGGAGCTTAAATTTTTTGCATAAAAGCTTTCAGCGGTTGCCAAAGTCTTAAAAATCGTCTTAGTATATACAAAACCTTGATATATAGTGTTTTATATATAGTATATATTATTTCTTAGGTAAAAGCTTATAATTATTTTGAAATTCGGATTGATTTACGATTCTATTAATAAGGGGCTATTTTAGAATTGATTTTATAATAACTATAATGGTTAACAGGATCAGTACATATATCGAGGCCAGTAGCCATATCATTAACATTTCATGTTAAATTTTCACAATTTTTGAGGTAGTACTAGTCAGTAGAAATATCAACTTTCTAATTCATATATTTTTGAAATTATTAAAATACCAGAATCAACTATTTCTGCATTCATTTTTTGTTAGTACTCTCCAGAACTGCTGACTATTATTCTATATATTCCATCTTCTCTTTGCTTTTTTCAGAGCCATCCTCTACTTTTTGTTATGAAAATATACATACCAAAAAGCTTTTTCAAAACCTTTTTAATTTTAATTATATGCTGCTTCTATTTTCCCAAAATCTTACTAAAAAATTCAAAGTGGCCAATTGAGAGATTTTAGCGAGTTCCTATGCGCATTTCAGTGGGGCTACTGCATATCATCAGGGAACCTTTATTTGTTTTAGCCTTCTAACGAAATAAAGTGAAAGTTTGAAATAATATAGGGTGTTTTTTTATAGAATGACACAACATCACTGCTTTATTGGCAACCCATTTAACTGTTTATAGTTGCTTTTTATTTGGTTTGCTTTAACATTATTATAGATCGACTTACACCAGAGCAACGCGGGCAAATTGTAGAAATTTTTAATCAAAATAATGGTTCTGTTCGTCAAACTTATAGTGCACTTCACCAATTCAAAATTTTACTTTCCGATGAAGCCCATTTCATGTAAATAAACAGAACTGTCGTATTTGGAGTGAGGAGAATCCACAAGCTTTTGTCGAAACACCATTACATCCACAGAAAATTACTGTTTGGTGCGCTTTATGGGCTGGCGGAGACATTGGCCCATATGTTTTCAAAAACGATGATGGTCAGAATGTTACTATTTGTGAAAAATGGTGCTTCAGATTACGCTTTGTACGCGCCAGCCGTGGCGCCCACATGGTCGAAATCAAATTTAAACATTAATGTCATAAAATTTTCTGTTTTAAAGACCGTTTCATTGATATCAAAAATATATTACCATATTTTATTATCATTTAAGCTTGTATCACTCTACAAAAAACACCCTTTATATATATATATATATATATATATATATATATATATATATATATATGTATATAAGGAAAATTATTTGCTAAAATGATAACATTCAATTATTATAGAGGGAAAATTATAGAGGGAAAATATATATATGAGTGAATCTAAACAATTTTGTTGGTTAAAATTGAACCAATCAATACAAATAGTAAAAGTAACCAACGTTTAATTGTAAAATATGAATTTAAAAAAAACATGACAACGGTACAATTTTTGTAGTTAGGCCACAAATGAAACTGGTAATAATACTTATCTGCTAATTACAATTTGGTTGCAACTATAACAAGCTATATTCTTGACTGAGTGCGCAGTCGGACTCAGGATGTTATGCTTCATAGGCTGGTGGTAACTGCTTCAGCCAACAGCATTCAGAAGATTAGAAAACTTTATTTGAACATATGAATTGAAAAAAATTATAATTAATCTAGTTAAAATATTAAAAGTTCTATAACAAATTTCCATTAGTTGTTTGAATTAATGATATCAGTTAAAAAATTATAGTTTTTAACAATAAAAGTTCTGAAAACACTTTTTGTAATTATTTCAATAAATAAAAGTTTTTGATGTTAATTTTTTACAACAACAGCTTTCATTAACGGTAAAATTACTACATTAAATTTCCATTTTAATGAAAAAAATTAGTTTGTTCATACAAATTCCAAAAACAATCAACTCTAATAGTTGTTATTGAAACGTAATTAACTTGATCAACTAAAAAAGTCCAACAGCAATTTACATTAAAAATTTATTTACAATTGTAATTGGTAGGATTAACGACAATTTGTATTTTCTATATAGATTTTATCTCTAGTTTTTGATTTGTTTTATTTTCATGATAGCACGAAGAGTGAATACCCCAACTATTTATTTAAAAAAATATTATAAAAAACCTTAGAAAATACAACAAAAAGAAAAAAAGCCATATAATAGGTTTCGATGAATCATAAATTATGAGAAGAAATATCCCACATATATGCTTATTTTTTGATTGCCTTTTGGCAGCATGCCACGCCCAATGCTACGTATTCTCACCACAAATTTTGGCTTCATGCATTTCGATATGTGGTATAAAAATGTACATAAAATTTAAATGAAATTTGTAACGCTCGTTTAAATATATGATCGAGAGCCATGTTAACTTCAACAACAGTTTTTCTCTCTTGCAATAATTATCTAAAAATAAAAATTAAATCCAACTTCAGCAACATATACACATACATTTTACATTAGCATTTTTGTGTGATGATTTGATGTAAATATTTACGTATGCAACAATGTGGCGGCACTTCTTCTCATTTGAGCTTAAGCTTACACAGGGTTTCTAGATATTTTCTTTTCCATGCTCCTCAAATTGGAGCTAAAAATTTCCAAATATTCCTTTGTTCCTTGATGTAAAAGTTCACAGACTTATTATAATATTTAATCAACACCTACGGAAGTAAAACATATTGAACGAAAATCAGAACCATTTGGATATAAAAAAACAAGCAGGAGCTTAGTAATGATGCAATTCTCGTATGCAAGTTTATACGTAAATTTAAACGAAATTCAATAGCGATGTTAAGCGAATATGTTGGCATTTCGTTTTATTTAGAATCGAAGTACAGAATGAGTTTCCGAACGAAATCGATCTCTTTGATTGATAATCCCATAAACTTGAATAATATTTAGTGGCTTCAGTTAACAGCTGAGAGACCCTTTCAAAAGTACTTCAATATAAAAAAGAATCAAACCATAACAGAAAAAAATAGAAGTAAAAATAATACAAAAGTTTCGAAAATAAAACTTCAATCAAATAATCAAACGGAAAACAGATTTTTAAAGTGGGATATCTGCGGTTTGCTCTTGATACTGTTTCATATAAAATTTTTTAATAAAATTTGTGATAAAGAAAATTTATTTAATTCAGTTCAGGTTCTCGTTTGAAGTTGCCCTGATGTCTACAAAAATGTATTAATATTATTCCTTATTGTTGATGTAAAAAGTCTTCTGGTTACAATGAAGTCCGCATGACACAACCAAACGAACATCACGAGTACAAGCAGTTCCGTATCAAATACCACTCTCCCCCTCATGCTGGAAAAAAGTGACATCACTATGGTAGTATATACAACAATATAACAACCAAAGCGATTGTTGTTTCTGTAAAGTCATAGTCCATTTCAAAATATAGAATTGAAATGCTGCACACATGCGCGGTCGCAAACAACACTCTCATATACAAACCAACGAGAACTTGTTGGGTACTAGAGCTTGACATCAGTTAGCCACTTGCACAGCGATGCCCCACCGTATGTATAATTTCATCATGACTTTCCCCTCTTCTATTTCGAACAAACACTGTGTTCAGGCATGCATTTTTAATTGAGTCAGTTTAGTTTTAATTGAGCAATTAAATCTAGTGTTCACACATACTCAATTTAGCTAACTCAATTATTATTTGACAGCTGATAAAAATAAATTTTTTATTTGTTTCGTGAATATTCGTGTTTGTAAATCGTAAAAATGGATGCAAATTATGTTTTAAAAGAAATTTCACTTGCATATATTAGAAATATGGAGCTCTGGGAGTCATTGTGATCGATTTTTGATTCAAAATTAACAGTGCTAAAAAAAAAAGAAATAGGAAAACTTGACAATTTTGCAAAGTTTGAAAAAGCAGCAGCTATTGCTCCTTCCATTATTCCAGCAAAATACAACTCAAAGGTCACCTTCTTCATCAGCCATTTCGTTTTTGTTTCTTCATTTACTTATTCAGTCTTTTTGAAAATTCAGTTTGTTTTTTTTATATGTGTGTTTATTTTTTGACATTTGGCTCGCCATTATAGGAAATTTTTCTACTTACTGAGTTCTTAATAAACAGACTTATTACCAGGGTTGCAATTCGAGTTTTACGCAATTAGTGATACAATTAACTACTAATTGCTCAATTTATTGATTGACTCGTTGCATGATATATTGAGTTCAATTAAGGCCTTAATTGAGAAAAATGCTCTGATTGCGCAATTAAGGGGTATGCCTGAACACGGTAAATCTCAATAGATGATTAGCAAAAACTGCGCTGTGTGAACCTGGACATATAAAAAAGCGTGATAAGCAAAAAAAAAAAACATGCGAACTGATGGTGACAGTGCAGCGGCTCTCGAAGACTGCTGTAATGTTCTGGTATGTTAAGTTTAATAATGAAACTGATGTTAACATTTCCTTGTATCTTGGAATATGCCTCATGTCTTTCTGAATTGAATATGTTACGAAAAATATTTCCTCAGTCGTAAATAAATTTTATATACAAGTTCTTTGTGGTTCACTTTTTGTTTTACTGAAACTTTTAAGCGTATTTTCTGCCCTGACCAGAGAATTATTTTATAGTTTTCATTTCAGTCATACAAATAATTGCCATCCGATCCCCACATTTTCCCCTAAAAAAATAAGGTGGCAGCTCTGATGTCTTATTTGAATAAACAAACACAATTCATCGCACGCCCGTTGATGTGGACAATATTATGAAAGTCAGCATAATTTCGAAAGAGTTTATATTCTTAATGGAATCAGTCAACTCCAAACAGATGCTTATGTTGCATTAATTTCTTTCAGATAATCATGTGAGTTCTTACAGCACCACAATCACATCAACATAATTTCAGTCGGCATTCAATCCTTGTTAAGAGTTCTTCGGTATTGTTTGAATTGGTGGAAGCAGAGAAAAATATGCAAACGCCTGGAAGTTCATCACAAATTTGTTTGGTACAGCAGGACGGTGTATCTCATAAGCCAACAACTTGTGCAGAAATCGCTCCAAATGCCGCCATTAAATTGTGTGTTGTACTTAATCTTATCATATTTCTCATCATCGTTGGATTAATTACTTGGATTAGTTATGTGAAATAAAAGATTTAAAAAAATAAACGTGAGGGCTTTATTAAACATGGAAAAGTGTTGTAGTTTCTTGTGCGGTTACATATTTTAAAAATACACACTCGGCCAAATATTTTGAACTAGTCTGTGGAATTTACCAGAAAGTGAATGACTCCCAACTTAAAACTGTTTATTTTTAATTTTATTGAAGACACATTTCTTTGTTTAATGTTTTTGGTCAAAATATTCCAACTATTTCATGCTTCTTGAAAAATACCTCAAGACCAGGGTCCGTAGAGGTTACAAGTGAAATTAAACGAAATATTTTTATTTAGTAACAGTTACTTTATGGTTTTATATGCAAACCATCCATTTAAAAACGTAATTTTTCAACATAAAAATAAAAGGTCGGACGAAAGTCTTATAAATTACTTCAAGGAGTTTTATTTTGCAGTCACTCGTGACACTTTATTTTTCTGGTCAAAAATCTAATTAATTTTGTCTAAATTGAGACCCAACGTAGTACAACCCAGTGAACAAGTTGGAGGTCATATTTGGAAAACCTATTCTTCTTTCGTTCCAAAGTTTCAATTAGTTTCTATTTTCAAATTATCATAAAGCGATTTTTAACATTCTCCAGACAATTATTTAAAGAAGCTATTTTACTTACCCAAAGCTAAAAGTTATTTGCAAGTATTGCATTTTCATAAAAAAAATATTTTTAATGTATAAAAATATATTTCACGAATTTATTCGACCTTTTTGCTTTATATGGTCAATGATTTTCCTTAAAAAACTTTGTTTATTTTCCAGTATTTTGCCAATATTGTCAAATAATATTCTGTTTGTATTTGAATATTGAAAAAATTTCGTGTCAAATAATTTTTGTGTGTATGTGTAGAACTGAAAAAAGAAAAACATTTTGCTTCAAATCGCTTAATTTCATATGTATATCCTTGAAGAAGCCACACGAAGAACTGGCGAAATATTGGAAAAATAAACAGAGTTTTTATATAGAATAATTAACCATTCGCTTAAATAAACAAAATATATTTATACGAATATAATTAAATTAAGACATATTAATAAACGATTAATATAAAACAGATCAGTAACTATGGGCGCTATTTGGCAAAAGTCTGCTGATGATTTCAAATATAAAACTAACGTTAGCCTTCGGGGAAATCGCATTGAGAGACTTTACCGAATCAATTTAAAAAGTTATTAGCAACAGCATTGAAAGTCAGATTTCATTAATATCAGTAACATGACTTCAGATTCACTGAAAAGGTGACAAAAATAAGAACTTCTTGCAGTGACAATCCCTTGTAAAAAGCATTGGAAAAGATCCAAAATGGCACTGCTTCTGGATCATAAGTTTAGGATCGTATTGACTACTTTGGAAGCTCTTTTTTTTACTGGAAATCATCTAAAAATCTTCTGTTGCAACTGCATAAACCGTTCCTAAAATTAATGAACTTGGTTTCGTAAAACGAAAAAAGGATTTTCCAAACCAAAAGAGTATCATTTTAAATAAAAATGAAACTCCCCACACTCAAAAGAATCTAAATTAAATATACTTCTTGACAGTTTTATCTGAACTTTTAGTTTTTTTTGATAGATGATTCTTAAATACAACATTTCATTAATTTAATAAAATGATTTCACTGATATTCATAGAAAATAATTTTCGATTGACATTTTGCCCAAACAAATTAGAAAATATGTATTTAAATTTTACATGAGACCTTCTTGACTTTAATGAAATCTTTATTGAAACAACGAATATACTTCAGCCATACAACATTATTCTAAAGTTTTGTTAATATACTCAGTTTTAGGCCCATTATTACAATTTCACGTTAGATAGAAGTAGGAATTTTTGGGACGTCTAAGAAGTTTGTCATAATTGCAAAGTCACTTTTGCTTTCCATGCAGAATGAAGCTGCCTTCAATGAATCGTTCAGTAAAATTGTTACAGAAAGGAAAAAATGTTAAACATTTGACGTGATCCTAAATTTATGTGAAATGAAGTTTGCCACAAGTTTAACACAAGACTCCATTGTGTCAAAGAGCTGATAATTTAATATTTTTAAATAAGAGCCCAAGATAATTATTTATATATGAATTTATTTGTAAAAATATACAAACTGTTGTTGTCGTAAATCCATTCAAATATTTTTACGAAACTATTAAACGAATGAAGCAATTCGATTGAACCTTTTCCACGAAATTCTTGATATTTTTTTTTGGATTAAAAAATAAGTCGAATAAAATTGATTCATTGGATTTATGCAGCACAAATACTTTTTGTATCGAAGAAGAGCACGTGCGCAGACGAATTCAAAGCAGCATTAGCGAATCCGCGAAATGGTTGCGTTGTCCCATATTCCGCTATATTAGCGCAAATATTTCCAGCTCTCATAAATGTTTAAGCTTGCAGTTAATTAGGGCCATTAACTCATCTGCCAATATATTAGTAGAAAGATCAATCAGGCTGTTTTCAATTTTAGGTCACAGAGATTTTAAACTCTGCAGGTTAAGTACGAACGTACTCTTTTGAAGTTGCATGAACAACAAGGATCCCGTGTGGCGGCTCTCAATATTTCCATTGCAGGAAAGGCAAACTACCGCAACACATCTCAGTGTGCACTTGGAGAGGGGCAAGAGTATTTGAATAGACAGATTTTTATTATTTCAAGAGAAATGCGAGGCAAGAGGACTTATGGACATTAACAGTCATTGTGATTTAACATTAAAAGGTGCTGAAGAAAGTTTTCCCGCTAGGAAAACTCAAGGTTTTGTAAAATTGGAAAGCTGCAGGTCTAACCCTGTTTTGAATAAAACAGAGAGCTCTCATTAGATCTCCACGTTTTGAAGTCTTACGAAGCCTCCCTGACTAATTTTGAGAGCCCGTCACTATGTTTGTGTGTGTATGACCCACTTGACCCACTTATAACATTTGAGCGGCTAAACCAAGTCAAATGTGCACATTCTAAGAAAATCATGATTTTTAGAATAACTTTTAAACACTTCGATAACCCTACACGTACGGCAATTCCCTTCTACGGTTACTGCACAAGAATCTCAGCCATACTTAATTATTATACATGCATGGATACAAACAATTAATACGTTCAATTAAATTTTTTTTTATAATTCTTACTGCATGAAAACTTATATGTGGATGGCCGTGTGCAACGAAATTTGATAGTGATTGTTTTTAAGAAATTTACATCCATTCTCAAGTACGACATGGCTTTTGACGAGAGTGTGGCACAGAAAATATATAAAATGCACAGCACTGAATCATTTGCTTATATTTTTAACCTTTTTTACAATTTTATTTAGACCAGAGACTGACTGACCACAAAATATTCTCTTACTTAAATGCAATCAATTGGAATTTTATTTATTTTATTTCATTCCATAAGACAGTTTTAAACGGCACGTAAACAAGGCAGCAGTTATTTTTTAATTTATTTCTATTGCGAATATGTCTTTAATCGGGTAAAAATGTAAAAAAAAATATTATATACTTGATTCAACGTTTCTGTTTGTTTGTTTTAGGGAGTCTCATGGATGCTTAATTAAAACTGATCATAAAACCAAGAGTGAAACTCCATTAATAGATGCCATAATTACTGAAAGTATTCCGCGTTTGAATGCACCGCTCAAAGAGAGTAAATGGTCATCGTTTGACATATTTTTATTGACATCAACGAATATTGTGGTGATTTTGTTTGTATTTTATTTATTAATTTGGTGTTTATAACTATTTTAAATAAAATTTTTTTACCATCGAAAGTTATTTTGAATATATCAGGGCTATTGAAGATAAGATCCTACGAGTTTCTTTTCATAATGGGCTGGTTAAGTAGACTAAAGATTTTATTAACAAATCGAGTGAATTTTTTTTTGCTGCGGGATCACCATCCATATCGGTAACTGAGGTTTGGGAGCTGAGAATGTAGACTTGTCATCATAAAACTTTTAGCATTAGAAAAACTCTTGCTGCTTGCGAGCTTCGCAGAGCCTTTTATTCAAAGAGTTGTGTTTAGTGGTGGTGTTCGACTTCAGTTTAAGTGGCTGCTTCAATAAGTAAGATCGCCATAATTGTAGCGAATGTAACGTTCGTTGAAATTGACTTTTTGGTACGATTTATATGCTGGCGATACCATCACTTCATTATTCCTCTAAAATGAACGGGGAGCTGCCGTCATGGTGAATCGCTATGGAGCAACGCTGAGTGAAGATCGTCATACAGTACGATTAACAATCGGTTTAAATACATTTAGTGGCAACTTCATTGCCAAAAGTGACGCTGTTCACTGGCCCTCCCGTTCATGCAATTTCAGCCATCTGGGTTACTTTTCATATTAAGCCGCCATTGAAACCATATGGTCGAACATACTGAATGTAGTATGAATATTGCTCTGATCAAATGGATCGGTCAACTTCTAGAAGCGGAGGACATATGCCGAAAATCATAAACAAAAATTGAATTCCATGAATTCATGTACCAGATTATTATATTTAATATGCTGTTGTTAAAAAAAGCCCGAGAATGTGTGTCATGCACATAATGGAAACCACAGCGTAAATTTTTTTTTAAATATTTTCCGCGGGGTTAAATTAATTCAGTTGTCTTCTTCGATAAACCACAACCAATTGAACACTGGGAAATCAGCATTCCCCGTGTTTTCGGCGAAATACGGCAGCAAATGCTGCGAAGAGTTGTTGTAAATTGTTATTCCAGATTGTGCCTTCTATGCGCCAGCCGCCATAATTCGATTATTATTTAAACTTATGCCACTCTATAAAAAATACCCTTTACAACCAAGATTATTGAAAATTTAGTGCACGATTCAAAATAATGTTGTCTGGTGCTCTGCTTACGTTAGGTTTTAAATATCTTGTGCCGATAGATTGATAAAAGATCACTGAGTACGGCGGTGAGGCAAAGCAAATCATTCGTTTATAGAGAGTATTAGAATCAAGAGTATCATTCATATTCATGCTCACTGTCTCGACCAACAGACACTTTCGGTCTACAGTTAAATAATATGAAAGAGTAGATAAGGTTGGAGTTTTTAAAAACAACATCGCAACGAAAAATAAAACAGAAATCGGAAAAAGAACGGAACCCAGCGGTGCTCCAAAATAAATCTTAAAGTCTTTAACTGATATCCAATCTAAATGGAGTACGTATCAAATGATCGGCGAAAAATCTCGATATAAACTGAGAGAGAAAAGCCAGTCAGTTTTGACAGACTGACACATTCCTTAAGTGCATTTTCTGAATCCTAATCAATAGCAGTCCTAAGGTTGTTGATCAGTCCAGATATTTGATTATGACCATTACTTCACAAATATATTTCGACAGAGTATGACTACGCCCCACTGTGCATTGTAGCAGAGGAATACTATATAAAGCTATTACCAGTTTAGCATATCTCATATACCAAGAGAAAAAAAATAACAAACTTAATATCAGAATCAGAAAATAATAAAAAGTATTCAGTAGTTGAACACATCTATTGATTGAACGTATTTATTTACCAGATGCACGAACAAAATTGGTTTTAGTTGTGTGTGTATGAGAATATGTTTGTATTGAGTACTATAACAATTTTCATGAAAATATTTGGTCTAGTTAGTAGAATTAATAACGACTAATCCAGAGATGGGAAATACAAGCTTGTAATTGGTATTTAAGACTAACAATTTAAAACAAAATTTTGTGTTGTTATAATTAAAAAAATTTTATACTTCAGGAAGAGTTAAAGTAGGAATAAAATAAAAAATAAAACAAGTAACAGTGCTATATGCAGCTGTGCCGAGTCTTAAATACCCTACACCTACGTACGTCTGGAGTTACATACATTTTTAAGTATCAATTTTGTTCTTCATAAGTTATAAAATAGTTTTAGTTCGCAAAAAGAAACAACTTCAGTTGCCTTTTTGGTTACTTTTATGAATAAAAAAAAATTAATTTCCCACCACTGGAAACGAAACTTAATTCCAAATTTTTTTTTTTTACCAATGCAAATCTTCATGATGTATAAAACGGTTTTATATAAGTAAAACTAACATTTTTTAACCATTTTGGTCACTCTCATGTACTACAAAATATTGCAGTTATCCAACCCTGTATATATTTAATACCAATTTTGTTTATCCTGAATACAAAAACAGTTTTAATTAGTAACAAAAGACGTTAGTAGCCTTTTCTGTTAATTTTGTGTATAAAAAAATAAATTTCCCACCTCTGGAAACGCAATTTTCAATTGTTTTGTTTTTTTTTTACAAATGCAACTCATTATGAGGCATAAAATAGTTTTACTTAAAACAAATTAAAATTTCATGTACTAAATTTGTTTGTAGTTATCCAACCCTGGAATCGAAATTTTGTATTTTTTAATATTTGATACTGATTTTGTTTTTCCTGAATTAAAAATAGCTTAAATTAGTAAAAAATTACGTTAGTTCCCTCTTTGGTTACTTGTTTGTATAAAAAAATTGCAGTTTCCCATCCCTGGAAGAGAAAATTTAATTTTTTGTCGTTATTTATTCCAATGCATATCTTCTCGATGTATAAAGCAGTTTTTTTTGTAACCATTTTTGTCACTTTCATGTACTACAAAATATTGCAGTTATCCCATCCTGGAATCGAAATTATGATTTTTAATTTTTTGACACCAATTTTATTTTGCCTGAATAAAGAAATAGTTTCAATTAATAAAATAACAACGTTAGTTGCCTTCTTGGTTAATTTATGTATAAAAAAATTTAAATTTTCCATCCCTGGAAGCGACATTTTAATATTTTGTTTGTTGTTTTGACCAACGCAACTTTTAATGAGACATGAAATTTTAGAAAAACATAAATTTGTAACCATTTTGTTTTAAACATTTAAACATTTTGGTCACTTTCATATACCATAAAATATTGCACATGTCCAACCCGGGATTCGAAATTTTGATTTTTTTTAAATTTTTGATACCAAATATATTCTCCCCACATTGTAAAATAGTTTCAGATAGAGAAGAAAAACAAACAAAGTCAGTTGCTTTTTGGTTTTGTTTATGTATAAGAAATATTTCAATTTCCCAACCCTGGAAGGGAAGTTTTAATTAAAAAGGTTCAATTTAAAAACAAACAAAAAAATAATTAGTTTTTGGTATTAACAACTTTGCTTCGAGAAATACCACTATATTAACGATCTCTAGCTCTTCTGGGGGCTTGGAAAACCGACAGACAGACAGACAGACAGACGGACGGACATCGCTCAATCGTCATCGCTATTCATAAGGATCCGAAATATATATACTTTATGGGGTCGCATATTAATATCGAAGAATTTACACAC
The DNA here is from genome assembly GCA_963675445.1 of Linnaemya vulpina. Classification (NCBI taxonomy): domain Eukaryota; kingdom Metazoa; phylum Arthropoda; class Insecta; order Diptera; family Tachinidae; genus Linnaemya; species Linnaemya vulpina. The sequence continues at coordinate 85,440,904 of OY776276.1, read as the reverse complement.
GGAATGACAAACCTAAACATACACTTTCCCTTTTTTGTGAAGGGTGTAATAAGAAAACTTAAGACCGCCATTTTAGGTATATCCGAATATGTTTGACATTTTTATTGAGATGCGTCATTAGTTTGACGCTTTGGCGACATTGATTTGATCTGTTTAGTCACTGTGAATGATTGAATTAAATTATACGATGAGAACTTTTGTTTGAGGTACGAGATACTCAGTTAGGAAAAATTGAGATGAATAAAATCTGTTTTAGCTAAACCAATTTGATTTGGCCGTTACATTCATGACACACACTATAACTCCTCCATAATGTTAGTAAGTTTTTATAACTTTTTTGTTGAAGGTCATATTTTAGATGCAAAAATTGTTTTGATCTGGTGACCCGAAGGACTATGAATAAAACCGTTACGGATGCAGTCGTATTTCCAGGCAAAAAACATATTCTATTTTCTAATCTTAAACCATATTTTATGGCATAAATGATGCATATTTTATTGCCAGCGAATTAACAATGTTTTCTCTTGGACTTACTTTTAAACAATATTTGATTTTATTGAAGGGGTCTTCAAGTATTTAATTTAGGCAATTGTTCGATAAGTGTCTTAAATTCAGAAGGACATGGCAGAGCACAAGGGAAAGTCAACATGAGTTTCTCAAATACTCAACAGAATAGAACAGCTGATTTTGAAAGCCACCAGCACTTTAACCATCAGTACTCATGAATATTTTGGCTTACTATAAGTCTTTAGGTGTCTGAGTTTTCGTCTAAAAATATATCGTTTTAACCGAACTAAAGTGCTTGGAAATTGATCCAAGTTAATAAATAAAAGCGTGCAATAGTGTCACTTTGCTTGTTAGAGGTGAATGTTGTTTTACGCTGAATTTGATTAAATATTACACGAAATCATGAGTGGAAGTCCTGAAATCTCTAAATATTTGATACATCTCAAATGAACAGCTTAGAAAAATATTAAATGTTTTCAATGAAAGTGCGTTGTCAATTAAAAATTTAAATTTGACGATAATTTTTCAAGAGAAAGCTCATCAGGTTTATATTAACCTGAGTAGTTTTATCTAAAAAAACAATTATCTATCGAGAAAAAAGATCACCATTTGAATGCGGATTTGATCCAAAATCTTCTTCACGAATTCCATTTTCTTTACGATTTTTTCTTATTACAATTATTTTTTTAATTTTTGATGTAGAAATTGCTTTACTTTTACCTATTATCTTAATTATTAAATTTTCAAACTTACTTTTAGAAACTATTGTCCAATGCTTTTTTCCATTTGTTTGAATTAATCTTAAAAAAATATTTAACAAATTTCTTATATGAGCAATTTCTTTTAGCCAATAATAACGACGTAAATAAATTTAGGCTTTAACAGTGTGAACAGAGCAATCAAAAATATAAAGGAACAAAAGGAAACAATGCTTTGCTTTAGGATATGGTGTATTGTATCCGAAAAATCTATGTTAATTACACTGCTCAACAACAACAAATATTACGGGGTTCTGCAAATTGATTGGGGTAGAGGAGACGAAAAGAAAAATATGCGTGTGCCGGCGTTTTGACAGATCACATCGGAATTTTGTTTTAGAGGTGGTTAAAATTTTCCATCTCTGGTCAATTTTTTCAGCATATCGATATATAAAACTATGTTTTCCTTACATCTGAGTTTGATGAGGATGAGCTGTACTAAAATTAAGATTGCTCTTTTAGAGTTTATACAGTTATTATTTCTGAACTTTATTTTTTAGTTATTATTATTGAATTTGTTAGTTTTTTGATGTTTGCGTTAAGTTTTGGGCTTTAGTGTGTTCTGGATAGATTAGAATATTTCATCCCCGCCCTTACCATGTCTCAGGGTGTTTCTTACGATTTGTTAGAATTAAACCACAAAATGCCATTATGCGGGGGAGTTAGAGGGTTAATATGTTCTACGAGAATATTTTTCGTGATATTTTCTACAAATTTGCCGAATATACCATACACCTCAGACGTAAGGAAAACAAAATTTTATATATTTCAATGTGATGCCAGAACAGGCCAGAGATGGAAAATTTTAACCGCGTATAAAACGAAATTCCGATTTGATCTTTTAAAACGGCCACACACGTATATATTTTTTTAGTCTCCTCTACGAGGATCAATCATCAGAATCTCGTAATTTTGCAAAAAGTTTGAAATTGTTGTACAGTGTTTGTTATTAAGGCCCTAATTTTGTAAATCATTTTCGGTAATGAAATTTATATGAACATAAACAAAACTTCAAATAATTTTACTCTCTTTTAGTCTATTTGATTTTATTTTTCATAAAAATTTAAAAATTTTGAAACGCAAAGCAACTCATGAATCTCAGTTCGTTTGTCTAACAAAAAAGATTTTGAAATTTTTTAGAGATTTATTTACAAAACTGGGCCCTAAAAGTTTTTATATTTTTAAAAGCACTTCACTTCAACATTTCGGAATATATCATTATTCTTGGGAATATTTTTTTACTTAATCGAGACTCTACTGTAATTGCAATTGAATTAAAATATATCACAAAAATATTTCAACTCCACATGTTTCTATTTAGAATTATTTTCTCTCTAAAACTTTTGTAATATTTTATGTTTTAGTATTGAAAATAAAACAACTTTTCTACTTCTTTACATGCCAAATTATTTTCGAAAGAGTTTATGTGTATTTAATTATATGTTATATATAAAAATACATATTAATCACAATATTAGGAATTAAATGAATATATGAGTTCCCTAGAATCAAAACAAGAAGATAAACTTCCAAATAATATTTGCAAAACTAAATAATTAAAAAATCAATGACTAGTCATGAAAAAATAAATAAATAAAAAACAAAACTTTATATTGTGACACACAAAAAGTTAAAAAATTTATTAAAAAAAATCAAATATGAAATAACAAATTCATAATTAATGCTTCGAACACAACTGGGACGAACGATGAATTTGGCCCAATACGACAAATGCGTTGGTAAAAATTTTTTTGTACACTTGACGTATGAAATAAAAATAACAACTATTTTAACTCATAAGAGTTATTTATGGATTCGTTTATTATGAAAATGCGAAGCATTAAAAGTATCGCTATCAGCGTTGTCAACTTTTATATATCAAAGAGTACTAAAAGTAAGAAAAATGCTCGTTTAAAGTTTGTAATATTATTTAAAAAATTTTATAACAATTTACATAAACTTTAAAACCATATGACAGATTAATGTAGTTATTATTTAATTTGACCACGTTTCTGTTTATATCGTTGTTGACAATCTGTCTTTAATAGCAGATATGGAAATGAAACAAAATAAAAGGAGTTGGTGAAAACTATTGAGAAGATAATCTTTAAGTTTTAAAATGGATCGATACACCAACGAACAAGAGCAAACTAACAATAGTTAAATAGTTCAAGACATGCGGCACTACAAAAAAAGGAAGTTTCCAGGTGTCTTATTACTAATACGGTTATCACCGCTTGTTAGAATGCTTCTGCTCAGGCAGAGAATGGGATGCGATTGCAGACTTGGATGTTCTTCTTTCACCGCATAATTGTACTTGACTGTTTAATATAATTGAAAAGTTTGTACAAGAGAATCGAAAAGCTTTTGCGAAAAAAAACTTTGCTTATGAAAAGGATGTCGTAGACGACTTGTTTTTATGTAACAACAGCCCTTATTTATAATCTCTTTTTTAAAATAGAATCTTAAATTTTTTAACTATTTTATTTTGGACTCTACTGCGGGTGCTCCATCTACTCAAGAAGCACTGAGCGCCAACTGAAAAATCTTTTGCGTCGATGAATTGAAAACAAAAAAAATACTAAAGTCGTTGGAAGAGAACCGAATTGAGAACGCTGATCCGTATATCAAGGGACTATTTCAGTGAAAAATATGATAATTTTAATGTCCACGATTTTGTGAAATGTCAAGAAACATTTCAATATATCATTTCTCCATATGGTCCCGAAATGAAAAGTATTGACTAGTCACTACTTAGTCAATGTATTGGTGGATTGTCAATGAAAGCTGCATTCTAAATGTCTTGTGTCAAAATAATTTACAACATTTTTGGTCTAGCCGTTAACAAAATATAATAATCAATTTTATTGTTAACTGTAGTCGTGTATATATCTGAATCAATGAAATAAATAAAACAGTTTCAATGCAGTAAAACGTTTTGAAACTATACCGAGACAGAGTCAACCGATTTATCAATACACGTCGTTCGCTGACATGAGAAATAGAAATAAAACTATTGCATACTCTGCAGCATGTGACGAATTTCGGCGTCGCCATGGCTGTGTTTCTCACGTACTCAAATGACTTCTATTCTTGACAATAAATATTCGCCCTGAAAAATTCGTTGTTCGTCTCAGTTGTGTTTTCAGCAAAAAGCAAAACACTATAAGAATATGAATAATAAGGTCAAACAATTTCTATACAAAAACTTCGGCAGTTGAAAGTATTGAGATCGGAAAATGGGCCAAGTTCTTCACTCCTGCCAAGATATTATTCTGCATGGTTTTTTCTTATATTAAAGAGGGAAATCTTTTAAAAATCACAACCCTTTTTCGATTAAAAGATTAAAATTATAGTGCCAGGTTTGCCTAGAAGTCAAATGTTGTTTTAACTATTTGTATAATGAAGGGAAAACCAGGGCCCCGATATAAGCTTTCCGCTATAATGCAAATGCTGCTATTCTAAATATCTTGTTTCAACGTTTTTTTGATTACATATTGGTCAATACCAAATTTGACTAACTTTTGAACTCTACTGCGGGTGCTCCATGTCTTGAATGGGCTCATATAACCTCTTGAGACCTGAACATGAACCTAGTGCTTTTTGTCACTTTTTATAAATTTTTTTAATATTTGGGGAAGCAAATAAAATAATTGTTTGACGTTTTGTTTAAAAATTTTTTTTAAAGTTAGAGAAAATAATGGTGCACAAATGTGTACCTCAGGTTTTAATATGTTATTAATTTAGGCAAAAATTCTTAACTGAATTTTATTGTTTGAAGCAGTTATTTTTTTAAATATATAAATAAATGTTGCATTTTGCAGAAATAATCCGGCAGCGCGAAGAGCAACCAGGGTAGCGACATTTAGATGCATATATTGCTCTGTTTTGCAACTAGCTTCCGAAATTCGAGGTCCAAGTATTGGAAGAACGAATGTAAAATATTAACGTCTAAGCTACCCTGGGTGACTAACACATCATCGGTAAGATCTGGACCACCGGTAGTCATACATTTGCTCCGCCAAAATAATCGGGGTGAACTTGAAACTTCCTCACTTGCATATGCTTCTTTTCGGACCACACTCTCATCACCAACCGACTTTTCAGGGATCTGAAGAGCTTCAACTGCTCTTGGAGGCAAGTAGTCCTCATCATCGTCATCCCCAGAAAAATCCAACTCGCTATCGTTTAGAATATCTTCAATCTCCTGATCATCCATCTTCGAGCTAAACAGAACTAATGTCTACATAAAACACTATTAGAATCCTGAGGTGAAACTATTAATGTTAAAATAATCACATACTTTCAAAAAACTTCTGAATACATATATTTTTGAATGTACCATTAGTGACGCTTTCTGACTCTTAAGCACTTTTGAATTAAAATTCCCAATCATTTGGTAGCGGCAGAACACAAGACTGCGATGCCTTAGACCCCGAGTCCGACACCCCACTCGTTCGTGAACATGGAGTTTCTCTGATCTGCATTAGTGCAGGATTATATTAATTGCATTCGGCTTTCCTTAACTACGGAGGTATGGCTCTGATCAATGAACGTCACCGACAGCGTTTGAAACCATCATGTACTAAAAGAGGTAGAGAACAGTCCCCTTTTTCGTCGGTATCTGTAGCAAAATTGTCCACTGGCGAAGTAAAAATAGCTTTAACAACATATTTTATCTTTTAATCTGTATTTATCTGTTCTCTTAAAACTATCCTCTATTTTCTAGCTCTGACACAATGCCCTGCGTATGTAGTGGTCAGCCCCTCAGTGGTAGTCCGAGACAAAAAGGAAAATAAAAAGAACCATTTTGATGGTGTTATAAACTATTTTGATATGCTCAAGGAGTCCAAAGGCAGAACAGCAGACAAGATTTGTAGTTATAACCGAAAAACCTTGTCCTGGTTGACTGCATTGGTTACATGAAGTTTTGCAAATCGTCTGGCCAAAACGAAAGTCTTACTGGATGTTACTTGTGGGTCATATTTGCAAGATGCTGGGACCATGTGAATTTCCAACAATGGCTACTATTACACTGGTATACACTAGCCAACACATGTTAGTGTTAGGCTACGGGTTAGGATGCTATCAATTACTCATTGTCTATAATTAGTTGGCGACTTCACTCCTATTTAAACTTGTTGCATTTGGTGTTGGTGATATCTTCTCTCGATTTATATTGAGCTTTCTCGGGATCGTGCCATGCGACTTGATATAGATGGGACATCAAGGAAAAATGAAGAAATCTCAATAAATCACAGAGTATAGAATCGGTATCTAAAACCATGCATTGAATTTCAATCCATGGCAAGGATAACAACAAAGAAACTATATGAAAAAATACAAACAAAATATTTGCTTTTATGCTCAGGGGCCAAATTACGGCATTCGATATTGATTGAACTTTCTATAAAATTTAAATACAAGTTTTGATCAATATCGTGTGTCGTCATCATTTGTCCGTTGGTTTTAATGTACCTTCTCTCAGTTGTCGTGTAAAGTAGTATCATTGAAAATTGAGTTATGGATTCAAAAAATATTAAAAAAGGACAACAATATATCAGCGGCATATACCGCCGACATCGGTTTATCAGCAAAGCAGAGAGCCTTGGAATATATATCGCGTCTTCCGGAATGAAAGAAACCATCGGAATTCAATATGGAAAGAAATACTTCGGTACAAATTACTTGCAACTGAAATAATATTCTTTGAAACGGTATCTTTTTATAAAAATATATATTTTTAATTGCATATAAAAAACTCGACAGCGCCATCGAGCTTATTTCGGCAACTTTTTATTGTCATGATATGTAAGACTTAACAACACCCACGCACTCTTAAGGTGTGGTCACACTTGGGAAATATTCGCTTAAGAAAGCGTTAACACTAAAAAATATATAGTTTCATTTTGATGCGTGTTTCTTAACTAAAACAGTTTCATACTTTACTAGAGTCAGCGGGGTAGAACCCAATATTTTTTGACACTATTCAACTCAATAAAAATTTTTCTTAACTTGAATGTTTTTTTTATTTGTATTTAGTGGATAAGATGTTTTGAACATATATTGTTTTTTTAGTTCATTGCTTGACCGCTAGATTCAATGTATTATGTCAGAAGTAGAGAGGACGGGATGGTGCTGAGATGGAACAGTGTTTGTTGTAGCCATTCGACGCTACACGATTACGGAATGGTACTGAGAAGATATTATATAAACATATTTTTGGCTTTTTTTGCCGGTTATTAGACGATTTGTTTCATATTGGAGTTCAAAAAACCAAACTTTGGATAGAGAAATTGTGTTTCATGTTGATTTATTTGGTGTATAAACGAATTTAAAAATTAACAACAACCGTCTCAGTTTAACAACTCAGTGGAGCAAATAATAATATATGAAATTTAATTAAATAAAAACACTAAATTTGGAGAACTGATATTGGAATGGACACTTAAGCCGTTTGATTTTTTGATATTCAATAAAGAAAATATAATAATTGTAAACAAAAATAAATTGATAGATTTTTATGTGATTGATTTCTTCCAGACCGAAATAATATCAGTTACGATAACGAAATTTCAATATTTAGTTTATTTTTATTTTTGCCTCCAATACCCCACAGTGTGAGTTTGTGGATTACATTGGCTTGTTGGTGTGGAATGTATGGCTGGTATCTTATCATTAGCACCTTTATTTCGTTGTTGTTATTGTTATTTTATTTTATTGTTATGATAACAAAACAATCGATACTAAATAATCGAAACGTTCAAGAGCATCACAATAAAGCAAAAAGAAAAAAAAACTGGGTGGAACAGTTTCAAACAAACTGTCGTATTGGCAAGTAAATGAAGTCATCAAATTTGGTATTTTTTGTAAAACGTAAAAAAGTTTTTATAACATAAAATTGAGGCAAATTTTTTGAGGAGAAAATATAGAACAATTTTTGTATAAAGACATGGCTTCTAATGATTTGGAAAAGTCGCTGCCTTTAGATGATGTGGACTTCACTAGCGGCTTTGAAACACAATACGAACAGGAGTATCGTCCACTTAAGCCGATAATAAAGATGCCCCCTAAACAAGATCCAAACACTTTGTGGTATCGTGATCTATCAACCATTTTAATGGTATCATTTCTCGCAGCCACATTTCTTTTTGGCGCAATTTTCTTAACGAAAATGGTCTTCACCTCAAATCCTCTGTATATATTTATAATATCTGCAATTTATGTGATTTTGGCCGCTGTAGTGATTGTAATTGAAATCAAGAGTGTACATGTGCGCTGAGAAGAAAGGAAACGAAATTTAAATAAGTTGAGATGCAATTTGATTTAATCGTCATGCAAGAAAAATATTTTTATTTTGATGGAATTTGAAAAAAACATAAATTATTTAAATATTTTCGTTGAAAAAATAAGCAAATAAAATAAAAACTTTGTTAAAATACTGAATACGGTGTGGTGTTTGTCCGAATCTGGAGATGTTTAGTAGTCCATTTCGTATTGTCATGCAAGACAAAATACATTTTTATTTTAATATATTTTATTAAAGAGAAACGCTTTCACATATGAATGCTGCAAGTTACACAGTGCACGATGTTAATTGCAACTAAATCAAACATTTTTAAGAGAAATAAAAATTTTATTATAATAGAAGGATCTATGACAGAGTGAAGTAAAACAACGTCCAAGTTACGACGATGGTCCATGGTATCAAGAAGTCTGAGAAGTAATTGGGATTCAATGTCGTCAATATGCCGAAATATCTCATTCTTCTGATCTTGAATTGTTGTTTACTTATTAAAGTTCAATTTTTCTTTTAAATAACTCTACAGAAAGATGTGCAATGCTGTAGCATCAAACCATTTAGATCACCGAGATCACCACTGTTATATAAATTTCAAGAGTAGCCATGCAAAAACTACTGCCATAAAATCCAATATATCGTCAGCCACTATAGTGTGAGATGGCTAGAGAGAATAGACCACAGTTTAGTGTCACATGTATATGTCCGACGCACATTGGTTGAAGAGTGGAAAAATATATTTTTTTCATGTTTGCCGATTTGGATAATTTTTTGGTATTTTGTTGTCAGATATCTGAATATTATGATTCCGAAATATTAGGCTGATATATATATATATATATATATATATATATATATATATTATTTGCTGGGACAGACACGCTCGAAGTTCATAGATGTTCGCTTCTTTAAAATAGGATGCAAATTTACTCTATATTAAATCTTTTGGTAAAATGTCAAGAAGCTTGTCATTTGACTTTGTTGACTATTTTCGTAAACAACAACTGCCATAGATGAAAACAAAATATAAAGTTTCAATGTCCATCAACTTCAGTGGACTGCATCTTTTTAGCGCTGTTTAACAAAAGATGTCAAATTAAAGTAAAAAAAAAAAAATTCAACTGCTCCTACCTGCTCATTTCCAAAAAAGCAGTAAAAACTATAAAATGACAGAGTAAAAAAACATGAATTTTCGCTCATGCTTGTTGTTGTTGCCATAGTTCTTTACTGTTTAAGATTATTATATAATGTACTATATATTTCATTGTTGAAAAAAGCGTAAGCTTCAAAGTTGATTAAAGTTGACACTGGCCATATATGTGGGCGCAGTGAAGCAAGGTTTGGGCACAACAAACGATTGCAATACGGCAAGAAGGTTTTTCAAAAATCCAGTCGAAACAGCAGACGTAATTGGCATTAGTTAATACATATATTTCAAATTATTTTGGCCGCAATAAATTGTAATACAGCGATCGACACTGACAAATTTCCTATACATTGCATGGATACTGCAAAGTTGCTTTTTGATCTCTATGGCTGGTACTACATGCCTGTAACTGTGTTTAAGATTCTGGTACATGGTAGCAAAATTATAGCAGAAGCTATTATGCCAATATGTATGTCTCTACCTAAAGGCACCTATTCAATAATTTCATATTTATTCTTCACATTTTAATTCATTATTTGTATCAGGTATGTTATCCGAGGAAGCTCAGGAAGCAAGAAATAAGGACTATAAGCCTATAGATTAAATCATTCGCGGAGAATTTGACATGTAGTCACTAATGAAGACGTAGTGCATAATTATTTACTGTCTTCAGACCCATTTATAAATAGATTTCGCTGAAAGCTGCAAATCAAAAAATTGGTGTACGATCATGATGTTAAAAAATTATTCAAATATTATGCTACTTATTTATGTTTTTTCTATTTGTTTTTTGTATGGCAGATGAGCATAAAAGCGGCCGGATCAGGTATTTGTTTTCAGGAGACCATTCTACAATTATAATCTTTATTTTTTTTAAATTGTGTTGATACATTAAAAATCAAGGGAGTTATACCACTTTTTCAATACAAGTTGGGCGGTGGGCGTAAGAGTGGGCGGATATTTTTAAAATTTCACACAGATTATTCTTCAGGCTAAAGAATGCTGTGTACCAAAAATCAACACCGTAGGTCAAAATTTAATTTTCACCTTGTATGGGAGTTGGGCGTAAAAGTGGGCGGATCATTTCGATTTTTCGGTTTTTTCTTAATTCAAGCAAAAATGCTTATGTGCCAAGTTTCATTGTCCTGCGACAACTTCTTCAATTTTTAGCCGCTCGTTATATGAACTTCACCCAATGTGCAACGTGACGTTTAAGAGTGCTTTCGTTTAAGTCAAACACAAGTGTTGAATAAACGTTGCGACTGCTGGCACAACTCAGAGTGTAGATAAACTGCTGGCTTCTCCCACAAACAGTGATCTGTAGTTGGCAAACAATTTGGTTCAATGGAAACAAAAAAAAGAAAGCATCACAATTTTGTAGAAAAAGCTGAATAAATATATCGCTGGCAATAAGCATTTTACATAAAGCAGCTGCAAATGTATTTGTGAAACTTTTTTAATGTTAGTATAAACAGCGAACAATTATATTGTGCGTAAATGATGATGAATTGTGTTGTTTTTGTAAACGAGATATTTGTTAGTTGTTAGCACCGTGCAATAAGCCCTCTTATAGATCCATACATCTAGACGCTAGTTGCTGGTTTCGAAATTTTATAAGAACTTCCTCCCAGACAGCCTGCTTATATTTATTAAACTTTAAAATAACATGCAAATTTTGATCAGAATTTATTTACAATAATAAATAAGAAGCACTCTATTGTGCTGAACACTAGCATATAAAATTAATTTTTATACCCTTCACAAAAATGTGGAAGGGTATATTTAGTTTTGTCATTCCGTGTGTAATCTTCGATTTCAATATGCGATGCCATAAAGTATATATATTCTGGATCCTTATGAATAGCGATGACGATTGAGCGATGTCCGTCTGTCCGTCTGTCTGTACGTGAAATCGGTTTTCCCAAGCCCCCAGAAGAGCTAGAGATTTCATTCTTGGACTGATCGATTGGAAGTGAGCTAACTTAGAGTGGTATTGAAATTCAGAAAAATCGGAAGGACGGCTCCAGAGCTGGGAAGCTTACACCTATTTCTCGACATAAAATTAACACCAAAAACCGATATTTTTTTGCGTATTTGAAAATTGTACTTATTTCATGCTTTGGAACTCCTCAATTGTAAATTTAAAACTAAAAAAAAAAATTTCCAGGGATGGGAAATTAAATTTTTTTTTTGCACATTCGGTATTTTGTGGTACATATAATAAAATGTTTACAAATTTTAAGTTTTTCTTAAATAAAATCGTCTTTGGTGTAATGAAGCTTTGCCTCGATGAAAAGAAAATTCAATTCAAAGTTCCCATCCAGGGTTAGGAAATTAAAATTTTTTTTATACAATAAGCTAACCAAAAATCAACTGACGTCGTTTTTTTCTGGTAAAAATTAATTTTTATTTCGGAAATATAAAATTGGTATTAAAAATTAAAAAAAAAATTAACTTTTCGATTCCAGGGTTCAATACTCCAATATTTTGTAGTACATGAAAGTAACGAAAGTGGTTAAAAATGTTCATATTTTCCTGAATAAAACCGCTTTATACATCATGAAGACTTTCATTGGTAAAAAAATGTATAAGAAAATTAAATTTTCGCTTCCAGGGATCGGAAATCGAACTTTTTTTTGTACATTCGGTATTTCGTGGTACATATGATAACTAAAATGTTTAAAAATTTCAAGTTTTTCTTAAATAAAACCGTTTTATACATCATGAAGATTTGCATTGATCAAACAATTTTTCGCTTCCAGGGGTGGGAAAATGAAATTTTGAACATGAAAGTTTCCAAAATAGTTAAAATTTGTAGTTTTGCTTAAATAAAACCGGCTTACACATTATGAAGACTTGTATTGGTAAAAAAAATTTGCAAAATTAAAATTTCGTTTCCAGGCGTGGGATATTTTGAATATTTTTTTATTTATAAAAGTAACCGAAATATGCAACTGAAATTTTTTATTGCGCTTATAAATTAGAAAGCACAAAATTGGTACTCAAAAATATGTGTAATGCCAGACGTACGTTGCTGAAGGGTATATAAGATTCGGCACAGCCGAATATAGCACTTTTACTTGTTTTTGTTTATATTTCAAATATTATTTTGTGATTAACTTTAATAAGTTATAATTAACAATGAAAAGTATAAATAATAATAAAACACACACTTCAGGGTCACTTGATCAGTTCATCTTAAATTTTCTTTGAAACTTGCCTTCAGCTTCAGACATGAGCATTTTGTTTCATCAAGTTTCATTGTCTTTGTTCTCAACTTTAAATGCTTCTTGATATTTTGCCAACAATTTCAGTTAAAAGATTTTTAAACTTAATGCTATGGTCTCCATTGTCCTCTCCTCTTTTCCCTAAAACGCCAAGACTTGACGAGTTAAACTTGATGTGTGTGAATGGGGACTTAGTGTAGTGTGGGCTGTGAAAATAATATTGTTAATAAGTTTTTTATGATAATAAGCCCTGATTCCAGAGTTACTATTAAAACTTTTTTTTTGTATACAAATAATTAAATATCAATATTTATATTTTCAATTGAACAAGGCGCACTTCTTCAACAAGAGTGTATAAACCCGCTTTTTGTCAGTGAACGCCAAATTGCGTAACAGTGTTGACTTGTTACAAGTGTAGTGCAAATTAACTGGATGGTAGAATAATTCTTTTTTTGCACTTATTTGAAATCCTTATTTGAGCTTTATATAATTCTTCTTATGTACACATAAAAGTAGTGGCTAAAGAAGTTTTAAAACAAAAGTTCTACTCAAATAATACGTACGAGATAAATTTCAAGTTTCTTTACAATGCAGAGTTGTCAATAACCTAAAATTTAACTCTTCATTGCAAAAGCCCTTTATCTGACAGTGCGAACAATCTTGTAACTTGCAAGACCGAAATTTTCGCTCACAACACGTGTACAAATCTTAAAGGTTGGCAAATTTGAGGTTAGGAAGTAAAATGGCTCTCATTCGATGACATTTATTTCGAAAAAAGTTGCGATAGTTAATAATGGGACGTTACACGCATTAACAAAGAGTTTGAATCGTGAACATAAACCATCATTTGAACCGCCTGTTTAATAAACTTAACGAAAGCAACACTTTCTTCAGCAAACGCCGTTCTTTGCCGCCATTTCAAAGACCGAGCTTAAGTGAACAAACCGCAATTAACTGACACTCTGAAAGTTGAAATTTGATGAGATAAGCGAAGCTTAATTGCAAAGTATGGCTCAAAATATTGTGAAAAGAGCGGGCTTATGCCGACGCGGTAGAAGTAGACATTTGCCCGAGCGCAAATTTCTACTAGGCATTGATACGATAGAAATGAAAGTGCTTTTTGAATAGAATTTATTTCCTAATTTACTTGTAAGTCCGAGGACATGTGTAGAGCCAACGTCTTAATGTAAAATATATTTTCAGTTGCCCTGTTGAAGTTATGCGTCTGTATGTGTGGAACATATGCATGTCATGTTTATATATTTTTATGTTTTTGTTTATGAACCATAAAACATTAACACACATTAAAATGTCAATGATAAAACTCAGTTTCCAAAAAGTCATTATGGGAAAATATTTCATAAACGAAATTCGTATTGCGAGAAGTTTATCGTTGGAAGGAGAGAGAGAGAGAGAGCGGTTGGATGTTTGTTTTCCTAAATTGAAAAGTATTTATTTATGCAACATTTTCCACTTCATTTACTTTTGGCGAAGGTTACAAAGTTGCTTATTTTTTGTGGAGATAAATGATATAGACATGAGTGAAATTTATACTGAATTTCATGACTTTTAATTTGTTAATTTATGGTTGGGTTTCTTTTTGCAGGAAAACAGTATTTAATAACATTTCTATGTGTTTGTTTACCATATATTTTATCTATTGCCTTTTACTATTTTGAACTAAAAATACTTTGTTTATTCGTTTTTTAAAGCAAAATATTATAGATTATTTATGTATGGGACTGTGATGACTGATAAGTCATACAGTTTGAGGGACGATTGAATGGCTAGACAAATAGTCTGTTCAAGTGGCAATCAAGTCTTGCTTCGCATTGCTGTTTGGATAAACATCAGGTGCGCAGGCAGTTCTACCGTTTTGGTGGGGACTTTGCAAAATTTAACATTGAATCATACAGTGTCATATTGCTATTGTAGCTTATTCAAGTAATATTGTCTTATTTTGAGAAAGGGGGTTGTAACTACCCTTTTCCCCTCCTTTTCACGCCTGATATATACACACTGTATCACTTTGAATTTTCATGCTTATTTTAATGTTTATTTGTAAAGCAGCGAACACATTCAACACAACAGTCTACCGACTACAATATGACTGCATATGTCGCTGGCAACAATATTCGCTGTGCAGTCAGAAACTGAATTATGAAGAGTTGCTGTTTCTAGTAGATATCTGTACAAACGCCAGGTGGTCGCTTTCATATATATATATATATATATATATATATATATATATATATATATGTATATATATATATATATATATATATATATATATTCATATATATATATATATATATATATATATATATGTTGTTACTCTACCAAAATATATGTATATAAACCACAAGAAATACGAAAAGAAATCGTTTAATTTGTAAGTTAATTTATATTATATTGGCAGCATTGTGCCTGTTACTAGTCGTTCACCTAAATTTAACCAGAACCGCAAACACAGTTTCGACAACAAACAGTAGTCGCGTTGTCATGAAAATAATAATTCTGTCGTGAATGTCACCACAGCGAGCTACTGAATACAATAATTGCAAATGCCACTAGCGACAATTGCCGCCGTGTAGTCAGCTACAAAATTATTTCGAACACGACACCATCAATAATAACATGATGATTTATTGTGTGTAATAGATACGTGTACAATCGCCAGTGGTGCCGCTTTAATTATATTACTGGATATTATTCCACTCAAATAAAAAACATTTCATTTGCCTGAAAATAAAAGTAAAAAAACTTTTTATCAGATAAAATAATATATTATCAAGTTCACAAAAACTTAACTTATTTATATTATGCAGGCAACATTGGATTCGCTAATTGTCGCTCGCTAAAATAGACACAGCACGGACAAAAACCTGTAGCTACGTTGCCCGTTGTCGTGAAAATTAGTATTCAATTTATATATGTCGGTCTGTAGCCGGTAGCCTGCTGTGGTGAATGTGTTTAATGCATTAGCGTAAAAAACAAAACATTTCGTACGGGAGGATACGGCGAAAATCGTAGAGAGAAACATTGAAGCTTTATTGTTTATGCAGCCAAAAGAACACGCGAACTAATTAGGGAAAACCTAATGGATTTTGCTGCTAGAGCCTTCCAATTAGACTTAAAAACTCGAGTGGCTTAAGTGCTATCATAACTTAAACTACAAACTTCGATTTTATATTAAGTGAAGAAAAATTCGCAGAGCGAGGAAAACATATTTAGTTAATAGATAACCCAGTGATCGGCTATTGATCGTTGTTTCAACCAAGTCCCTTCCACGAGTTATGTCTATTTTTAAATAAATTTATGTAAAATTAAACTCTTTTTCTTTTGAAATTTCAACAGAAAAAATTTCTGAAAATATAATAATATATATCGGTTGTTAGTTGCCATCACGAATATGAATAAATAAAAATTTTTTCAGTTTACTTTTTCAATCCGAATACCGTTTTGTTTATTCGTCTGCAGAGTATTTCACTTTAATAAAATGTGTCCGCATGTTTGAGTGTGTCGTATAATTCGTTTCATGATATTGTGGATGATATCATTATTTAGCTGGTGTAAACAATAAAGACAGAATACACAAGCAAACGAACAAACCTAATCCTGACCTATTGCAACAAAATGTATTAGTTTAGCAGATCTCATGAGACTTGTGTTTATTTAAAGAATTAATCTCAATTGGTTTTTGCTTGTACTGTTTGATTTGTA
Source organism: Linnaemya vulpina (assembly GCA_963675445.1). NCBI lineage: Eukaryota > Metazoa > Arthropoda > Insecta > Diptera > Tachinidae > Linnaemya > Linnaemya vulpina. The sequence goes on along the minus strand of OY776276.1, from coordinate 85,424,242 downwards.
GACGGCGGAATTCCTCGCGGTTATTTGTTAGAACGTAATTTGGAATGTAGCACTTAAAGCTTTTTTTGGAATTTTATGAAAAATATATTTTGCAAAGAGTTATTGTTGCCAGAGTTATCTGAATTTTGATGATATTGTGATATATTCGCAGGCGGTGTAAAAATTAATCTCTAAGAATTATCTCTTGAAGCAGAATTAAGAGGCAGATAATCTGCCCATTCTCATCATCCCAATTGACTTTCTGTTTCAATTCGAAGGGGTTGAATTTTTAGCCAAATTCAGTTTTATTGTTACCTTTAACAAGGGTCAAGGTTAAGGAGCATTTCCTTTTGGCATTGTCGACTGTATGCAGTCTGTACTCGTGCCTTCCAAACGTAGGAAAATTTAAGGCCGAACGGTGAAATTTAAATGTAAGCCACATGTGTCAGCTGATTCAACCTGGCAATTTGTGTAAACAGTTACTTCACTGCAAGAGGGCTATTACACTGACGTACATGTTGGCCAACATGCCCGACAACGTACCAAATCTCCTGGTCGCTTTTCAAAAATTTTTGATTTTCTGATGTTCGTGGCGTACCAACATACTGGTGTAATAACGTGTCGGTCGTACTTCATATAAAAATTCAGTTCACTTGTTGCCTTTGCCGGTGACGTTGCTGTGCGTTGATCGGAAAGTTGCAAAAAACATGTCTTTCAGCAACATTAGTTTTTGGGAAGAATTAATTGAATTAAATAAAAATCTGCCGCAATTGTGTAAAAAAAAAACATCATATATACACCACAATATGCAATTATATATTATTGGGTACAATATATCAAACTTTATTTTCGTTTTCCTCCTCTTGTAATAGTATTTCATTTATAACCATAGCTGCTACAACATTCTGCTTCATTGCCATGCTTTCGCTTCAAAAATTTTTGTATAATGAACTACGCCATCAGCGTTCGATGGTGTAATAGCAAAATGTATACCTCGCCGCCGAGCATGTCGGCCAACATGTACGTCAGTGTAATAGGCCTATAAGAAAACGTTATCGTAACGTCCCAATTTGCAGAAAATAGAATTTCATTCTACGGTTACATGACAGTTGTAGGACAGTGATGGACCGTATGTATGTTGAATAAAAATGGGGCACAAAAGGCCTTTTTGGTACTTATTTCTCTTTTGATATGCTTAGTTGATAATTACGTATAGAGACTTGATATACGTATTTTAAATGCTTAACTTTCTAAATAAATGTTTTATTTTCATTGAAATGTCGAATGTCTGTATGTAGTTGTTCGTTGCAGAGTTCTTTTAGTATTCAACATCTGTTTGTATATAAATTTTATTGAAATGCATATTTTTAATCACAGAAACATGAATATTTAAACTTCAATAATATGTATATACATACTTAAATATATAGTTATTCCCTTTCTAAGCTTTGATTGATACACAATTCATCCTTTCCTTAAATAAATTTTGTATCAAAAATCGTTGTTAATTAATCCAATTATAAGAAATTTATACATTTGTGTCATATTAGAACACATTTCATATATATTGCAATAGGGAAATAAATGTGTCCATGTTATTAAATACTAGCGAACCCCCTGCACACTTCGCAGTGCAAAAAAGAAACTAAAAAATTAATTCGAATTCATTTAAATCAGTGATAAACTGCTTTTATTGTAGTGCTCTGTGTTGTTGATTTTCCATTTTCGGTGTAAGTATACAAAACCGATGGTTTGCCAACGAGCGAACACGCTACATAGAACTGCCCATGTGAGAAGACTGGATGCACTAAATTCACTACACAAATTTCTAAAGAAACGCAATGCGAAAAGGAAACTGAAGTCGTTTAAATTCAAATGGTATATCAGACGGAATCATTGGGATACGTGGAATGAATACATCTTCGCCTTTTAATTTACAAGTTAAAATAGTAGATTCAATTACAAAAGCCATCAACCTTTTAATAGCATGTCTTGTACCATTCCACAAACGGGGTCGATTGATATTACGAAGCATAATATTAGTGGCTCCAACTTTCTATTGGAGATTATGCGGAGGCAATCCTGGTAGTCCAACGAATTCTAAACTTCTGTTGGGTAATTCAAAACATCTTCTTCATTGGTAACAGTATCGACAGACTTGTACAACACCTCTTCGCCAGGAATCTTTGATTGTATAGCCATGTTTAATTCAGTAACATCTTTGTTCTTTGCCGCTAAAATTGATCCGGCACTCAACCATGCATGGCATGTATATTGTTGTGTTATGTTAGTGAAATTTGGGAATGATAACATTTGGGAATGTTATCATTCCAGTGTCATTAATAGGCATTGCACCATTCTTAATTTACAGCAATTGCTTAGAGAACTTATCAGCAGGTGGATCATTCTGCAACTGAACACGACCGTTGGTAGTGAGTTCTTATATTTTAACAAATCTCCATAAATATGAAGACTTTCAGCAAGCGTTAATTTCATCGGCAGCTGCCGATCTAGGAATCACGGGTAATGTTTGCCTAAGATCGGCTGACAATAAAATCAACGCACCACCAAACAACTCTGAGTTATCTCGGAGATCTTTCATTGTTCTTTCCAAGGCTTCAACAGATTTCTTATTCGCGTACTCATGCATACGACGTAGGCTGTGCATGGACCGTGTATCATATTTTGCACAACAACATCATATACTTCGGGATCACTAATTCTATCTGGAATTTCAGAACATATAACATTGTCAACTTCATGCGATGTGATTTTATTCACCAACCATATTGAAATGTGAGCGTGTGGCAAACCACGCTTTTGCCACTCCACAGAATACATCCAGCACTTCACTTCACCAAACACTTTAGATATCACGCTAAAACCCATAAGCGCTTTCAATTTCTGCTTAAAAATACGGGCAGTGATGTCATGGCGGTCGGTAGGACTTTGGTCAGCGAATATATTATCTTTAATGTCAATCCATTGCAGATTACACGTAAATGTTATAAATAAATCTGGTCGACCGTAATGACGCACATAAGTCATTGCATCCTGCGCGTACTCATGCATATGACGTGGACTGTGCATAATGTATTTAAATATTTATGATTTTAGTGTTGTATTTATATGTAATTTATTTCATATATCCCCGAAGTTGTGATTTAGAATAGCTAAGTATATACATTAAATTAATGGTTTGACCAAAGTTTAATTGTAATGAACTGAAGAACGAATTGTATTTCAGTTTTCATGGCTATAACTCATGAACTAATACACATACAGAAACCGTATGTACATAAACACCTTGGTATTGATGTCACCTTTCATATACAACAAGAAACAAAATCGGTTCACGCATTCCGGAGAACATCAATTACTAACACAATGCAACTTATTTTTATATATATATATAAGATAAGATAAGATAAGATATTACAAGGAATGACTCATTGTGAAATTTGTTCTGTATGTTGGTGTTTCTAGTACTAGCAGTACCTTTTATTTATTTTGTGTACTTATTCAACACAACGCCAAAGATATAAACATATTGAAGTGCCATCAATGTTGTATGTACAATAATTGCGTTGTGTATAAATAATTATTTGTTGTTGGTTTATGTGAAAAACAGATGACACATTTTTAAGGGTTCTGTAAGTGTAGCAACATATACATTTAAAGATAACTTACATTTAGCTAACATTTAAAATTTCAACGTTCGGCTATTCCAAGCTTTAGTGGGGAACCATCCAACAATAATAATCCGTTTCGAAATAATTTTTTTATCAAAAGCTTTTTTTTTTAGTAATTCAACACAGCGTCTGCTGTGTGGCATGTATCTCTGTCCTGTTGGAACATACTAGCAAGATTAAAGCCATGAAATTGAGATGCGAAAACGTTTCGAATCATTTTCCTATACCATTCACCATTGACAGTAACATTCTGACCATCATCGTTTTTGAAGACATATAAGCCAATGACTCTGCCAGCCCATAAATTGCCAGAAATCTACTTCATCGGAAAATAAAATTTTGATTGGATGAGTTTGGCGAATAGAACAATTATTTTGATTAGATATTTTAAAAATTAGATCTCGTTGTTCTGGTGTGGCGATTTATGATGAAATTTCAGAGCAAACCAAATAAAAATCAACTATCAGTTGTTAAATGGGTGCTCATACAAAGCGGTGATGTCAACTCAAAGTGGTGACGCAATAAAACAAACAGGTTTTGTAACAATATAAAGTTTCAGTTTTTCAACTATAACTAATTAAAGAGTTCATGTTATTGGTTCCAGCCAAGCAGTACATTTTTTATAGGATATTCTTTGAATGATGACAATGAATTGTCTATATTTTTAAACAGATCCACGCTAGCGAAGCTAGTAAATAAATAAATAAATAAGTTTAAGTCGTTGATATAAATATTTATAAAAAATAGATGTTGTTTAATCTGTTGTTACAAACGAATAGTTTTACTATCGAATGATCTCTTATTAATTTAAGCAAAAAATAATAAGAAAAACATTGACTATTAATTGTAGTGATCAATTCTGATTAAAATGTTTTCAATAGTGGATTTTATTAAAAATATTTTAAGAATTCGGTTTTAATTGAATATTTTTATGAAATGAGATTGAGACTTATTAAAACAGACATTTTTTTAGAATATTGAATACATCAACTTGCATCGCGCACGTTACTTTACTTTTTGGTTCTATTTGTTATATATATTATCTGACTGCAAACATTTACTTATATAACTAGCAAGTCCATTTCATCCATGTTACGTATAAGATTATGTTTAGACTCCTTTATTAGACAGTTATTAGCCTCCTAATAATGCACGCCATTCGTGCATTATTAGGTAAGCAGTGCCTTTATATCAGAAGGACCGACTGTCGGTTCATCGTACACACTATTCATTTTGTATTAAATATTGTTTATGTCATGGTTTTGTTGCAACTAAATCAGTCTTTCTAAGTCAATGAGATCAAAAACTCGGTATCCCTTAAAAAACCAAAAAAAAAAAAAAAACTATTCGAGAGTTTTCAAGTAAAAAGTTAAAATCATTTAGTTTATTGCCCAGGCCTTGTGCATTAATACAACAGATGTTATAACCGTGTTTTATTTTTGACACGATTGTTATTATATCAAAGTTCCAATATCTTAAGCCAAGTTGAGCATGTGTAATTCCTGTCGTTTTGATAATAAAGACACGTGGTCATCTATCCAAATTTAAATAAGAGCGCGTTTTATTTTCTATTGACAAATCCTCTGATATAATCATTAAATAATATATGCAATTGAAATATTTGCTGCTCATAACATTCTAAAAGCATGTCGTATGTGGCAGATTTTAAGCCCGCACTCATCATGTGAAATCATTTGATTTTTAACTTCCCGCAAGCTTCCCTGACTAATTTCGAGAGCGCGTCGCTGTGTCTGTATATGTGTGTGTGTGTGTGTTTGTGTATGCGTTTGCGCACGTGTACGTAAATATGTGATCCGCTTATAAGTTTTGAACGGCTGATCCGTATTAAACCATTCTTAAACTTAGATATCCTGTGAAAGTGAACCTGTTAGAACCAGTAGATTCCAAGATATTTACAATATACTAAAATAAATATTTTTCAAGGTGTTTTTTTAATTAAGTCCTTAACTGTTTCACTGATCGATTCTACAAACTAGTCATCTCTAAATACTACAAGCTACGTCGATCATCGCAAACCGGCTCAAAATGAAATTCTAAATCTGATCAGTTGATTCTTATATAGTAGTCGAAAGCTACATTAATCACCGCTTATTATGTTGATTTCATAAGTTCGAAGAGCTCAAAAGCGTAGGACAACACAAAACTCGGTTACGATAGTTTTGCGATTAAAATCAGCGGTAAGTTGCAGGGATGGGCTTTAGGGTCAACCGTTTTCCATATATTTTAATTTAAAAATCAAAAGATGACGTTTTCTTGGATCAGTCGAATTTTTTCAGTTTCGTAGAGCAACAAGCCAATTTTTATTAGGACGAGTACTCAGGATATGGACCCTACATAAGCATTGATCTGTCCCGGAACGGAGAGGACAAATGAAGACTGATTATAAGAAAAATGCATGTATTTTATTAAATAAAAATATTAAGATATTTTTTTGATTTTCATTTATCCTTTCTCAAGTAGTTGGATTTATATAACATCTCCTCACAAGCACAAGAGTTGGAACACTTTTCAAACATGATGATCAGCAGCAACTATAAACTAGCATATTAATTAGCTTGACTCTTTTACTTGTTTGAACAAAACTAATTTAAATTGTTCATTTGAACTAACGTTCTCACTTTAAAATAGTGTTTCAGTTTTATTTCATTTCTGTACAAGTAACGCTGCCAAATTAAGGCCCTCAATTTTTACTTTAATAGTCTTTATTCAATGAAAAATAGCATGTTAATGTTTGAGTTACTTGTGGAAAAAAGATGCTGGATTATGTGTTTCTACAAAACATCTTGTTTTGTTATTCCTTCTGTTGGCAAGGCAAACATCGGCGCGCCATAAAAAATAACCTAAAGTAGCGACACAATTCGTGAGTGAAAAAAAATGAACTTGAACAAAATTATGCAGTTTAGGTCTCCCAAACTTGAACAAAAAAAAAAAAAAAAGTTTTGATGGGAAAAGTTTTTTGCTGCTGTCGTAGTTGTCGCACCAGTAGTTGTTATTTTCTATGTTGTACATTAAAGTGGTACACTTTGGCATCAATGCCAACTTGGCGCTTTTCTGATTAGTTGACATCTTTTTTATCGTTACACCCTTATTCGTAATTGAACTAAATCGGCGATTTTCGAGGTATTCTTCTTGTGGGTTTCTGAAAGCTGGTTAGATTCCTGCCAACTTAAGGCGAATTTTCTTAGTCATAAAAGTGTCTTGACTGGACCTATTTCTGCTTCAACCTTTTATTATTTAATTTATCTAAGTTGATTACTGAGTGGTGTGGAAGAGGGCTAAATGTGAATTAGACAAATAAAGAAAGTTTTTATGGATCAAATGGTATTGACTCTGATGGTTTTTTATTTCCCAAATCGCCTTCTTTTTATGGATTTCTTCAATCTTGGGAAGATGGAAGAGATCCAGCAAAGAACAGTCGATATTACGACGATTCTCCAGGTTAATTTTCCTTTCGTGCATTTTCCATGCACGACTTTTATCGTTCACAAATTTTCGAATTTTTTTAAAGACTTGCGTCAGTTGTAAACATATTCTCACCCAGAGTACAGCGCATGCCATTGTCATCAATTCAAGTGCAATTTGATCACTTAATTCTAACCGATTTATACGCAAAATGCGATGATTGATGTACTTTTGAGTAGAATAAAAGAATCGAGAGCACCAACTGATCGAAATAGGCACTTTATTCGAGCTTTATTCGTTCACGATATCTCACCAATAGATTGACAGATGCCGACCTTTTAATGCCGTAGCTTGCAAATGTTAAGGGCTGATTACTTTCTCAAATCGAATGGAAAAGCAAAATGTTTTAAGGACTCTTGCTGATGAAGTGCGACATATATAAAATTAAACTTTAATTGGCTTTATATAACAAAATATAACCTTAAGTAGTAACCAGGGCTTAATATTATAAAAAACTTAGTGACTTGTCCTTTTAAAACTATCAAAATGTATATTTTGTTAATTGCAATTTTTCTCAAAGACTTTGTAAAGTCATTACTTTTTAGGGGAAAGAGGACAAGAAAGTGGAGACAGTTAAAACCTGACCATTTAAAAAAATATTTTAACTGAAATTGTTGGTAAAATATCAAAAAGCATCTAAAGTTGAAAACAAAGACAATGTAACTTGATGAAACAAATGCGCAAGTTCCAACGAAAATTTTAAATGAATTGATCAAGTACGCGTAAACCTGAAGTGTGCAAGAGGAGACTAAGTGTTCAAAATGTTTTGCAAAGCATTTAATCATGTCTGCATATCTGTTGTATTATATTTTACTTTTCATTAATAAATAGAAATTATTCAAATGAGCCACAAAACAAAATTTGAAAAATAACTTACAGTTCTAAATGTAATTGAAAAGAAAATTATTATTATATTTGCTAATTATAAAACCGATAAAGTAATTTTTTGTACTATTATTTCAAATGAATATTTAATAAAAGAATTTAATATTTGGAAATATTTACATATCAGATATAGATCCGATTATTTTGAAGTTTCATGGGAGCAAGTTTTGAGAAAATCCCAATTCCGGCAAATATCTTTCATAACAAAATCGTAAGAAACGGAGGGTATTTCATCAGATACTCGTAACCGGTATCTAGTAATAACGTTTGCTAACGGAGTCACAATATGCAAATAACTCACGCCCCTACGATGTTGTGAACCTGTTAGTCGCATGTTCTTTTATGTTATATATGAAATATATTCTTGTTGAGTAGGATATTAAGAACAAACGTGTAGCACTCAATAGGGACAAAATTTATAAAAAAAAACCCTGATAAAAAGGAGTAGCGATATCGATCAATGGTTCGTTCCGCTAACATTCTCGTAAAAATGTATAAAATCACAAATTGTTTATTACGCAGGAATTGGTATATGATATTTAAAGTTTGATCCTGAGTTTGAAGTTACAACTTTCTAAATATTTTCGAAATGAAATAACTTCCTGGTCATTGGCGCGTTTTTTAGCTGAACAAAATTCAGCGCTTCTTGGGTTACTGTTTTCTGTTTTTTGCTGGATGAAAGTTGGCATTGCTGACAAGATTTGTTGTAGTTGTTGCTCTTTTCATGCTTAATTTTTTTTTTGTAACAACATTCAATTTGCTGCACTGAACGAACACTGAACTTAAGCATGTATTGGGTGTGAAGTTTAACACTACAGTCAGCTCATACTGACGTACCCATTTACCCAATAGCACTCACAATATCACAGAAGAGAGCTTAAAATCGAAAGGAAAATTATAAATGAAGGACATATTTTCCAGCCACATACACTCACTCACAATTCAGCACACACTTACATGCACATGCAATGAAAAACTTGCTTTAACATGCAAAAGTAAAATAGAATCAGAAGAAAAAACTGCAAGAAAATGAAAAATTGCCATTTAGTATTGGTAAAGAGATCTTGCCACTGTTTTTTCCTTCTTTTGAGCACAAGTACTTTTTGTCCATTATATTTTTCTCTTTTTTCGCAGCACTTCCTTAAGCTCTAACGTCGATGGCAAAAAATAATTGCTTGTTCAGGTAAAAACAGAAAGAAAGAAACAAAAGAGTTGAAAGAAAAACTTTCCATTTGGTAAGGGCTGGCTGTTTGCTTTTGTATCTGTGCCAAAGCAAGAACAATAAATAAATGTGCTCATTGCTGCCACGTTTCAAAGATTTATGAGTTCTTGTAGAAAGTTTTGAGTTTTTTCTTTGCATTTTGTCTTTGGAATTATTATAAATTGTAAAATTCTTGCGATTCTTGGAAAAAATGATTAACAATTCTATTTATACCTCATCAATGAGGTCGTAAATCATTGAAAGGAAATTACTTTTCTCTGTGCCTGCAAGTTGTGATATAAAATCGTAATCTTGGCGCAATTTAAAAATAATTTAAGCGGGCTTTGAGTTTGAAATTTATGTATTTGGAAGTATAATTTTATCTGCAGAAAACTTGTTAACGTTTATGTAAAACTTTTAGCAATAGAATAATGCCGAGGAACTTTTGGTCTTAATTTAATTTATATGACTGTATTATGGAGTGTTCTTGTGTAAAATACTTTGTAACACTACAGCCCCTAAACAATGAAAATTTTTGTAAAATACGAAATAATTCCCGTCATGTCATTTTGTTATCTTGTGCGGTTACAAAAAATGTTTATTTATCTTCATTTCTAAGATTTATCTTTGGCCTAAACACCGAAATTTCTAAACCAGACTTTGAGAGTCCCAGATCCCTGACAAGATCGTTTAAATCATCTTGAATGTTGCCGCTTTCAGGTTATTCCAGAGCCACTTTCACTATTGTCAGCTTTCACCACAAAATCCATAAACTCCTGTTGTGGAGCATCTGGTTGAGGTTCAAGTAATATTTTAGGACTCCAAGCACGTGCATGTGCCAAACGTATGGAAGGAAGGGTATTCCAATTTGGCAAAATTTTTTCGATGAATTTTTGTTGTCTTCAATTTAAAAAAATAGCTGTCGTCACAAAAAAGTGAAAAGGTATATTAGGTTTGTCATTCCGTGTGTAATTAATATGCGACCCCATAAAGTATATATATATATATATATATATATATATATATGTATATATATTCTGGATCCTTATGAATAGCGATGACGATTGAGCGATGTTCGTCTATCTTTAAGTGAAATCGATTTTCCTAAGCCCCAGAAGAGCTAGAGACTTCATTCTTGGAAATGACTTCAAATAGAGTGGTATTGAAATACTGCAAAACCCGAAATACGGTTCCAGAGCTGAGAGACTTACACCTTTTTCTCAACGCAAATTTAACACCAAAAGTCAATAATTTTTTTTTTTTTGAAAAGTGAACCTATTTTACGCTTTGGAAAGACTCAATTGTCTATTAAAAGCTAAAAAAATAAATTTTTCAGCGATGGGATATTAATAGATTTTTTTTGTCACATCCAGTATTTTGTGATACATGTAATAATTATTATGTTTAAAAATTTTAAGTTTTTCTTAAACAAAACCACTTTATGCATCATGAAGATTTGCATTGATGAAAAAATTTTAAAAATCAAAATTTCGAATCCAGGGTTGGACAAATGCAATATTTTATGGTAAAGAAAATGAATAATTTGGTTAAAGATTTTACATACTTCTTATATAAAATTACATCTCACCCCATGAAAAGTTGCATTGATAATAAAATAAAAACAACATTCAAATTTCATTTCCACGGCTGGGAAATTTAAAGTTTTTTGGTATTGTAGTACATGAAAGTGACCAGAATGGTTATAAATTTTCGCAAAAAAATAGTTCATGCCTCATTAAGAGTTGCGTTGGTAAAAAATTTTTATTTCGCTTCCAGGAATGGTAAATTTAAATTTTCTTATACATAAGTTAACCAAATAACTCCGTTTTTTTACTAACTAAAACTATTTTTTATTTCAGACAAAATTAGAATTAAAAAAAAATTTAAATTTCGATTCCATGGTTAAAAATTTGTAGTGTTTCTCATATAAAACCGCTTTATACATTATGAAGATTTGCATTGGTAAAAAAATTTATATTTCGTTTGTATTTATAAAAGTAACCAAAAAGGCAACTGACTTATAATTTAGGAAGAACGAAATTGGTACTTAATAATATATGTAACGCCAGACGTACGTTGGTGAAGGGTATATGAGATTCGTCACAGCCGAATATAGCCCTTTTACTTGTTTTAATTGGCCCCGAATGGAGAAACAGTGTGCGATCGAACTAATTTTTGTGAGCCTCAGTCACGAACACTGTCTCTCTCCACATATATTCCCCAAAAGTGAAAAAAAATGATTCAAGTCATTGAAACAAATTTTATTTCCGACTTAAAATTAGTCATTCAGTTTATTTTCGAACAAAATATATTCAATATTGGAGACCATATTGCTGTGCAATTTATGCTTCATTTAAATATATAAATCTATATAATATATAATAATGTCAATTACATATAATAAAAATCCATAAGAACTTCGCCTCATATTAAATAATTATATTTGAAAGTATTTTAATAAAAGGAAACTCTTTCTTTTATTAAAATTTTACTTACATATCAAGCGAACAGTAACTTGAAGGCAGGATCGTCTTGACTCCTAGACTATAGAAACGTTGTACTGAAGACAGTCTTTATACCTCCAATAAAATACTACTGTTGGGTGATATAAAAAAAGTTATTTGCAATGGAGCATCCTTCTGGAACTCATCTTCATAGGAAATAGCTAATTTATTGAATAAACGTTCGTTAATATATTTTTTCAAAAACTGTTGGAAATTGATTTTCGATTAAGACAACAAAAAGAAAATTGCTGGAGTCGACATCTAGATTTTCTGAAGAGATTGAAATACTCATGTACTGCGATTAAGTTTAATCAATAAGTTTAATCGTAACTTTTGTCATGTTTACTAATTTGACATTTCCGATCTCAAATATATCCTTAATACATTTTTTTTGTAATTATTGTCTTTCATTAAAAAATTGCTGTGATAACTTGCTTGTAATTAAGAGTATAATAATTTTTGTTAATGTAATTAATTATGAAGCCACCAAGAAAGTTTTTTGTCAATAACCCAAAACGTTTTTAATTAATTTTCGAAGGATATGTATTCGAAGAATATCGTTTGGAGAGTATATATTTAAAAAATATTGATTTTATTCTGCTTTCTTATTGGAATGAAATGGCGTAATAAAGCCGTTGTTGGTAGTCTAGCGTTTTCAATTCCCGCACAACCTGAACTTTGTGTGGGAGCATGTTCAATGCGGTCAAAATCTTTTGATATATCTGGACTGTCCTGCACACTATCCACAACACGTTAAATATATTATTCCATGAGGACTGCACGTGGTCTTCCGGGACATGGAAGGGAACTTACTGTATCATCTTATTCCTCCAGGGGGACACAATAGGCAACTTGGTGAGTCGTAACGCCTTGTTGCAGTGCTTTCTGGTTTTCTGATGTTGCTTTTGCTGATAGCCCATAGTACTTATATTGTTACTGCCTTATCTCTGAATTAGCAGAGCAACGGGGGTGCATATAAGTATATAAAAAGTTGTAGGATAAGAAATGCAGGTGGAAGGATAGCTGGGTCCCGCCATAAAAAGGATCAAAAATCAATAGTAGGGTGACAAACCTATATTGGTTTGACCTGCGAGGCATATCCACTTTCCTTACACTATTGCCACGGGATCTGGTTGAGCTCCACTGATGGTGTTAGATGGGGGGTGAAATGACCATGTTGCTATACACGTAATTATATGGCTGGGCGAGTGTGAAATATCTGATTCACAGGCGAAGCTCTGTCAAACGCAAGTTCATCTAAATGATGGCGTGTGAATCTCGTTCTTCCCCTTTGTCTAATTGATTCCGTTGCCAGATGTTTGGATGAGGTTTCTTCAGTGAGTCCACGTGGTGGTTGTGGTTTGATACCAAGAGTCGCTGGGAGAGATTTCAGAAAGGGTTGATGTTCCGACATATTGGTGGTATGTTGGGACCTCGGCCGAGCTGATAGTGGCCTCTATGGACTGCTGCGAATCAGCAGATGTTACGGAAGGGGTGGTGTGTTGTTGGTGCAGGGAGTGTCAGGGGGGTAAGTGTTATGGCTTTGATCTTTGGTTGCTCTTGGCGCTGACGACATGCATGTACAAGGGCTGCACTCGTATGGCCCCTGGGGTTACAGCGGTGGTGGTAGACACCTAATTTCACTCGAGTGCTTAAGAGAACCGTCAGGTAAGTCTGAAAGGCAGGTACTGACGTTAATTTGAGTATTTTCTTTGCCATTTAAAAAAAATTCCAGTACGTCCAAACAATGAGCTGTGGTTTTCAAAATAGAATTCTACAAGTTTCGATTACTTTTTGTCGAGCACTGCTCCATTTCGAATTCACCAAGTTTTCCTAATAAAATTCTGAAATATATATTATAAATGGATATAAAGAATTATTAAATATTGGATATAAAGAATTATTAAATATTCAAGCCTAAATGGTAATTTTAAGTTTAAACAAATTTGAAATAATTAAATTAAATGCAAAACTAATCACACATGCTTTAATTGGTTATTTTATTGGCACGAAACTAAAACTATTAATTTGATATAAATCTTCACCTAATGAAATTGGTTTTGAAAATTAATTGGTCCAAGTGTGTTTAAACTTAAAACTCACATTCATGCATCCATGCACACACTCAAACTGAAATTGAAAGTATCATTTGCTGCCATAATGAATTGATCATTCAAAACCATTCCACACTTTGTTGCACTGGTATTGTTGTGTTTGCTTGTGTTTGTTTCTAAAATAATCAAATTTATTCTGTGTTATTTATTTATTTTAATGGTTCAAATGGTATTGAAGATATATTGAATACTGACATGAACATGTCGAGCCCTAACCGCCAAAACAGCTTAAAGATTGTTCTTCGAAAATTGATTTATGTCGAAAATCAACTATTTGCGACAATATGCACCATCTTTAAATATATAAAAAATGGGTCAATTTAATAATTTCCTTTTAAATTAGTAAATTAGTAGCTGCGAAGTATCTCACTTTCAATCAGAGCAAAATTAATTTTGAAAAATACAAATAAGTTTTAATTTTCTTGACGTCATGAATATCTTAATATATAAATAATAAAAAGTCCTTTGCAATCCTTTGCAGTCAATGTTCAGGATGTACTTCAATTTAAAAAAAGGATGATAAAAAAATACTTCTCCAAAATATACCTTCTGTGGCTTGGGCATTTTAGGCAGTTATGGGAAAATATATGCATACAAAAACCAAGCTAAATAAATCAAACGAGAAAACCTTGACTAAATGCACGAATATTCTGCTTCTTTAATTCTTTTATGTTAAAAACACAACTCAGGCGAATAACGAACTTCGCTCAATATGACGAATTCGTTGGTAACAGTTCGTTCTGCATGTTCGTCGTATGAAATAGAATAACGACGAAACAATAACAATTTTTTAACTTTCCCGTAGGAAAATTTTGAAATTAGTAAAATTGGGAGGTTATTCGTTTACCCCTTTTTGAAAAAATTTAGTACTAATCAGATCTCCACGTTCTCAGGAGCAACGAAACTTCTCAGGCTAATTCTGAGATCCCTCGCTATTTTTGTATATGTGTGTGTATGTAAGTGTGTGGCCCTCTTATAAAGTTTGAATGGCTGAACCAAATTAAAAGGCAGAGATGACCCTTGAATTTAGATTTCCTGTGAATTTTAACTGATTCAAGATATTTAAAACACAACGAAATTTTAACAAGTTCTCGCATATTTTAAAAATGTTTTTTTTTCATAACTTTTTAACCGTTTCATCGAGCAATTTCATAACCTAAGCAGCTGTTAATTCTGATTCAAAAACCACGCCGTCAACGGCAAAACCAAATCAAAATCTGTTAATCTGTTCTTAAGATATCGTTAACGAAAGAATTTAGAAGAAATTTTTTTTGAATACCTCGGAAATTATATGTCTGATCTGGGAGCAAATTACAGCACTCGTTATCGAACGAAATTAATAAATATTTCAATAGAGTTCATATGGAAATATTTTAAAATTTCGAATGCCGCAATTTGCCCTCAGTTGGTGCTTTCAATTCCTTTATAGTAGTCGAAAGTGAACTTAGTTTCTGTAAATTTGAACCGATTCTACCGTTATAATCGTTTCGTAAGATATCGGAAATGAAAAAAACAAATCACATGAGCCCAAAGAATAGTTACTTCAGCCTCCCTCCTTCTACTTGGGAGAATTGCTGATCAAATAAAGTTTAAAATATATATACTCCAGTTCCTTCAAAAGTCGCCTTCAAATACTTAATTTTCAAGACTTTTTCGACGTCTTTCGAAAGAGTAGCTTCTTTAGTAAAACTGGCAGTACCCAAATATAGAAGAAGCAGATTTATTTTTTATCTTGCACCAGCACTCAGGGGATGACCTCTGTTATTATAAGACTTATTATTTCGCTGGTGGGTTTTTAGTGCATGACGATATAAACCGCTGTCGATAATGCTCAGCAACCGCTGCTTCGCCAACAAGAGGACAACAATTAACACAATCTCGCACTCACGCAGATCAAAAAAATTCGACAGCATATTCCATATTGAGTGCGGAGTGCAGTCCGGGTTCTAAGGCTATTTTATGCTTTTGAGCTCTTCCAGCTAAAACATTACCATAATTTTCAAATCAAACGATTCTCACGTGATGAGAGGTGATTCATGTAGTTTTCGGTTTCCATCATACTAATTGATCAGATTTATAATATCAAAGCTTATAAAAAATCACTGATTGACTGATTTTGCCCCAGTTTACGCTAATCGACATCGTTTTTAAATATTGAGAGCAGATGAGTGAAGCCGCTTAAAAGTTATTCTAAAAAACTTCTTTTAAAAGCCCTTTTCTAAAACACGAATCAAATCGAATTGTTACGCATTTCCGCCATTAAAGTTATATGTGTGTGCTTACTTACAGAAGCGCAAACACAAAGAAACCAACACACATATACATCCATAGTGACGGGTTAGACTTAGTAAGCGTGGTTTCCTAGGACCTCAAAGCATGGAGATGTGATGAGAGCTTTATTTTTCAAACTTTTTCGATATTTGAAACTTTTAAATTTTCAGTTCGGGAAATTAAAAACATGCTATTGATTGTTTCGGTTCTCTAGATATTTTCTTAGTAAATACGTTTTTCAACAAGCTTGTGCAGTTTAATACTAAATAAATTTTATTAATTACTTTTGGCTTAAGTAAAAAAGTTATATTCCGCATGTGGTGGTCATTTTCGGTATCGGAAATTCGTACTGTTTCCATTACATTTTGCATAATTTCATTAACCTTCCGGTGTTATGTCTTAAGTTTAATTGCGAATGTTTTGTTTTAGTTGTTGAAGGGTCGCTGACTTGTTTACGTTCATCCTTTCTTTCGAATAACCCAAAAGAAAACAGTCTGCCGCAGTTAAAACCAGTGAACGCGGGGACCAAATCAAATGAAATCTTTCCTGTTTGAAACAATTAGTTCGAAAGAGACATCTCGTAACAGAGTTATTGTATCGCATACAATGTGGGCTGTGGGTCCATCTTAATAAAAGCAGAACAGTGATGGTTTTCTACAGCTGGCTTTAAAAAACTGTCCAGCATCGTTCAATTTTCAACATCATTAACTATAACTGAGGCGCCATGTACATTTTCATAAAAATATTGAAGAATGACCCTTCAGGAGATGCACTGCACCAAGCAGTACATTTAAGTGAATATGATTGTTGTTGATGAACTCCCCCCGTGGGGTACAATAGACAAATTGGTGAGTCGGTACACCTTGTTGCAATCAATAGTAGGTTACAAACCTACATTGGTTTGACCTGCGAGGCGTAACCAGTTTCCTTACCCTGGTGCCACGGGATCTGGTTGAGTCCTACAGATGAAACTTCGATTGATTCTGTGGCCAATGAGTCCCCGCGGTGGCTGTGATTTAATACCAAGAGTCGCTGGTAGAGATGTCAGATAAGGGTTGATGTTCTGGCATATTTATACTGTGCTGGAATTCCGGCCCGGCTGATGGTAGTCTCTATATTGCTGCTGTGAATCAGCAGACGTTACGGAAGGGATGGTGTGTTGTCGGTGTTGGGAGTGTCAGGAGGAAAAAGTCTTATGACTTTGACCTTTGGTTCCTTTTGTCGCTGACGACATGCATTCCTCGGAAGTAACAAGGGTTTAAGATAGGCCCAAACACCTTA
Organism: Linnaemya vulpina; assembly: GCA_963675445.1. Taxonomy (NCBI): domain Eukaryota; kingdom Metazoa; phylum Arthropoda; class Insecta; order Diptera; family Tachinidae; genus Linnaemya; species Linnaemya vulpina. The sequence goes on along the minus strand of OY776276.1, from coordinate 85,406,832 downwards.
ACAAGGCGTATAAGTATGGTTTTGTGGCGGAACCATATGAATGAAGTTGCAAACTGTGTAAGCCCAAGGGGCTGCGTTGGTGTGGCCCCTGAGGTCGACTAGGGTAGTGGTGCTTGAGAGCACCGTCAGGTAAGGACGAATAGGCAGGTACTGACGTTAACTTGAGCATTCTCTGTTGCTGCTGAACTGTTCTTGGATTCCAGGATAGCCCATATCCTGGAATTTCCCTTGTTTGCGAAACCATTGAAATAAAAATGGGCTTCATCGCCCATTATCAGATTGATAAATTCGCAATTTTCTTCTTCTTTTTGTAAGAATGATCAAGCCGTTGCTGGTAGTCTAACGGCATGAATTTTTCCACAAGCTGAAACTTATACAGGAACATGTGCACTGCGGCCAAAATCCTCTGAATTACATCCGCGAATATATTTTTTGACTGTCCTACTCGCTATCCACAACACGTTAAATATTTTATTCCGTGTGGACCTAACGTAGTCTTCCGGCAAATGGAATGTGAAAATTCTCAACCAGTCGGTTTATTGTTGGTTCTGAAAAAACGGCGATAATCGCGTTGCGCCCAAACAATTGACCGTTGAATTGCAATATGTAATTCAACAAGTTTGGATCGCTGACCTGATGTGTTTTGTTCCAATTTATTTTGTCTGTTTACTTCTCGAAATTCTGAAATAAAAATGAGTGATAATGAAACATAATTTAATATAAAAAATTACCAAAAATTCAAACATGTAACTTTCGTCGTCTATGTAAATAATACTAAGTCTCTAAATCTCTTAAATTTCTGCAATAATTCTGATATAAATCTAATGCGATTGGTTGTTTAATATTTTGATTGTTTAGGGGTGTTTTGCTAGTTCCTCTACGAATTTCTATGTGACTAATGCACATCACCAGGCAGCCAATTTTCTTCCAAAGCTCCACTTCATGAAATAACAAGGTCGATTGTTAATGATATTTAAACTCAATTATTATATAACCTTTTTTATGAAATTTCATTGAGGTTCAAGTCCACTATTAGGATGTCGTACGTGTTGCGTTCGCAAACATTTTTTCTAGGTTTTCTGTGTTTTAAATATCAAAATGAAGACGTCAGCGGCCATTTGAACAAACGAATTCAATATTAATAAAACGTCATACCTTAACTCGTTCCTCGTTGATGTATTAATAAATGTTTACAGAATTCCCCTGACAAATTATAACTTTAATTAATTCTTTTCCTAAGAGAGAGTTGATAAAAAGATTTCACTTGCCTAAATATTTCACGTACACTCTTTCACAACATTAAAAGTAATAAAATACGTGCTGTTAAAATCTTTAGCTTTTCAGATTTTCCAAATCTTATAAGAGAATATGCATGTAAATAAATCCGAGATTTACAGGAAATACATTTTCACGTGGCGTGTAAGCAAATTAAGACTGTTCAAGTTTGTCTTTTTTATTTTATATTAAAGTACATTCTAAAGACTGTATCTTTTAATCCCATAAGTCTTTTTAAAATAAAATCTGTTTTGTTCTTGTTGGCCTGATTTCGAATCTTGCGTTTCAATTTTACATTGTCTTTAACCGTAATCATATTCATAAGATTAATAAAGTTGGAGCAAAAACAAAAATCTAGAAAAAATGCAAGCTGTCGTTGAAGGAATTGAACGAAATATCTTAAGAATTCATTTAAAGTTAAACCGGCAAACCACCAACACATTTCCAAGTAAATAGTCTTGAGTATGTTGGCATTGGAAAACAACTTTAAGTTGACTTTATGTTAATATGAGTTTTATACAGTAAAACAATTGACGTTCATCTGTTTGTCTATATTCCATTCGACTCCTTCATTAAAGTCTCTCCTTTAGATCAATGATCAACATTTGGAAGCTGAGAAGTCGACTTAATGTTATATAACGATGTACATATTGCAGTCAAAAGAAAGGTGAAATTTGTTTCATTTCTACGAACTCGGAGTCTTGAAATTCTTCTATAAAACTGTGTTACGCCACAGTAGAGTATTTAAAGAGTTTTTCAACTTTCTTGTGACTTGTCAACTCGATTGCAATTGTGCAAGTCTGTCAAAGAACGACCATTTTGTAGAAAGTTTATAACATTCGACAACAAACGTTCATGTTAACTGCTTCTCACAGAATATTAAAGTTTTTGCATTTTATTGAAACAGTTAAAACATTCCAGTATCGTAGAGACGCAAGCACATGATGGCAAAAATACTTGTATCTTCATAACCAAAAACACTTTAATTAATATTTTTCTCTTTTTTGAAGACAATCTCAAGTACCTCTGCTACTTAGTATAAAAAATTTATAAAGAAAATACTGTTTTCCTAATTATATGAAATTACAAACAAGTTGTTTTAGTACGTTAACAATTAATACATTTATAATTATTAATCTAAAAAGAAACAAGCGAATTTCGAATGCAAAAAATATATTTTTATGTAACCTTTTATATCAGCAATATATTTTGTTTACAAGACGCATCAAATTGGTTGCTGTCCATGCTAACAGTTTCGCCAGAGTTGCATGTGGGAAAAGAAAAATCTAAATTTTAACACAATTGGGGGATTCACATTGTAGTCATAAGGACATAAGTCATAGAATAATAGCACGAAATATATGACTAGTGTGAACAACCCGACTTAACTTAGTACGCCAAGAATATCTAAATGAATTTGTATGTATAAAGTAAAACAGATTCTGCGTTGATATGAGCTGAGTACATCCTTTTGAGGCGGCATGCGGAAAAATGTTCAGTGACTTGCAGCTACTTAAATGAGAAAAATGTTTCACATGTATATATTTATCTTTTGCCATTTAGTTCTCTTTTAATTTTTTTATGTCATAAAAATCTAATTTAATGTGAATTTTTCAGCCGTGAATCATATATAAGTAACGGCGGCAAACGTATACTATCGCCATCTTTCCCAAAGATTTTCAGCCGTTCGACTCAGATCTCTAGAGCTATTTTATGACAACACAAAAACATACCTGAAAGAGTGCTATTATTTTATGACCATTTTGTATGCAGAACAACAACAAATTTCTGAAAGTGGCGTAAAATAGTGTGACTTTATGACAATATGACAAAATAGCATACAGTGTAAATACCCCAAATATAATCAATTATTCGCATTACTTTATGATGAAAATGTAGTCAAATGCTTGTAAAAAAACGAACCAATAATATCTACGATAACTGAGAAGTACTAACGTAGGTCAGACAACTTTATTTTGAAAAATATTCACGCACTCGTCTGGTTAATTTCTAAAAAAATCACATCAAAATATTATTAATATTTTATTTCATGCTTATTTTCATATTATACTTAAAAAAATGTTCAAAATTTTTGTGTTAATCAAAATGTCTAATTTTTTCCAATAAAAAATACTCGCTGGGAAAATTTGTGAGGGGCCTAAAAATGCATACGTTTATGTGGGTCTATAGAGTTTTTGCGAGTTTCTGAAAACACAAAAATGTAAGTGTGAAATGGCTTCAGCTTTATTTTACATAATTTGCTTTTTTTATATACGCGCAGATAAAAATATTAAATTTCCAACCGCATTCATTCATACCCTTTTTGCTCTCTATCACTCATATTTGAGCACAGGAAAGGAAAAGTACTACCCACTCAATCACATCAAAAAACCTTAAACTGAAGCTCTTTATTTGGAAACATTTTCAAAAGAATTCGTGTGGATTTTTTGTTTATAACTTTTTTTTTGACATACGCTTGAGGTTAATACATTTAATGGATTTCAAAATATATGGGAATACGTGTGTAGAATATGCATCCTTCATAAATCTAAAACGAAGGTCGCATTACGTGAGTGAAATGTGCTTTGATATTTATAAGGCAGGCCTTGTTTTTCTTGAACCAAAAGTGACAAATAATATTCTAGTACAAGTCTGTGAATGTTATGAAACTCCTAAGACATTTCAGTCCTATATATGACTTTTTGTATGGGTTTAAATATTTTAATACTATAAAATTCGTGATGTGTCTAACGTAAAAAAGATCTTTGCCGCAGCGTTAAAAAATAAAATTAAGTACTAGCTTCTGTATCAGCTGGAACTTTCAAGCACTCTGATTCCGACAAATTCATTTGCGAACGACTTATCCGACCACTAACGGATTGCGCTCCTTAAATTTAAAATGTATGAAAAAATGCTGACCCAAATTCCATCCCGTCAACTCTGCACTAATTTTAACCGAAAAGTTATCGTAACGTGGTTTGTTATGTTGCTCCATATATTTAGGGCCTTAGAGCTCTAAATCATAATGAAATTTTGATTAATTGATTGATTTTCAAATTACAATAAATTGTGAATCAATCAACCGATTCCCACGTGCATCTAACTGGTCAGATATATAATTTCGAAACATCAGGCTAAGTACGATCATATTTGGGCAAATTCTTGCTAAAAAAAACGCAGCCATTATTTGTTAATTTTTATGCAGACAAGTGCTTATTGGGTTAAATAGTTTCCAATCATATTGGGTTCTAAAACATGGACTATCAGTTATTTATGAAACTATTTTACTTAAGAAACACCTCAAATAAAATTTATTCACTGTTTGTGGGTTATGCTTTTTTGGGCAAATATTTGACGAGTGTGTCCGTACCGTAAATAATGGATTACCCGGGCTTGTTCTGGTTTGCAGTGGTCGGCGAGGTTTTTTAACTCGAAAGTCAGATTAGTTTTTGGTAACGACCGGAAAGAAATTTCGAAAGTTATTTAAACTATATATGAGACACGGTTGACCCTAAGGCCCACCCCTCTGCTACTTCCAGTTAATTTTCCACGTGATAAACCATGATTGATGTAGTTTTTGGTTAATAGAGATCGAGAACACTGCCTGATCAGCTATATAATATCGAAGTTCCTAGAACAAATTACACTTTTCGAATTGATTCGCTTACGATGTCTCACAAACGGATTAAGTCGGTTTGCGATGATCGACAAGATTTTTAAATGTTAAGAGCTAATTATTTTGTGGAAACGATCGGTGCAGCAGTTGAAAGCTAATAAAAACATTTCCAAAATGCTTGTTACTACCAGTGTAAATCAGTTGAAACTCCCATGAATCGTTCTTAGAATGCCGCCAGTTTGGTTTGAGTTCATGCGCTCAAAAGTCATAAGTATATCACATACTTACACATACACACACACACACACGTACAGACGAGCTCAAACAATTAGTCAGGTTAGCTTTCTAGAACTTCAAAGCATGGAGATCTGCTGAGAGTCCGATTTTTGAAAAAGAGGGAAGTTGGTTAACGAATTTCCATAAGTACTTAAGGCCATTTTACATTTTTATTATCTTGATAAATATTTCTTTTATTATATATTATTAATCTGAAAAGATTTTGGTTGTTGCATCATAATTACCAGTGACATGCGGACTCTTCTTTAATTTATTACTATCAAATAACTCTTCATTAAATTCTATTAAAATGACTCAGAAAATCAATTACGAAAACGAAGGAAATGTTAGAAAGTAAATTTATTTACACAAAAGTGCAATTTCCTTGAACATCTGCATGGCCCAATTTAAGTGCCATTGAATGCACATTTTGCAATATATTAAAACGTAGCAGATGTCAAATTGTCACGAGCAGATTTAATTTGCTTTAACACTTTTTTGCTGCTGTCACTTTAATAACTGGCCTGGCAAGAACCTCGAATGTAAATATAAATTCCAAAACTTTCGGCTCTTGTTTTATATCAACAAATTTAAGGAAGACGTTGCACATGGGAGGAGATGCGAATGTACACGCAGATAGAAACATCGTTGAGTTATGGTTTGTATAGGAATTAAGTTCTTCTAATTTAATATGACTGACGAAATGGCGTCTGCCGCCAAGCAGATAAATATATATTTAAATAAGGATTTTCCAGTAATTCTCATGCACTCATGAACTTCGATATTTGGTAGCAACCACACTCTTGCAGAAACTGGAGTTTACAATTCATTAACTCATTAACTTCTACAAAATCGAATGTTCGATTAATGTAAAATTGACTAGTTGCGATTTAAAAGTTAATCGTGGATTAAAACGAACTTTATAAAATTTTAGAATTTCATTGAAATGTATTTGTATTCAAAATATCGGTGCACAGATGCCAACAAGTGATTGTGACCTCAAGTCGTCAATGTTGCTATTTCGTATTTATTCCGTATCTGTGACTATACAATGCTAATGCCTTCACATGAGAAGTGGCAACGCAGTTAATCAAGAAAAATTCCTTAAAAGAGCCGTAACCACAAGCAGTCATCTGAGGAGTAGAAGTTAACCGCTGTAAGTGGGACGAACAAATTTCAAAAGAGATTAAAAGATCAGCACTTGAAATTGAATGACTCGATATCAAGTGCAGCCGCGGGCCAGGCTGTTAGTCGTTTCAGCAGAATTTTATATAAATTTTTTTTAAGTTTAATTACATTGCGAGTCTGGGCCAAAGTACCTTTGAAGCGACCTAATTCAGGTCGTATAGTGACTTGTCTAGATAATTTTGTTAATATCGATGGATGGCATCATTTAAATCGAAAGTTTACTACAAAATACAATTTCCTTTATTTTCCAGAAATAATTCTTGGCATTGTAATTTTTCCGTGATTTTCAGTACTTTTACGAAAACAAATAATAAGACATCGAATTGATATAAAGAGTGGGCAATTTTGAGGTTAGGAGATAAATTGACTGATCGCAAATTTATTGAAACCAATATAAAGAAGAAATATGGGAATTCGTAATAATATATAATATCAGGCAAATGTGTACTTCTAGCACGCGTCAGACGTCCACTCATTTCACAAAGTTTTTAGCACATTTTGCAAAAAAAATCTTCGCTTATCTCGTCAAAGCAGCGACGGATTTCATATTTTAGCGTGTCACCTCAGTGTGATTTGTTTGTGTAAATCAAGTCTTTCAAGTAGCCTTAGAGGAAATAATATAGGAGGCCAATTAGCATCCACCTCTGTGGCTAATGGCGCCGTCTAACTGAAACCGAAGATCACTGAAGTCGATATTAACCCATTGAGGAAAAAATTAGTTTTTATGATCTCACGGTGGCATTTCCTTGCTCATTTGCGAAGTAATATGGGCCCGTGATGCCGGCTGACTACAAACCGTACCATACGGTCACTTGTTTCCTATGTAATAATTTTTTCAGGACTGTCTTTGAAATATGTGAGTCCCATATGCAACAATCGCGTTTGTTTAAGTAACCACTCAAGATGATTTTGATAAAAATCATTTTCATTCAGTTTTTCAAACAGCCAATTCGCAAACGTTCGATGACCAGATACGGCTGATCAATTCTTGACATTTCATTGTTTGAAAGCCAATTCCCTTTCTAACCTCAAATTTGACAACCTTTAAAAAACAATCTCTAATAAACAAAAGTTATTTGTTGGGTTTGGTTTGTAAAAGTGTCATAGAACTCATTTGTGTAGGCTCAATTGCCTTATTGGACGAATGGTTCTATTGATTACATATTGATTATTTTAAACGGGAAAGCCTAACGACTTGATCCATTCGACATTCTCCTTATTTACGAATGACAACATCTGCACTTCTTCATATTAATTATATATTAAAATTAAGCATAACTTAAACAATTCATTTCACTTATTAGCAATGTTAATTACGTACTAAATAAAACTTAAATTGCGTATTTATACTCTTAACAATAAATTGTCCGCGTTAGTCCGACTTCGTCTTAACTCCACGACTTCTGTATATGAACTCTCCATGCATCGTGTCAATTTGCTTCGGTTTGTCATTAACTACCAGATGTTTCCTTTATCTAATTCTTATGCCGTTGTGATCTTCTTAACCATACTGATCCCACATTTATAAACTCTCAAATAGTTTATAAAAGTTTTTGCATGAGATGAGAGGTTTAAAGCTTTTCAAAACTGTCGCTGAAGTCTACTGATGATTTGGGAAAGGGCCAAATAAATCCATAAAGACTACTTAAACGCCCAACAAATAAATTTCATCGTATATATATATATATATATATATATATATATATATTCAACTTTTTAGTATGTTTTTTTAAAGACACACGTGGAAGCACAATACATAAGGACATATGTGTGTACATGGATTCAAACATACAAGTGAATCTAAAAAAAAGATGACAATACAAAAACAACTGCTGTATTTAGAACATTTTGCACATGAAAAAATTTTAAAAGTTTTCGATCTGCCCCATTGTGCCATTGAGAGAACCAACATAAAAGAATTATTTTTTTATTTTTAGTCTATTCCACGAAATTGTTTATTGTTTTACGCTGTAATATTAAATTGTTGGAATAATTGAGAGGTTTTATTTACAATTTTAGAAACCATTAAAAACCAAACGAAACTATAATTAATAAATATAAATACAAATTAAATTCTGAATAAATTTATTACGTTACTTCTATTCACGTAGTTTTTGGCTATAAACGCGTTTGCAAGGCCCGAACAAATTGCATGAACCGCGAACAGAATTGTGAAAATGTGATGTGAATTGAAATGATTGAAATGAGGAAAAACAGTGTGACTACTCCAAGAGAAATGACTAATAATAATTATTTTGTCTGTCAGTGAAATCACAGACAAACACACATACATCTAAACGAATGTACATGCATACACATATATGGACACATGTATATATGTGTATGCATTCTGATCCGAAAAGGAGAGATATGAAATAATTTTTTGACATTTCAACAACCACAAATGATAAGGCATGTCACATGTCTATTATATGCCCCAAACAGTAAAAATAATTTCAAACACATTCATCCCCATACACCCATGGATGCATACATGCACATATTAATTAACCCATATATGCACACAAACTCGTACCAATATACACGGGTGAAAAAACTATAGACATGCAGCTGTGCAGAAATGTATGTAGATGACAAATGATTGTGTTTTAATTTCTCTGTATTTTCGTAATTAATATAAAATTAAAGGATTATCTCTGATAACAGCATAATTTGTGTTAAATAATTTTATATAATTGGCAAAACAAGTAGTTTCAAGGTGTTAAACAATATATATTCTTACAAATTGTTCTGTATACATCCACACAAACGTTAAATATTTTTCGATCAATGCCCAAAGTGAGAATAAACTGTTTTCATTCGATGGAGCACTGGATAAGACAGAATATAAATTTACTTTTTACTCTTCTATAAAACCGAATCATGAGTATTTCAATTACGTTAATATAAATCTCGAAACAGTTACTCTTCCGCCTCTTGCTAATAATAATAAAATTTCATATGGCAATAAGAAAGTAGCGGCTTGCGAAAACAGTCGTAATGCTCTGCTGTGTCAGTTGAATAGTTAAAAACTGATACTGACCTTCCCTTGTGCTTTGAAATATTCTCATATCTTTCTGAATTAAGGCAATTTAAGTTCCCAACAATACTGAATCTTCAGCCACTCTCTATTAATTATGTTTTACTAATACAGACGTTCGAGAAAAAATATGTATTCCATTTATATAAATATTTCACAAGTGTGACCGTGTCTTGAGTACTACATCATATTTTCTGAAGTTAAAACATATCGTGATTACTAAACGGCTCTGGCTAACGAATATATCGATATGCCAGTCGCAAATTTCTTTTAATTGATTATATCGAGAACAAACTTTATTGATTATTGCTTGCAAGTTCAAATACATTTACATGCTACATTCACAGGCGTGTAATAATTGAGATTCGTATCAGTCACTACCCGTTAGTCCATTTAATGGGAAATGCAAAAGAGGTGAAATATTTTTTAAAACTACCACTTGCGACTTGCAGCGGAAATTAAAATTTTTTGATATGATATATGTATGATAGGCGTTAGCCTGGTCAGCAGATAGTAAACTGTACTGCAGGATATTAAAAGAATAATGGCCGTTAGTAAATAGACTAATAAATTCTAGTATGACCCAAATGTTTTAAAGTGCACTAAAGATTCGCAGATTCGTGTGCTCGGCTAACTGCGAATACAGTTATTTTAATCGCACGAGGCGACCGAACAGTCCGACTGTTTGTAATACTTCGAACCTTCATTTGCTAATTATAAACTTGTGTTATGCCCTACTTTCTTTGCAGTGTTACTTGCAGAGAGAATGCTCAAGTTAACGTTAGTGCCTGCCTTTCAGCTTTACCTGACGGTGCTCTCAAGCACTCGAGTGAAATTAGGTGTCCACCACCACCCCTGTCTCCCCCAGGGGCCACTCCAGTGCTTACTTGGGCTTACACAGGTTGCAACTGCACTAATATGGTTCCGCCACAAAACCATATGCATACATCTTGCTAAGGTCTTCGGGCCTATCTTAAAACCCTTGTTACTTCCGAGGACACTGTCATCACCAACTTTCGTAACGTCTGCTGATTCGCAGCATCCCATAGAGACTGCTATCAGCTGGGTTGGCGTCCCAGCATAGTATAAATATGCCAGAACATCAACCATCTGATATCTTTACCAGCGACTCTTGGCATTAAACCACATACCAAGCCTCAACCAACATCTGGCCACAGAATCAACCGAAGTCTCATCTGCGGGACTCAACCAGATCCCGTGGTACCAGTGTAAGGATACTGGTTACGCCTCGCAGGTCAACTCAATGTAGGTTTCTAACCTACTAATGATTTTTGATGCTTTGTATGGCGGGACCCATGTACCCTTACACCTGTATTTCTTATCTTTTCCCCAGAAACCACTGCAACAAGGTGTCAGGACTCACCAAGTTGCCTGTTGTGCCCCCCGGGTGCTGCACTGGTGTGGCCCCTGAGGGTGACAGGGGTGGTGGTGGCCGAAAGGCAGGTACTGACGTAAGCTTGAGCATTATCTGTTTTGCCCCCAGGGGAATTTTACTTGTACAATATGTAACTCCAGTTGGTACGCTTTATTGGATATGATGAAGTATGTTACCCAGTCAAGAAGTGAATGCTTAAGCAACTTTGCAACGCCACGGTACAAGCACGGTATTGTAAATTCCTTGTTGGAAACTATCTTTCATCAGCAAATAAAATGGTTGGTAGTAAGCTTTCCAGCGAAAAAAATTAAGTCACTTGGAGAAAGTTGGAAGTTTCAAAGACATTCATGGATGATTAATATATAAGAAATTGATAAACTACCACTGATTATACTTGACAGAAGCTTGAAATTGATTTAAACTATGAAACTTACGATGGCAAACTTTTTTTTTTTTATTAATTTAATAAGTTATTAGAAACGACATATAAGAATTAAATTTAATTAACATCAGAAATACGATTTTGGAATCAGTAAAAAGGTTAAAGTACTCAAAATTAGTTTTCAAATCTGGAATTATTCCTATTTATTTACTACCAGAAGCCTACAAATGACTTTACTATGCTTTTAAGGTCATATAAAATATAAGGAAACTGCATCGGTATACTTAGAGGCTGCAGTCTGATTTCCATTTTTAATTAAAATCCGCGTTAAGACATTTTAGATTCCCTACTGCAGTATTATACAAGAATTAATGGCCCCCGATCGTTGACTCAAGTTGAAAGAAAGAAGAAAAAAAACATAAATAAAATAAACATAAAAAGACCCCGATGGTTTCCAAATTTTCATAATGTCTCAATTACGGTGGCGAAATTATTAAAATATTTTTATCGGTACAAGTAAATTGTGTCTCAGAGAGAATGCAGTTTATTTTTTTCTGCAAGTTGCAACTCTAAAATTTGTCATCATATTATTATTACGATTTTTTAAAGTGGTGGGTATTGCGGAAAACGCCAGAAGATTATGGAAAGCTTCTTCAGTTTGTTGACTGGGTTATGGAATAGAGTGAATGCCCCAACAACGAGTCATTGTCTGGTGGGTATTTCTTATCAATCGTCGTAATTGGGACTTATAATTTGGAGGATGGAAACAAGATTGTATTTTCTTTGAAGTGCGTTCATTAACAAAAACATGAACCTCAGCTGGTTGTTCTTATCTGCCACACTGTGCATGAAACAATATATTTATTGTGCTAACGATTTTCAGAGAAAGTTACCTCCAGAATACGATATTAACTGGTCACTAAGATAACGCAATTTAAAACTGCCACTTTTTGGCTGCCCGCTAATAAACTTGAAAATCTTCAACAATCGATAAGCGGTTGGTTGTGCCGGTTGTGCGAGAACAATGTAACGTATGTGTAATATATTCATTCATTATATTCAGTATATGCTTGGATGAACAAAACAGAGGCACCCCGTATCTGCACAACTCTTACACTCCGCCTGTCTAAATATACTGCAAGATCCTGTGAAAAATGCTCTTTTTCAAATGCACACACGTATTCTAATTTGAATGCTTCGATACCAGAGAATAAATCACTTAACAGCTGATAAAATGGCCTAAAGCTAAAATAAGTGTTGCAGAATTAACGTTTTCTACCTCTATAAAAGCACCCTTTATATCAACCACTCTTTTTTAAATTAATAAACTCAAAGATATGTTGTTTAATGGCAAAGTTTCGATTTATAAATTATACATAATAGAAGAAGCTATTATCAACTACAAGAGCAAAGTTTTCCAAGTTAACTGAAGATCGTGAACTACAGGGTTTGGGTTAACTTTAAGACTTAAATGTTGATGCAAAAGAGCTAAAAGTAAGTATGTATCCTTATATGTTCCCGCATAGTTGTAACGTTATTGTGTGAGTGTGTAAGTGTAACTATTTGCCTGTGGTTAATGTGATTACCCAGATGATGAATGATGGTTCCTTGGACACTTTAAGAATGACGAAGTTTATTCGACAGTTTCAATCATTCCAGGTATGTTTATGAGATAAGAGTATTTGTATACATGAATAGATGGATACGAAGAGAAGGAGGCATTCGATTTTTAGGAAAACAGGGCCGCACGAGTAGTTTCCTTTAAGATTTTATTTGATCACTTAGTGATGGTATTTGATATAACCAGTAGGTATTAATATTTCGTTCGATTCGCAATAATTTTTATTACCACAGACTTATTTACTTCAATTTACTTTGGCGAAAAAGTATTCATGTTTTGTAACATTTTACTCAGCATCTTTTATATGTTTTTCTAAAATATGTCAGCTGATTTTGAAATGTAAAATATATTTTTGGAAAACTGGCAGCTGTCAAAGAAAAGTTTCTTAGTTGTTTGCCTTTGATAATGAATCCTCGGCAATTATTTGCTTTATAAAGAGGGGTTTGGTTTTGACTTTTTCCTATTTAGGACATCAGCAGCATCAATTATCTGATTGACATACATTAATTATTGTTCCAAGATCGCACTATAATTTTAAAAAGCCACTATGTATATATCACTTATTAATTCTTATATCTCGTTTTAGTAAATATCTTTTAATGCCATATAATATTTTGTGCGGAGTTTTCAAGTATGAAACGACTGTAGGAGTTATAGAACGACGCGAAGAGAGTCTCAGATTTGCTTGAGATGTTTATGACTGGTGGCGCAAATTCTTTGATGCATTTTATTAGACAGCAGGACATTACGGAACAAAAGACTTGAACTTTTGTTTACGACTCTCACGAACTAACTAAACCTGCTGAAAAGTTCTTTTTGAAATACCTCAAGGATAGTTTGAGTCGAGTTTCTTATAAGAAATAAATATTAAATATATACAATATATAATAAATAATTCTTAAATTTCGTCAATTATTATTTCTTAAACAATAAAATTAAGTTGCCTCTGGTATCCTGTTGGCAATTACATCCTGTTTGTGATTAACAGGACTTTATCTTGGAACTTATTTTGTAAGAGATTCTATCTTAAATAATAATATAAATATTGATTTTTAATTATATTAAAATTTCTATAATAAAATGAAGTAATTTAATTATTAACTTCCATGGAAATTTCTTTTCTCCTTTCAATTCTGCAACCTCTTTGAAGTTGTTCAGAGAAGTTTTGATTTATAGTCTGTGTACTTTATACTGAATAAGTTTTACTACTTGTTAATTAACAGTAGTTCAGCAAGTTAATGTTAGAAACAAAAAAACAAAAAAAAAAATCTATATAAGTTATATGCAAAATAAACTGAAACGTTAAATAAATTAATTTATTATTAATTCAAACGTTACTACGGCTGCATTTACTGACATCTAAGACAAAAAGGAAACAAGGTATTTAGAAACACAGAATGCTATGAATAGTAGCTTTTTAATAACTCTTATGAAGCAGGCAGAATTAGTAGAGATGATGTCATGGAAAGCGTTACCAGTTTAGTTTTTTTCGCACCGAATATTTTTATGACTTTTCGGCTGTTGGTATAGAATTTTATTTATAGCTTTGCAATTTTTATTTTTAATTATTCTAACCAATTACTTGAATCCCTCAGATTATAGCATGAGATTTAAAAAAAATTTTCTGTATTAGAATCTTTTGGCTCTATCTTTCCATAAGTTCTCTATGGTCAGGTGGATATAACACATTTTTTGCCATACTGCTGATATAGAAGAGGTTCGACAATATGATGGGTTTTCAATTCATTCCAAAAGATTTTTGCGCTTATATGCTCTTTAGATTTGACTTTATGTATTGAGGGATATTGTGCTCTACGGAAACCAAAAACAAAAATATCCTTAAGTAATCTGCCTAAATTGGTTGTCCCCGAATAGCTGCTCTAAGCAAAATAACAAGAATGAATCACAGGATATGAATGTGTTAATCCCTTAGAAAAATATTTCGATTTTCTATAGCCTCTGGCAACACCGGCTCTCACTATCATCTCCTGATGCTACCACCTGCTGTAACTCGTATAAACTTTCCATTTATTTGTTTCTTTTTTCGTTTCATAAACTCCTGTGGCGTTGATAGGGATTCTGTGACTACGGCTACTTAAAAAGGCAATAAAAACATTTTCTCTTTTTTAGTTAGTGTCGTTTAATTTGTGTATGTGCAGAACGTTATACCATCTTTTCTCTCCAGGTATATCTGTTTGATGCCTCGAAATGTAAAAATTGTAATGGAATTATTTGTTAAAGTTAAATAGTGCTGGCCAAAAATTTATATACAGTTTCTTATTATATATTCTTACGTTGAAAGACAAAAGATTATTTGCAAAGCTCTTCAGGATATTTTTATACACAATTTTATTTCGTTTGAAATTGGAAATTTTTTTTGAGAATATAAGAATCGATGAATTTGTATTTTTAGTAAAGACCACTTGGGTGAGAGCGATTATATATTTTGTCACTAAAATGCAACGAGGACCTCTTGAAGGTGACTTATCCGTTTGATACTAAACCAATTTTAAGTTAACAATTTATTTATGTTCAAAATATTTTGCAAATAAATTTACAAATTTCTCAAAAGAACCGCAATCCTGTACAATTATCTGAAGTGTAGAAGTCAACTAATGCGAGTGAGAGGCAAAACTCTCTACCAAGTTAAAATATTATTGCCAACGACAGTTTATGTTGTCTGACTCAGAGATACTTTGCGATTGTTAATAAATTATATATGAATTACTTGACGCTTTAATAACGAGGCATTGCGCACTCAACTATGTACATCATGATATCGAATTTTTGAGATCTTATCAAAAACGTAGCGAATTGTTGTCAGCTTGTCCAAATAACGACAGGACGGTACTGAGCACTGAACCGTTGCGACACAGAATAAGAAATACTTTTTTCAAAATTATCCCCTTCTTATCTCTGCTCCAGAATGTTGCATTTCATGAGTAGACATCTTCCCTTCCAGACAGCTACTTCTCAGACACTTCTTACATGAATCTAGTGTTTAAAAATTTTACAGTTTCACTCTATAATTTGCTATATTTTTTTGGCACACGTTGACCTATTCGCTTAACTTCATTCTGACTGAATTATATGTTTCATCTATTTCGCTACACTCGTATTAAACATTTGCAAAGCACGGAATGTGCCTTTCGCGTTTGCAATGGTTGACTGAGCAACTGTGTGAATTACATTTAAAAGTTTGTAAATCAACTTGAATAATGATGATATTGTGAGTAAGAAGAAAATATTTGCTTTGTGAGAGATCATTTATTATGCAAATGCCGGACGCAGCTTGAGTGAGAATTATGGCTTTTTTCTTGGTTTATAATTTGTTTGTACAACCAACAGTAACACTTATTTGCCTTAATACAATACTCTGTATTCGTTTTATATCTCTATTATTCTTTGTTGCTGTTGGCATGTGATTGTTTAGTGTAATTGAGTTCAAACGAAATAAAAAGTGAACTGCGGAAAAAAAAATATATATTTTTATATATTAAACTTCTAGAATCAGCATCTTTATTTTAAAGTCTGTTATCGCCTAACAGAAAAGGCCAGGCTTTTTGTAGTGATTATAATTTTTCTTGCTTTGTTTTCTTTTACGCATGCACACATATACACACACACACTTGCATATCTTCTGTCGGCATAGTTTTATTGCTTGTTCAAAGATTATTGAACTTTGATTAAATGGCTACCAGCTTTGCAGTTGCAGCATTAAAGTGTGAGAGGAGTTTTACCCTTTTTATAATCTCTTGCTGTTTGTTTGGCCATAATGCGTTCATAACTAGTTTTTGTAAAAGTGTTAAGGAATATTAAATCAGTTGCACGTGTGAATTGCTTATAACAGAAGGGTTTATACGAAAGTTGCGTGAGAACTTTGATAGAGTGCAATGAAAATTATTGAAAATATTTCTATTAAACTAATTGAAATAAAATAGTTTTTAGGAAAAAGTATTGAAAACAAATTCTTCGCGAAAAGTTACAAAATTGGAAAGCTCTTGCTAGTTTAGTAAACTGATTAATACTCAAAAGCATAGAACAGCACATCATATAAAAGCTTGCCGCTTAAAATTGGAGGAAAATTGCAACGATATGCTTTAAGGTCAACCGTTTTCCATATATTTTTAATATGTTATTACAACTATGGGCATTTCGTGGAATCAGTTGGTTCTTGTAAAAATATATTCTATTTTGTGCGTTCTGAATAAATTTATGCTGGCATTTCATGTTAATATTAGCTACAAATAAAAATCTTGAAAATATAACAATTGAAAACTCGCTCATCAATACAAACGCATATGGAATGTTATTGTATAGCATCTATGGATTAATTCACTGGAATTCCGATGTACATTTTCCGTTTTTATATTTTAGTAACTGAGTGTATGTGAATGCAATACAAAAATTTTTCAAAACAAAGTTATGAGATTGACACAAAAACAGTTTCGCAGAGGAAGATAATATTCATGAATATAAAACTTCAAAGACATTTTTGACGAGGGAGAATGGAAGAATTTCTATATCATGAACACGGATTTGTTTCCGTATTTAATGAAAAGGTAAAAAGAATTCATAAGAAGTTTTTTGATTATGGAAAAAGCTAATGAATATGTACGTGTGTTTAGTTGCTGCACAGCAAAACCATGCAAGACCAACGAGAATAGATACGCTGTCAATGACATCAAAACGGAACTGTTATTTAAGTCAACATTTTTTTATTTTACATGAAAATACTTAAACTTATAATGCAATTGCAAGCGAGACTCTTAAATCGACAGAAGCTTAACTCCTTCTAATTTAGGCACCTAAACAGAGACGATTTAAGATTTTTGTTTATGAAGTCTATTTAAGACGATGCTTCTAAGTCCTAAAATCTTTTTGCATTAATGATATATTTCTAAAAATAAATTGATAAATAATTAGTATTAATTATAGGCATGATATTTTGCCTCGGACTAGCACACAGGGATGATCCCTACATGTGCAGTGCATTGTGCCAGAACTAGAAAGGAGGGGATAGGACAGACGAATACAGATTAGAAGATAGAAAATTTTTTGTTGCCCTTTTGGATTCGCCGGTGAATTTTTTGTTACCGGTACCGACGAAGGGGGGTGGTGTATTCTACTCTTTTAGTACATGCTCAGCGACCAGTGATGTGCCTTCGTCATTGGTACAAGCCGACAACAACACTAATGCAGATCAGAAAACTGACACATCATATTCACGGCTGAATGCCAAGTCGAACTCTAATTTTGGGTTTACCTACTTCAGTCGAAAGCAACGCGGTTTGGTAGAACCCTGCAGATGATTTGATATATAAAATGTATGTTGGCAAATAACACGGAAATCTTTGTCACCTTCCCGAGCCTTCACATAACTCGGGGTAACTATTTCTATTTAATTGAGAAATATAATACAAATGTTATACAAAAATCAGATTCAGCGACATAACTTTGGATTCACTGAAAAGGTCACAGAAAAGAGAACTTCTTGCAATGACGACCGTTGTAAAACGCCTTAGAAAAGATTCAGATTTGCACTACATCTGGATCATAAATTTAAGATTTTATTGATTCCTGTATAATGATTAATGTTCTTTCCCTTTCTGAATGTTCTGCCAATATGTTTGCGTATGTTTTTAAATCCGCTTTTGTAGCAATTCCTCTAGTTATACACTTTAAAAAGGTGTGTTAAGTTTTTACAAATAGAAACTGTAATCATATTTAACTTATTCAAGCAACAATTAATAAAAAATATATATGTATAGCGAAGAGTGTAGCGGCTTTCAAAAACAGCTATTCTGCTCTTTTGTGTATGTCGAATACTTAAAAAACTTAATTGAAAACATTTCAGAGCCATTAAAATCATTTCAGTGGCCAGTAGTGCTGAATTTTAAGCCACTGTCTATTAATTATGTACGAAACAGTTTTGCTTAATGAAAATGCATGTTAAAGAAAATAGATCTCATTATTTTATAGTGGTTACGTCTTTTAAGGCTAATGTTTGCCAAATGTGCCCTAACTTCACCTTTATTGATAAGAATTAACTATTTACTTAACAATTTAAGTCGCGCCAACCCATACTATCGGAATATTTCGTTAGAGCTCATTAAAATAACTTTCAATCGTACCCCTGCGATTTTGAAAGCTTTCGACTTTTTCCATTTCCACAATAACTTTCCCCATTTTATTACTATTATTACAAGTGATTTGTTCAATAACACTAAAAGCGTTGATGACAAAATTGGGTATATATAAAGTAACACCCCTGTCAAATTTACAAAAGACGATGCTTACGTCCTTTCCTCCTAATACAATGAGTGCAATTTTGTGTTGGTATTAAGAAAACAGATGTTTCTGCAATTTGAAGTAAATAAATCAAATCAATTAAATATATTTCATACAATTGAATATTTTAACTGCGACCCTAATAAACTGTTGCCGGAAGGACGCAATTCTCTTTCATATAAGAAATAAATATAAAAAAGTTTGTTTTCAGAAGCTTTCTAATATCTTATTATTCAGAATAAAAAATAAAAATACAATCCAAAAGGCATGAGAATGTGTTAAAAACACTATCCAGCAGCTAAACGGTATATATACGTTTTAAGTGTTGCCTAACCTGGCAGTGTTCTTAACACTGTGCAACGATGACATTTTGCTTTCACGTTTCAATGTCCTCGAATCAACCGTGTGGCCTAGCACACACGGCTGACAGCTTCTCGTGCGTGGTGAAGTGGCAACATGCGTAAACAGCTGGCTGAGAAGTTCGGTCCTATCTCGCAGCCTTCCTATTGCCATGGCCTACGTTATGACAACAATGAGTGAGAAATGGTCAGCAAGACAAAAGTCTACAAACGTAGAGGGGAGCTATACTGGCCTCCTTTCGCCAACTCTATAGCACCACTCCCACATCATGTGTTGCTCTCGCAACAGCACAAGGAAATTTATTCCATCGTTAAGTCACTAGAGTTTGTGAAAAATCAATCAATACCTCGTAACAAACTACAGCCATCACGTCGTTATTCTAAGAAGGATATCATCAACTCTCGTTGAGGAAAAAACCACACTCGTACAATCCTGAATATCATCGATACTGATGATGTTGTTACTACATGCACAAAGTCTTGTGGCAAATTTGGGTGCTGACTAATCATCGTCTCTTTACCCTCCCTGAATAGAATTACATATGCGGGGCATACTGAGTCCCATGTGGCTAGTGTTAGATTACTGACCAGGTCTCAAAAGCAAGACAAATACATGCTTATACCTTTTTATTGACTCCCCCACCCTTCCGCGTTCAATCATATGCTAGACCTTTTATATATATAACGTGCACTCCTATTACTCGATTATTTCAGAGAATGTTCAGAGATATATACATATAAATTTTATGGGTTAAAATAATGATGTTGTAGGTGAGAAAGCTTAAAGGCATAGAAGAGAAAAAAATTCAAGTTACGATAGTTGTTCACGTTTACAATGACGTTGTTGTGCTTTGAAGTGAATGCAGTAGATCACAAAAACATTTTGTGCAGCTCTTTAGGGTTTATCAAAAATTGTTCACCTAAATTCAGTTTAAACGCTTGTTTTTTATTAACTAAAACTTCTACATACTGAGAACTTTATCTGTACTGGCGTCCTCTTTTGACTTTGTGTCAAACTAATGGCAGATTTGCTGAACTCACATTCGGAAAACTATAATTAAGAATAAAAAACTTGATATATGAGTGTTTATGGAGAGGTAAATTCTATAGTCATAATTATATACTCATGCTGGCTTTGGATTTGTATTTTTTAAAATAATAAATAGATTAAAAAAACCAAGTAAAAGTTGTTTAAATTGATATATTTTAAATGAAGTAAACGATTATGGAAACTAAAGCCTCTTAAACAGATATTCAGTTACTATATATGTGTATTATACTCGTGTATGTGTGTGTGTGTGTACACACCGTTGTGAGCATTTAGTACACTTTTATAATTATTTTGGTTTAATATTTAGTACGCTGTTGCCATAATTGCTGTTTGTGTAACTTAAATGCTATTTACACTTGTAATTCGGTTTGTAAATAATAATCGTTACTATGATATTTTGTTCGATACACGCACACCCTCAAAACATATTGACACGTATATATTATATTTGTGTGGGCGTATTTGTTATTTACAAACATACAATTAACGCAGCATGATGGTTTCTGCGGTGATATGTAAATATTAATTTAGTTAGTGTCATTTATAAATTTAGACTTGAAAGCAAATAATTATATGTAACGAAGGACTGGCTAAACAATTAAATTTTAATTACACTGTGAATCGTCATATTAGTGCGCGGCCACAAATGTTTATGTAATTTGGAAAGTGTTAATAGAAAGAAAACTTTGATATATGGAAGCATTGACTTATTTGTGTTCATACCGAAACAGCAGACTGGTTGGAAATTGCCTGAATCGGCCAGTTTGTGGAAATATCCACCTGAATTCTAGGGATTCCATATAGATTCCTGTGAGATATTGTAAAGGCGTATAATCATAGTTTTGTTGACCAATATGTCTAATAGATTTCTGAATTAAATACTTAAAAAATATGCCTCAGTTTTTTTTTGTTGTGCTTTCTTTTTGAACAATTTGAGGAGAAGTAGTGACGTCGTGGATTTTGTCAAAATCTATTTTATATTAAAGAGTTCATTTATTTGACTTTTGGTTTTGTTGGAGTAAGAAATTAATTGACTTTAAGGTCGTAGAACTGCCTGATTAATAAAAAAGAAAAACAAACACGAATTTTTCAAATTGACACGAAATTTGGAGCTGATGTTCTCGATAATATTTCCATTATATGTGGCCCATATACTGGCAATAAAGTGGCGAATATTGTCATCCAAGTGTTCAATCGTTTCGGAATAGTGACTTTATATATCCCTACAGAAAATAGTCATGCGGAGTTAGATCGTACGGTCTTGGAGACCATTTCATGGGTCCGAAATGTAAAACTATTCGGCTACCAAACTTTTCCTTCAATAAATCAATTGTGGTATGAACTTTGTGACATGTTGCGTCATCTTGTTGAAACCACAGCTCTTACGCGTCATGGTTGTTTAATTTATGAACGAAAAAGGCCGTAATAATGGCTCCATAATAGTCACCTTCGGTGTTAAGAAAGTACAGACCAATAATTCCATCAGCCCTTAAAGTACACCAAACATACAATCGGGGATTAGCGTCACTCCAAATACGCAATTTTAGTTTGTTGATGCATCCATTCCAAACAAGTGAGCTTTAGCGCTAAACAAAGTTTGTGCGATACGTACTTAAAACAGGTCCATGAGCTTCAAAATAAGTTTGCATAGTTTGGAAGCGTTGTTTAGGCTCCAGTCTTTTTATGCTAAAATGCCAAACCCAACTATAAGTATATCCTTTGTTGGCGAAGTGGCAGCTGGTAAAAATAGTGTCACCAACTTGAAGTTTTATAAAGTTAAAAAAAAAACACGATGTACTTTGAAAACAAAAACAGTTCAATTTTGGTTTATTTGCTTCTCGATCGCTTGACTGAAAACTTAAGATATATCTTTTCTAACAGAATTTGGCGAAAAGTTTTCTTGGCGAAATTCATAAGTCCCAGCATATTAACTAGATAAGAAGCTATAAAATCTCAGGTCATCGTATTCTTGGTCTGCATCGATCTTAGGCCTACCATTCATTTCATTTTTCAATTTACTTCGACACTTGCGAAGTTTAAAGGGTGGTTAAAGACGCGGCATATTGTTATAGAATGAGTCTCAAATAAAACCCAGTTTGTGCTGCTTTTATGATTATCGCTTTTAATTATTATTTAATTGTTCTTGTCGTTCGCTATATATAGCAAACAGTTTTCACAAACTTTGTGTGTTTGCTTTGCTTTTGTAATTCCTTTCTTAGCGTTCGTTATATCGAGCGCGTTACTTTTATCATGTTCGCTATGTGAGTCAGGCAACGTTAGAATTTAGAACATTTTACATGTCAGATTTCCTCCAAAAAGAGATTCGGTATAACAAGCTTCACCTCTATATCATTTAAATTCAGTAACTTTTTAAATTATTATTAATTGTTACAAATGGAATTAAAAATTTTGCGATTATAACGACGAAAGTAACCAACATCAGCGACAAGATTAACTTTGATAATATAGCAGACAGGGAACAAGCCCAGCATCATTCGTTATAATTAAATGTAGAACAAAAAGAAACTTTAAAATTAATGAAATCTTAAGTAGTCAAATTGATTGCTGGGCTCTCTTTCAAACCAGCTGCACTATTCAAAGCTGCACTATTCAAAAATTAAAGGACGTTCTAGAAGTTCAAGTTTCTTTTAGCCTTTATTGTCTGTCTTTCCAGAAGTTAATTTCCTTTCAACAGATATATTTTATGTCAATCTCTTCCTTGGCGACTCTAAATAATAGCTAAAATGCCTTAAGGAATGGTTCCATTATCGCATCAAGTAAAATGCACAAAGTTAACACTCAGAAGCCAGTGTCTGTGTGCTTGAGATCAAGAAGTTGTATCTGCATAAAACAATTTCAAATTAAAAAGTTA
The DNA here is from genome assembly GCA_963675445.1 of Linnaemya vulpina. Classification (NCBI taxonomy): domain Eukaryota; kingdom Metazoa; phylum Arthropoda; class Insecta; order Diptera; family Tachinidae; genus Linnaemya; species Linnaemya vulpina. The sequence goes on along the minus strand of OY776276.1, from coordinate 85,383,465 downwards.
TCCAGGGAAAATAAATTGTAACTTTTCATCTAACAACTATGCCAAACACCCAAACTTTAAATGCACACGTACAAACAAATACACACACACACACATACATGCTCACAAACATACACACAGCATTCCTTTAAACTCGTAATAAAAGTTGAAACTATTTTCTAAGCCAAAATTCTAAGGTCAACAATTTAAAGTAGACTAAAGACCTAAGCCTAACAATAGTTTGTTTAAGGACCAAACGAAAGAAAACTTTTCTTGTACGAATAAAGACGGCGATGACTATGACAACAACGACGACCATAAGTAATGGCTTATCATGGCAAAGGCAATGAGAAAATATTAAACTATTTCCTCTTTAGCTTTGCTTAACTATTTAATTTTATTTTTCAACGTCGTTTTCTAAAGATATTTCAACTTGTTCGCAGGGTGATGAAAATCGCACCCAAATATGTGTAATTGTTTGAAAAGAACGAGAAAAGGAGGAAATCATTGCCAAATATTTGTTCAAAGTATATCCACTGGAAGAAACGTTAAAGTGCGGCATTAAGAAAGATTTCGGAATTAATAAATATTTTCGATTTACTTAAGCATTAAAGAACTTAAACCGACGAATTTTTTGCCATACTGATTCTGCTTCTTTTAGTACATAACGGTGTTAATAGCTGTCGGTAATATTCAGATCTGAATATTATGCCTTCGACTACAGGCTCATGTCTGCTTCTTTCATATAAAGACTGGTTAGTTTGGCATGGCAGTGCTTCAGTCATAGTGAGCACGCACTACAAAAAAAAAAAAAACAAAATAATAATAAAAATATCTGATTGGATACTAAACCTCCATTAAAAAATGTTACATAGAATTATTTTTAAATTCATAATTTTCTACTTTTCACTTTAAATCTTAGAGTTCTAGAGTTACTGAAGCAAACTAATATTTAAAACATATTATTCATATTAAAATAATAAACGTAAAACATTTTTGTCATTCTAACAACAACATCAGAAAGAATTTATTTTGGTACAAATGCCACAATTAACCACTTTTACCGTTCTGTTATGAACACGTTAACAAGCAATTACAAAATACTTTAGAAAGCTTATTTGACTTTATGCCAATAAGTTAAGTTAAAATAAGAAAACACAGCACTAAATAAATAAGGGCAAGCCCATGCTTCTGCTTTGCATTACGTTTTAAATATTGTTTGTATATTTATTACACTGAGTAACAAAATTAAAAAGTTGGATTTAGGTTACTTAACATATTAAGGTGTTGACTGAAATTGTTAACATGTGGGATATGAAGCAGGAGATGGCGTGCTCAATTTCGAAATCAGCCAGCGAATGGTTCTGTTAATTTTTAATGGCTTGTTTTAATGACAAAGTCATAACATTCGTCGCTGCACAGTACCGACGCACTTTCTTCCGTGGGTTGGTTGTAACATATTCAGTCTCTTCTCATCTTTCTCAATCTATGCTCTTACCACAGTCTACTCCTTTGCACAGTTTCACTGCAACTCTTGTTAAAAAGTTCTTGTAAAAAAGTTTTAGTAATTGACCGCTTACGCCAACATATAATCTCATACTTTCCTCTCTCATTAGCGATGCGTCCTCATATAATATTTCTAGCGACATACTTTGCCATTCAACATTCTGAGATCGAATCATCTCTTTTCACGAGGCTTCATTATGAGGTCAGTCTTCTGTTCATCACTTCCGCCAACACCAACTTCTTTTCGGAAACAAACTTTAACTTCAAAGCGTTAAATGAAGGTGCTGTTAGCTGAAGCAGTGAACACAAGACTGCGATGTTCTAGGTCCCGAGCTCGACTCCGCACTCAGTCATCAATATAGTGTCAAATTTTTCTGTATTGAAGTAGTGCAGGATTGTGCTAATTGTTGTCAGCTTGTTTCACTAACGAAGATCGTTGAAAATCACAGACAGCGACTAGCATGGCCATGTACTAAAGGAGCAGAATTGAGCACTGTCCTTCATCGGTATCTGTCGCAAAATAGCTTCAACGAAATTCTTTATCCTGTATTCTGTAATGCACTGCACGTGTATTGGTAGTACCCTGAGTACTGGTCCTACTCGTAAAGATTTGAAGAGGCGCAACTATATAATGTTTATAAAGATTAGGATACATTTTTAGAGGAGCTGCTGCGCCCTAGTATAATGTTTTCTTTTCTGACCGACCATCCCAACCAAACCAGACCCTCCTTAAACGCAAATCTATTGTGAAAAAAAGAAGTGCTCCAATACGAGTAGTACTCTAAATATATCTGACGGTGTGTAAAAATATTTTAAATGCAGATCTGAATATTATAAGGCTTTTCCTATGTCTTCGAAGCACTAACTCTTCTGTTTCCTTGACTTAAAGCTAATTGAGAACTGCAAGCTCATCTGAATCAAGTAGAATTCTTAAAGGTATTCTAAAAAGGTTCGGCCTTTCACTGGAATCTATAAAAATTGATTCAATAGCTTGCCGTACTACAATATAATCCTTAGAACGTTATATTTTAGAATTAAATGAACATTCTAACTAACAATTTCAATTATATGTATGTATATCATATAAAATTGTATTGAAGTTAAAATTTTGCTCTACTGCTAAAGGCTTCCTATATATATATATATATGATTCATTTTCACGTTGTTATACCCTTAACAAAAAAGTGAAAGGGTTTATTTAGGTTTGTCTTTCCGTGTGCAATTTCTTCGATATTAATATGGGACCCCATAAAGTATATATGTTCTAGATTTTTATGAATAGCGATTACGATTGTGCGATGTCCGTCTTCGGATTTCGCACGACCCAGAAGAGCTAGAGACTTCGTTCTTAGACTGATCGATTGGAAATGAACTTAAATAGAATAGTATTAGAATTCAGCAAAATCCGAAATACGATTATAGAGCTGGGAAGCTTACACATATTTCTCGACGCAAAATTAACACCAAAAACCAATTAATTTTTTGTTTGTTTGTAAATTGATTCTGTTTCATGATTTGGGAAGCCGCAATTGTCTATTAAAAACTTAAACATTAAAATTTTTTTTGGGGAATGGCAATTCTGGCACATTCGGTATTTTGTAGTACATGTAATACCAAAAATTTTTAAAAATTTCAAAGTTCTCTTAAATAAAATAATTTTATACATTACTAAGATTTGCATTGATAGAAAATTTTAAAAATTAATATTACCATAATCTTCTTGTTTTATCGTTCGGCTATAGGTCAGGTTTTTAAAAAATCAATAAACACTAAATATTTTTTGATTATTTAATCTTTATTTAATATTATTTTTCCCAATATTTCGAATAGCTTCGCTATTCATCTTCAGGGGAACACTGTTGGGTACAAAACAATATATGATAAACATTAAAATTAATTTTTGATTATTTCTAATAAATTTACAATTACATACATGTAAATTAAAAATTAAATAAAATTATATTGAATTAACATATTTTCAATATGTCGATCGTCTGTAGTCCTTAGCTGCGAAAACTGATTTGTTTATGTTGTTTTTTGTGTTTGCTTAACACACTTCTGTAAATTTGAGCGCATTTCTCTGTGTCTTGTTTATAGTTAAGTCTTTTCTCTGCAGGAACGTCAATTATGTGTAACATCTCTAAAGTAAATCTCCTGGAATAATGGTTTTCTTGTTGTAATATTTTTACATTCTCAAAATTTGGCACATGATTTTCCTTTGCACAGTGGGCCGCAAGTGCAGTTTTTTGTTCCATGGGTTTGTTTTTCATTCTTATATCTGATTTATGAGATGTTAGTTTGGTCTTCAGTTTATTTTTAGTTTATAGTTGTTAAACTGATGACCAGACTAACATCTCATAAATCAGATATAAGAATGAAAAACAAACCCATGGAACAAAAAACTGCACTTGCGGCCCACTGTGCAAAGGAAAATCATGTGCCAAATTTTGAGAATGTAAAAATATTACAACAAGAAAACCATTATTCCAGGAGATTTACTTTAGAGATGTTACACATAATTGACGTTCCTGCAGAGAAAAGACTTAACTATAAACAAGACACAGAGAAATGCGCTCAAATTTACAGAAGTGTGTTAAGCAAACACAAAAAACAACATAAACAAATCAGTTTTCGCAGCTAAGGACTACAGACGATCGACATATTGAAAATATGTTAATTCAATATAATTTTATTTAATTTTTAATTTACATGTATGTAATTGTAAATTTATTAGAAATAATCAAAAATTAATTTTAATGTTTATCATATATTGTTTTGTACCCAACAGTGTTCCCCTGAAGATGAATAGCGAAGCTATTCGAAATATTGGGAAAAATAATATTAAATAAAGATTAAATAATCAAAAAATATTTAGTGTTTATTGATTTTTTAAAAACCTGACCTATAGCCGAACGATAAAACAAGAAGATTATTATAATACAACAGGTCAACGATTAAACTAAATATATATACAAATTAATATTTCCCTTCCAGTGTTGGGAAATATTTTTTATACATAAGCGCAACAAAAGAAAACAGACGTTGTTTTTTTTTGATAACTAAATTTCGAATCCAGTTTGGACAAGTGCAATATTTTATAGTATACGAAAGAGACCAAACTTGTTAAACATTTTTAATTATTTTAAATAAAACTGCTTTTTACCTCACGAAGAGTTGCTCTGATAATAAAAGCAAATAAATTAAAATTTCGCTTCCAGAGTTGGGAAATTGAATTTTTTTTGGTACATACGATATGTTGTAGTACATGAAAGTGACCAAAATGATTATAAATTTGAATTTTTCTTAAATAAATCTAATTCATGCCTCATTAAGGTATTGGTAAAAAAAATATTTTCGCTTCCAAGAATGGGAAGTTGAATTTTTTATACATAAAAGTAACCAAAGAAGTAACTAACGTAGTTTCTTACTGATTAAAACAATTTTGAATTCAGAAAAAACAAAATTGTTGTCAAATATTAAAAAAATTAAATTTCGTTTTCAGGGTTTGGTAACTGCAATATTTTGTGGTACATGAAAGTGATCAAAATGATTACAAATTTGTAGTTTTTCTTAAATAAAACAGCTTTATACATCATGCAGAGTTGCATTGGCAAAAAATATGAACATATCGTCCAGGGGAGGGAAATTGATTTTTTTTTTTTCATTCATAAAAGTAATCGAAAAAGCAAACTGGCGTTTTTTTTGCTGATTGAAACTGTTTTACAATTTAGGAGGAACAAAATTGGCACCTAAAAATACATGTAACGCCAGACGTATGTTGGCGAAGGGTATATAAGATTCGGCAAGCCAAATATCACTTTTACTTGTTTTCTTTTATTGTTTAAGTTTTCATCTCTAGACTCATTTGAAAAACTGAAATATTACAAACAGCGCAATTCAAGAATTTTATTTAAATAAAATGTATAAATTCAAGTTAAATGATTTGAATTGGATTGGCAGTCAAATATCGCTGATGATAATTGATTGAAATGTAGACGACTATAACGATTTATACAAATATGAATGCAAAATTATTCCAAATATTTATTGGATTTAATAATGCGAATTCACTATTATGATTTTTCCTTTAAAACGAGGACATAAAAGATTTATTAGAAAAACAGACAGACAATTATTTTACAATGAATATTTAGTATGAAAATTCAATTGAAATATTCAGTAGACCAAATTGTTACAGATAAAAAGCAAGTAACATGTTAATTTCCATTTATTATCTAATATTTTTAAGATAGTTTTGCTAAAAAAATAGAACACGTGAGTGGAAGTGCATTGACATTTCTTAAGGATTAATTTAGTTATCAACTATTGAGATGAGAAGTATGATTCAAGCTCAATATTAAGACGACGAACTTGAGCGTAATGTAAGAAATTGTTTTCAATTCGAATCTTTTATTGGGAGTGAAAAATTAGAAGTACATCTATTAGTGATCATACTCTCAAATCAAGGTCGATCGGTTCTTCTCAAGTTAACTCACCTTTGATTAGTTAAACATTTTTCAACTTTCAATGGTTTTTGCGAGTAACGAGATAAAAACATTTTATTTGCACTCAAATATTTATTAGAAAAAATAATTTGAATTCTTGGAGGCCAGGTTTGGACATTATAGTTTTTTGTTATATAAATGTAAACAACCGAAATTTTATTTTTCTGTTTGAAGTAAAAATATATGCTCTATTTGAAATGAATTTAAAAAGACAGCTCCCTCCAAAACTGGAAATTTTAAATGTATTTTGAAATATTAGGGTAGCTAAATAGAAGTAGTTTATTTTGTACTCAAACATATTGCATATCTTAGCAAGAAATTTAATGGCACAAAGATTATAAACCCAAAAAGTCTGCATCCGTGGCTGGAAAATGGATCCTTTTGTAATCAAATATGTGTTACATTAGAATCTTGAGACCTGAACATGAACCTAGTGCTTTTTGCCACTTTATATATATTTGTTTATATTTGAGGAAGTAAATGTTTGAATTTTTGTTAAAAATTTTGTTTTTAAGTTAGAGAAAATAATGGTGCACAAATGTGTACCTCAGGTTTTAATATGTTATTAATTTAGGCAAAAATTCTTAACTGAATTTTATTGTTTGAAGCAGTTATTTTTTTAAATATATAAATAAATGTTGCATTTTGCAGAAATAATCCGGCAGCGCGATGAACAACCAGGGTAGCGACATTTAGATGCATATATTGCTCTGTTTTGCAACTAGCTTCCGAAATTCGAGGTCCAAGTATTGGAAGAACGAATGTAAGATATTAACGTCTAAGCTACCCTGGGTGACTGACACATCATCGGTAAGATCTGGACCACCGGTAGTCATACTTTTGCTCCGCCAAAATAATCGGGGTGAACTTGAAACTTCCTCACTTGCATATGCTCCTTTTCGGACCACACTCTCATCACCAACCGATATTTCAGGGATCTGAAGAGCTTAAACTGCTTTTGGAGGCAAGTAGTCCTCATCATCGTCATCCCCAGAAAAATCCAACTCACTTTCATTTAGAATGTCTTCAATCTCCTGATCATCTATCTTCGAGCTAAACAGAACTAATGTCTACATAAAACACTATTAGAATCCTGAGGTACAGATACGTGTACCAAGAAAATAATGTAGTACAGCACCACTACAATCTACAGCTATATAGCAAATTACCTTCTGAAACGTACACGCAATCAATGTGCTTGAAAAAATTCAAAACTTGTAAATCTAACCAGTAAAATAAATATCAAAACAGCGAAAGATAACTTCAACTCATAGCCTGCTAGAAAAAAACTTAAACTGCTTCATTCAAATGCAAAAATAAAATCTTTCAGAAAAAAATATTGGGATTTTTTGGTACGTAGCGAAACTAAATATTGAACTGTAAGCAATAAAGCTAAAAACACCTTACACAAGATGGCACAATTTAATAAAATTACATATTTCTCAAGGTACACATATGTGGACCCACGGTCTCAAGAGGTTAGAAACAAGCTTACTGGTATTAAAAATGAGACGATAATAAGAAGACGATTGCTGGATTGGATAATGCAACATTCTTTAGTGGATTGATTGGTTGGGAAGAGCAGGAAAACCCGAGGAATTTTTTTGGTATCTACAGAAAATTAACCATCTAAAATAATTTTTGAGTATTTTGTTAATTAAACCTATTTCGAATTTTCGATACAATATAATATTATTAAAATTAAAAAAAAATCAAGACGAGTTTGGAAAATGTCAACTCTTTTGGCACATAAAATCACACGCACGTCGGTGAAGGGTATATAAGTTCCGTCACAGATAACTTAACCACTTTTTGTTGTTGATATGTATTTTCCCAATTTAATAGATAATATACCGGCCTCTTAAGCTTCTCTTGCCATATAAAGTAAACAAAATTAAAATAAAATCAAGTTAAGGAATATTTTATATTATTTGGTTGAGGAATCTCTTAAGTGAAATAATATTTGCACACAACTAAAACGTATTTAATAACAGAATGCTAAAGACTTACACTTTCTCATCGTTTTGTTTGTAGTTAAGTGCCAACGACACTTTGAATTTTGGTAAAGAACAGTCAATATTTGAATACGAATTAAAGAAATTGATTTAAATTTGCATTCAATTGAATTTTATGTATTAAACAATGATTGTATTCTAATTAAAATACTGGACTTTAAGTATGATGAAGACAACAAAGAAGGGAAGCATCAATTGGTTTGAAAAAATTTCCTGGCTACTCTTTTGGTTTGCTGTATGGCAGACATTCATTTGGAAGCGAAAACATATCGAGTGGATATCAAGGGAAATATGAATTCTCCTGAGTCCTTTGACGCCAAAAGAGCTCTTCCAAACTATGGAAATCTATTCTACTGGACTTAAAGCCATTAACAAAGATATGTGAGTACCGAAGAAAGTGTAGCTACAAAATTTTGAAGGAGATGCCGAGACGTTGATTCGAGTCGTGTTGATTAAATTGTTGCTTCCAAGACGATAGCAGCTAAACATCAGCAACACTTGGAAATCCTCCATACATCGCGCTTAGTAATCGATTTATTGCAAAGCAAATTTGGCTAAAATATTATTTCCGAAAATAATCCTGTTCACTGAAATCCTTATACGTGCGTCTTTGCACTGCTGGATTGCATAATCAACTCTTGAGATTCAATATTCAACTCTTATGGTCAGATTTATTGAAAATACTATTTAAAAAACTTGTTTTATAGAACTGACGTTATACGTCGCTGCGAACAATGAACGGGAATATGGTGTCCACAGAGTTGGGTATACGAGGGAACTGTTTGCTCTCTTATCAGTAATCTGGTAAAACGTTATTCACCATTTTGGTGACAGTCATATGATGGTTCTAGGTATTTCTAAACCATTTGATAGAGTGTGGCATGATGAACTTTTGTCCCAACTGCTGGTTTTTGGTGTGTGATGTATTCTTTCGATTTGTTTCCTTACAGACCGCAGTCTAAGAGTGATATAGATGGGATCTATAACTTGAAGGGTAGTTCAAAGCTCTGTTATATCCTATAATCGTTTTCTTAACTTAATGTCATCTTCCATGTATGTTAAGCCTCCAAATCTATTTACTCTGTTGCGGACGACAACAGAATTAACTTTTCGTTCACCAGCTGGTCAAACTTATAGCAAAAATGGAGCTGTGCGAACAGGGCTAATGCTAATATAAGCAAAACGCTTATATTAGCGTGTGGTTATGAATCGATATTATATGTGGTTATATGATGCTGCCGCATCCGTATTTATTAGTGCTGGAGAATAAGAAGCTCTTGATATTCTTGCCATAAAATTAAAGTATGATGTTGGATAGACTGGTCCCATCTGTCATGTTTTAAAATATAAAAAAAAACATATCAACCTCACAGTAAAGTTACAATAGTTTTGAAGTTAAAATTAACGTAGAGTTAGATTAAAGTTCTCTACAGTCAACCGCCTTAAATATTTTTTCGTTTCAATCATGCTGCTGTGAATTTTAATTTAAATTGCAATAAAAAACCTTTTTGAATGTCAAACCAAATTCTTCTACATCGTTTCCCCTAAATAGCAAATATTTTGCTTTGAAAATGCTGTTTTGAAGTTTGCAAAACATTCTTTTAAAAATTCTTTGCACTAAATCACCAGCTCCCCAAATTCTACTCTGGGAAACTGGAAGCACTCAAAATAATGTTCAAGCAACATCAGGTAGACTGCATATTTTCTACAGCAAAATTACTATAAGAATTTACATCAAATAGGTCTTAAGAATCTAATCAATATTATATTTTGGAAACTACGTAAAGCTCTTGATTGTCTTGTAACGTAATATATGATATAAATATTATGTAAAAGTAGAAATATTTTCTCGATCTAATTTAAACCGTCTATAACGTTCCGTATGTAAAGGAATTATGTCTCTACATTGACATACTTTTTTGAAAGAGAACATATAAACGAGAAAACAAAAAGCCAGTCTGTCGTGTAATTTGCTTTAGAGGGGTGGTCCTGTTAGTAGTACTGCAAAGCGAAGACGAACCAGATGGAGCACAGAAACCACTGATAGATGGACGACGAGGCTCATCCCCAACATAGAGGTGTGGGCACAAAGAATATCGGGAAAGTAAACTACTTCCTGATAAAATTTCTGTAAAGGCATGGTTACTTTCTTAAATATCTTTACCGCATGGGCAAGACACAGAATCTCTTCCGCATATACTGCACAACGAGATATGAACGCAGGTTTTTTGATTGCAATAAGTGGCAGTCAGACCTAAATAATCAGATTGGCGAACGCACTCCTTACAACGTTGTTGGCAAAATACTTGAAGGAAGTGATAAATGGATTGCCGTAGGCATCTACTGTGAATCCATTTTACGGAGGAAGACAAGGGATATCATAATCAAAGAGAAGCACCACAACGGTTACGTACGGCGGTCCCAAATATGGACACATAAAGAAGGATCCTTTTTCAGGACGTTCTGGGTTTTCACGAAGTAATGCAGAAAGCGGTTCCGTGAGGGCAAAAACCAGAAAAGCAGGAGGAAACACTATTCGACGCAACTGGCCATACCCACTGTAAGTGCGAAGGCATTTTAAATCCTACGCACACGCCAAGGCTATAGAATGGGGAGCTTCAATAACGAATTCTCGCGGAAGGTACATCCTGGACATGACCGCACGGCTGGGACTGGTTGTGACAAACGATAGTAATGCCACTACCTTTAGAAGACCGGGTTGTGAACCCATAAGATTATAGGATGGGAAGTGTTGGAGGACTACACCGGAAGCGATCACCAATATATTACCTTCCAGATTACATTCCGACCAAGTCCTGCTCTGAGATCAAGAAAGTGAAGCACACGGAAATGGAATTTAGCAAGACTAGATTCCGAAGTGTTGCTGACAAATTTCGATGAGATTCCAACTCCCAATGAAACAAGAGACGCTGAATCCCTTATTATTAATAATAATAATAATAATAATAATAATAATAATAATAATAATAATAATAATAATAATAATAATAATAATAATAATAATAATAATATATATGGAGAAGATTAACCCTGAAGGCTATTCATATAACTTCACTCTAGTTTTACCAGCAGGGCTGTTGTAACCTCTTTCTTGTGCAATTCTATGCTCTTGAGCTCTTCGAATCAAAACACGCACATAAATACAGATATAGCGACGGGCTCTCAGGTTTAGTCAGTAAAACTTTGCTAGTACTTGAAAATTTAAAGATCTGAAGGAACTCAATTTTTTCGAAACGCGGTTAATCCCATCACTTTCCTAGTAGGAAGTTAAAAAAACACACACATTTAATAGCTGATATAATATCCACTTAACAGATGTGTTCAAGATTTGTATCAGTATTTGCTATTATTGACTAGCCTGGCGGTCCTCTTGACACTGTTCCAGCTCCAACAACAACATCACATCCTCAGTTTAAGTACAAAATGCTTTAGAAAACTTGATGCTCCTTACAATTTTTTGTACCAAGAAAAATATAGAGAATTAAATTTTAGATTCAGTTGGAAATACAAATAAATAAATATATTGAAAAAAAAAACGTGACACGCTTTTTGAGAATATCGAACTAAGAAGTAAAAAATTAAATTAATTTTAAAATACGCTTAAAACAGTAATCAATTAACATACAAATATTGTGACGAAAATAGACGTTGGGGAGCCGACATGCGAAGAATAAAAAAATATTATTGTGGAAAATTATATTTTCCACAATGATATTTGCATTTTGGTTCGTTATAGTTTTAAGCGTATTTTAAAATTTATTTGAAAGAAGATGCCAACTACTTTTGCAAGCACTGCAAAAACTCTCTTTTTGTTTTCATTATTCAAACTCCTTAAATCTTTGTTCGAATTGTTTCTTGATTAGAAAAATTGCTTAGTCGTGTAAGTCTAAGTTTTCAATTTAAATTTTGATCAGTGGAGTTAAATAAACCGTTTTGAGGGTTAATAAAGAGTTACTTTTTGCACACAGGACCTGGTGGTAATCTGTGCTGCCCCATTTGGGTATCCACTTACTTCAGCCTCCGTAAATTACGATGATAAGTAGAAAATATCTATCAAAATACTGCAGGACATGCATTTTCTTCAATAAGAATTAACCAATGAAAGACGGTACTCTTGTCCTCGCAATGTATTTTATTATTTTGATATATCCGATAGGAAAATTTATACTAAAAGTAAACAAATTTATTAACTTACGCCGTTTTGCAAGAGAATAAATTCTACTTAAGAAATAATTTATTTCAATCGACACATATCCAAACACGTTAAAAGCACTATCAATTTTTTTCTACCCTGCTGGAAGATAAAAAGTAGTAGCGAATCTTTCTTTTATTAAGTCATCGTGTGTGATCCTATTCGTAAGATGCTTCAGCTTTTGGTTTTCGAGAAATTTAAAGTTTCACTACTTCTGAAATATAAAGATATGTTTTGCAAGGTCCCAATGGCAACCTTCAAGAAATGTATTGAGTGACATTCAAATCTAATATATAATTTTCGCGTGCTGATCAAACGTTCTTTCTTCTAAAATGGTGACAATAAAGCAGGGAGTCGAAATGTTTCACATGCATAAATTATATGTATTAGAAAAAAGTTGGAAAAGTTTTTTGTAATGAAAAAACGCTTTATATTTGCTTTTATACTTAATTGAAATAAGTCGAATCATTCAGAGCTATAAGTCGGGTATTACCATTTTCTAACTTATTCGAAATGTGAGTATTTAAAAGACTGTTCTATATCGCATACAACACTATAATACTGTGAGTTATAGAAATAAAATAAGTTTAAATAAAATGTAGAATAGTTTGTTTCACTTCTGTAATTTGATAATTTTATTGGTGTGAAGAAGCGTCAGTAACTTTTAAAGCGGTGTAATTAATAAAAACCACAGCAGATATACAAAAATAAGTAAATGAGGTTTATTCGTACAAATTAATATCGCATTCCTTTTATAAAAATAGATGAAATAAGTAACGAATAATGTTTAATTAAATGTATCCCACTATTTCATATCATTCCACGGCTTTTAAGTTTTTAATCAGTTCGATTGTGTGGTTTTGAAAATGATAAAAAAGTGATATATTATGCCTCTTGATAATTGGCAAATCTTTTGTTAATGTGTAGGGTGTTGAAGGGGTATCTTTTGTGATACCCCTTTAACCGCTAATAATTTAAGAGAATGAATTTATGCGAAGAGGAAATAGGAACATGGTGAAAGTTGAAGAACAGTGAAGAGAATCAAAAGTAATAGAGAGAATGGAGGTCAGCAGCTTAAATATGCGCTGGTTCTAATGGAAACTCAGACTCTTCAGGTTCGTTTCTTATATTTTCAAATTCATGGGATTAGTTCTTGCGATTACTCGCTGTGCGCTTCCCCATCTTATACGTGTGAGGATGTCTATTCCACATACGAACCGTTCGACTTAAGAACGCGTTATATTTGTAGCGCGTGCTGAGTTTTTTATAGAGAAATACAAGTTCAAGTCATTATAAAACAAGGAAATATAATTTTAATATCATTCAAAAAGGCCTTCCTTATTTGAAAGAAAATGTTATGAAATGAATGCTTAAGTATAAACCTCATGGCAACGTGGAACACCAATTTTTGCAAAATTTTTCGCAGTATTTGCGACAGTACTTCGCCGATAACTCAATAGTTCAATTCCTTGTGAATTACCGATACATACAAGTGAGATCACACAACTTAAAAGAAAATAATCCAAAAAGATTAAATCAAAAAATCTTGGTGGCCAATTAATTGCGCTATTACGTGAAATCATTTCTTCATCTAAAGTTTTTTAGAGTAGATCAATTGTAGCGCCCGCTGTTTAGCATGTAACCGTGTGGTGTTGGAAATACATATCAGCAAGATTGGTGTCACGTACTGCAGGTACGAAAAAAATTTATAATTCCTATGCCACTCACAATTGACAGTAACATTCTTACAATCATCGTTTTTGAAGATATGAATCCGTCAGCCTATAGAGCGCTTTAGAATTTTTTGTCCAATCTTTTCACTCCAAATCCAAGCAGAACTGTCGCACTGCTTTTTTACGTACCCATTTAACTAGAAGTGGGTTACATAGGAAAATAAAATTTTTAAGGGATGGATTGAAAGTTTCACCAATTTGCACGCGTTGCTCTGGCGCAAGTCGTTGTTAAATGAAAGCTCAAATAGAGCAGTGATGCCAACTCAAAGTTGTGGCACTCTAACAAAAACACGCTGTGGTAGCGGTTAGACCGTAATAACTGCCACACGCTGCATCAATGGTGCTACTGAGCTTCTTTATATTCTACTGTTTGCACTTGAGTACGACTGATACATACGAGTATTATTTAGTAAAGAGGTCTTGCACCGTCCTTGTAAGTCGAGACACTTGAATATTTCTTTTGGGACTTGATATATATGCTGAGTTAATTTAAAATTTTTTAATGTGAAATGAGGATAGGGCATCGTTCTATGAGTGAGCACGCAATATTGTATCTTAATTGCTTAATATTATCCCTTTTTTGAGGTCCCTTTCGGTAATATAAGAGAACCAAGGATGTACTGACAAGGACTGCACAATTTCCCTCTAGTCTTGTACTTAAATTAGGAGTAGTCAAGTCATGTACTCCAATTGTCTCCCAAGATCTTGTCGTTGAAAATTTTCAAAACTGGCATCAAATCCAAAATAAGTTTTTTTTCAAACAATTAGTTCATGTTGTTGTTCTTTATTTCTCTTACAACTCCAAGTAGAGTCGGAAAAAAGATAATCAATTGTAGAATGAAATAAAAACGTAAGAAAATTAAAGAGGCAAAGTGATCAGTGAGTTCAGGCCGGGGCACATAGAATCCGTCATACGTTGTGCGTCAGCTTTTTCAACTGACAGCAAAGGATTGACGGATATGGTTGGCACAATGAGTACTTTGTTAACGGATTGAAAATCAGTTGTTTTTATACATATATGTTTTTTTAGAGCACACACAAAGCTCGAACGTGCATTGAAAAAATAGAGAGAGTGAGAGAGAGATTGTCAAAGTACTCAACGTACGTGAAAAGTTAAAAGTTGCTCAACTTTGTCCTTTGCGTTGACGGAGAAGTATTGTATGTGATCAAGCTCATAAGAGAACGTGTATTTCAATTTAGCTGTCAGTTGAAAAAGTTGACGCACAACGTATGACGGATTCTATGTGCCCCGGCCTTTCTTGTTATGACTTTGATGTTTGTTTTACGCTTCTCATTTATTAATGTGGTAGTTTGAAATAAATATCTCTAGTTATTCTAAGAAATGTTGGGTAAAGGTTCCCTGATGATCTAGCTAAAACCCCTCAACTGATAACTTTGAATTATGATTAAATTTTGGGAGAAAAGAATCAGCTCGAAATTAAAAATAAGAGTTTTTATTTCCTTACAGTATGATCTTTTTATATGGTTTTGAATGTGAATTTATTAAACGTTTATAAACGATATTTTCATCATTTTGTAAATGTAATAAAATCATTTCTAGTAGAACTCTTTAAGAATGTATTAGCCGAAAAGTTTAATATTTAATACATTGTTTCAGCCACGCTTATTTTTGTGTTTATTTCCAAGCAACTTTAAACTATTTTTCCTGATATATTTAAATAATTATAACCCATTTGACTGGCTGCATTGAAATATGACAAACTGTTAAAATATTCGCTTTAGATTTTTGGTATCCATAATTTGACAAATTAACTTTCCCGCAAAAAGTTTTGGACTTTAAAATCACAAAATAAAGGTCATGGTGACAACTTGTCCTGCCTCAGGTGGACTATTCTGCTCATATAGTTTATCAACAATTTGCTTTAAATCTCTGGCATCAAAAACAACATTTACTTTTAACCTTTTTGTTGCTGCACAACTAAATGAAATTGGAATAAATGAGCAGACATCTAATGATTGCATGGTATTTTAATAATATTTTTGTATTAAATTTAATTTAGGACACACAGAATGAAACCTAATGAACATGAATGAGCAAGCACACATCCGACTAGATATCAGTCTGTACACAAAATGTGTATAAGCACATGCATATTTCACAGTTGCTAAATGCATACAAAAGCATTTAATATGTGTGTATGTGTGTATGTTGAGTGTGAGTTTGTGTGAGCAATGGAAACATGTTCATGTCTATTGAATTCATCGCTTTGGAAACGTGAGTGAGCATTTGCGAAGCCACCAAACGGATATGAATAATTTAAATGTGGTGCAGCATATTAAAATTATATTTTCACCAAAAAATTTCCGCTTACCAACATAATAGTTGTTTAATATTGAAATTTATTTTGCATTTAGTGAAATTATTTGTCGGTGAAAAGGAGAGTGTCTGAAGGGATGTGTGTTGACTGTTCGTTGGAAATAGTTTTCTTTCAATTTGAATTGTGTGCTGCTGATACGATGTTTTTTTTGTTAGTTTTTTTGTTGCAAATATTATGGAAATTAAAATGTTAAGCTGGCATTTCCGTTATCTCAACGTATAATTTTTTTGTGTGTGTTATTTATGCGTTTCTGAGAGGTAAATGTGGTAAATGTTTGTATATCTGTGCATGTATGAGTTAAAGCAAATAAATTTTAATTGAAAGAGCATTTGCATAAACTAAATTGAAATGTTTGGCGTTTAACAGAAAATAGGGAGGAACGAGAGTTGGTAGTATAAACTACGAAAATCAGAGTTACAAACCTGAATATTTTCAGATAAAAGTGAAAGAAAATTAACTAAAATCAATACTCGAAAGATGAGCGAAGCAATGCAGCGTAAATACCGAAACTAGACAGTGCGCATTTTTTTATTTTACACGACAATATTGAATATTTTGTAAATTATGAAGTTCTGACAACCGATTACGTTACAGAAGACTAAAACATACACTCGTTTTGCATTTTGTAGGATTTTAGTGTTAACGCTTCCCCTTTTTGGCATATTCGTTCATTTTTCGGCACATGAAGCCATGTTTTCCTTCCATCAGGGGTATTGGATGTGTTTGCAGATCTAGAGTCGACTAAATATCTCTGAAAGCTTAAACCATTTTTGAGGATCACTTTCACACTTATTTGCGGGTAGCAGCCGACATAAAAAATACTTTTAGTGTTACGTTTATATATACAATTTATCCGGCTTCTTATATGAAACAATACCCGAAATATATTTCTGCGAGTTTTAAACAACCCTGATAGCCTGGATACACTTACGCAAACTTATATGTTGAGGAACAGCTGTTTGGTAGGCCCTACCAAGCTTTTGTAAAAATAGGTGCTTCAACATAAAAATGACGTTTCGTAGTGGGTGAAACTGATCAAATTTAAATGTTGCCCCACTTTTACGAATGAGTTAAAGTTAAAAGAACGCTTTACTTTCTGCAAATGTCAAAAGGCTGCATTCTTCAAAATTGCATTAAAACCAAATTCGACTCCGTTAGTATAGAAGCGTGAGTTTATTGAGGTTTTTGCTGATATTTGGAGGCGGCAACGGACGATAAACCCTTTAGCTGACTCATTAAAACCAAATCGCATCACAATGCAGCCTATTTCTTCGATCATAGAACTGTCTTTTAAATCTCCATCTGAATAAGATAATACAGTTTTCAGTACGTTTCGTGGATAATAAAACTTTTCCTTACTTGAGATCGAGTTTCAAGTTCGTACAACAAAAAATAAAAAAATAAAAAAATATATAAAAGCGTTACACTCGTATTTTAGATTTTTCTCAGTATACGCCAGCGATCTGGCCAAATCTTTACCCAATTCAGCACTGAGAACTTTAACGTGCTATAATTTTTTAATAAGATTTCGGGAAAACATAATTAAAATTATAGAGCTATAATTTCTATTTGTAAGAAGCTTATCACGTTACAAATATATCAGTTTTTAATCTTCTTGTTTTATCGTTCGGCTATAGGTCAGGTTTTTAAAAAATCAATAAACACTAAATATTTTTTGATTATTTAATCTTTATTTAATGTTATTTTTCCCAATATTTCGAATAGCTTCGCTATTCATCTTCAGGGGAACACTGTTGGGTACAAAACAATATATGATAAACATTAAAATTAAGTTTTGATTATTTCTAATAAATTTACAACTACATACATGTAAATTAAAAATTAAATAAAATTGTATTGAATTAACATATTTTCAATATGTCGATCGTCTGTAGTCCTTAGCTGCGAAAACTGATTTGTTTATGTTGTTTTTTGTGTTTGTTTAACACACTTCTGTAAATTTGTGCGCATTTCTCTGTGTCTTGTTTATAGTTAAGTCTTTTCTCTGCAGGAACGTCAATTATGTGTAACATCTCTAAAGTAAATCTCCTGGAATAATGGTTTTCTTGTTGTAATATTTTTACATTCTCAAAATTTGGCACATGATTTTCCTTTGCACAGTGGGCCGCAAGTGCAGTTTTTTGTTCCATGGGTTTGTTTTTCATTCTTATATCTGATTTATGAGATGTTAGTCTGGTCTTCAGTTTATTTTTAGTTGTTCCTACGTATTTCTTATTGCATGTGCCTGAGCCGTCACCGTTGCAGTTAATGCTATATATAACGTTGCATTTGTCCTCTTTCTTTAATTTAGTCTTTGTGTTACTATATAGGCTGTGCATAGTATTATTCGTCTTAAATGCCAGTTGATATTTTTCAATGTCATATAGATCTGAGTTTTTTAACCTTTCAGAAAAACCTTTTATATATGTTAGTCCTTTATAATACTTTGTATTAGTCTCTCTTCTTATTGTTGTGTCCTTCTTTTTATATGTTAAATTGTTTATAATTGTTTTCGGAAAAT
The DNA here is from genome assembly GCA_963675445.1 of Linnaemya vulpina. Taxonomy (NCBI): domain Eukaryota; kingdom Metazoa; phylum Arthropoda; class Insecta; order Diptera; family Tachinidae; genus Linnaemya; species Linnaemya vulpina. The sequence continues at coordinate 85,364,654 of OY776276.1, read as the reverse complement.
CGTTCATGTCTAAGATTTCTTTTATTTTCTGTAAATTTTCTTCATGATACCTATCGTCACTAATGGTGAGTACTCGTCTGATGAAATTACTTGCTGTGTTTATTATAATTCTTCTGGGATGTTTTGAATGGAAATTAATCAGACGACCGGATGCAGTGGGTTTTTTGATACCAGTTGACTGTCATCATATTTTGGTGTCTACTAACAATTGCATCTAAATATGGTAATTTACTATCTTTTTCCGTTTCCACTGTAAATTGTATTTGTGGGTTAAACGTATTTAAAACATTTAGAACTTCATCTGCCGTATCCTTATTTATGATAGCAAATATGTCATCTACGTATTTTGTTAATAATCTGGGTTTTATTTTTAATTTTGTAAGGGATTGATCCAGTAACTCCTCCATAACAATATCGGAAACAACTGGTGATACTGGTGATCCCATCGGCATTCCCTTACATTGTCCGTAAATTCGTTCCTCATATTTAAAATAACGGCTGTCTTTGATGCAAAACTTTAGTAACTCCATGAAAAGGTATTTTGGTATTTTTGTGTGTTGTTGTAATATGTCCCACTTATTTTCTAAGATTAATTACATGGCATTAATCTTGTTGATATTTGGTTCCAACAGGATGGAACCACATTCTACTCAGCAGACGCTACGATAAATTTACTCAAAGAAACTTTTGTAGAAAAATTAATTTCAAGAAGGTGTGATTTAACGTCATTGGACTATTTTATTTCGGCTGAAGTCTACGTTGATTAACCACAAGTTATTAAAATCAACATTCGATGAGTTATTGCTAAAATACGGCCGCACATGCTGTTGGATTGCGCTTTCTACGCGTCAGCCGTGGTGGCCACATGGCAGATATTATATATAAACATTAATTTCATAAAATTTTCTTTAAAATAAACCTCGTTTCATTGATATAAGAAAATGTATATCCTTTTTTTATTTAAACTTGTGTTAATCTAAAAAGGAACACCCTTATATACACGTATTGAAATCATTTACATCTTATATACTTTCTGGAGATGTAGCTGATTAACTCCTTTTTCGATCTTGTGAAAACACGGAAATCTCTCGATCATCATTATCAGTCACGATTAGGGTTGGGCAAATATATCGACATATCGATATTTTTACAAGTAGATATCGACATATATAGTCGCTATTGAGAATATTTTACATGGGATTTGAAAGCTTCCTTTTCAAGTGGCCCATTACATGCAAATGGTCGAGTAATATCTTTCTTTTTTATATACATTCTTTGATTGTATTCTCTTAACTGTGGATCGACCCTTAAAAAAATAAAGAACTCCATGCTTTGGATCAATTTTTTTCCTTAAGAAAGAGAACATGGAAAAATGTGATTTTATTTTCATAGAGTTCATGGAAACTTTTTGCCTTCCAGAAGGACTATAATTTATTTGCATGTACCAAAAGAAGGTTTTCGAGATTTTGTAGGAATAATGATGGTCGAATATGTCTGTTTATATATTTACTTGCAACGAAATATGCAGCCTAGAAAATCAAAATAAATTATTCTTAACGGTTTTCATAGTCCCAAACCTACGGATCATCATATCAAAACAACTATTAATTCTGCAATATGACCTTTGACCCAAAAAGTTATAAGAAATTATTAACATTTTAGAGGCATTAATATCATAATTAGCGCCAGATCGAATGAAAACAGATTTTGGAAAGCAGAAACTATTCATGGTTATTTAAAAGAGTACGGTGTTATGTAAGACGACCATTTTGATAATGTAAAATTAATCTGACACTTTAAGCAATCAACAGCTGCTTTGTTTTAATGACATATAACACCTTCATAGAACAATTTTAAAAGTACTGAATTAGTTTAAATAAACAGATGTTATTCATTTTAATTTCTCTTTATTGAATATCTCGCATAAGTGGAACTGAATTTCATTCTGTCTCAGTCGGGTTGCACCTCACATGTACTTTGTGTTGGATGTTTATGTCACAAAGAGTAGAAATAGTTAGAGGCTAGTCAAAACATCCTTTGATCCTTTTGATAAAAATTATATATATATATATATATATATATATATATGTATATATAAATAAATTTTTAATGACTTTCCTATAAATCAGTATAATGTGATATCAAAAATCTGTACACAAAATCGATATGCATTAATCTTGACCGAAAGATGAACCCGCAGGATTTTCTCAAACAAAGTGGGAATGTCTACTCTTTAAAAATACAAAGTAAATTTTATAAAAAAGATATCATATGAGCCCAAACAATAACTATTCCAGCCTCTCTCTTCTAGTGAAAAAAGCTGATTCAATAGAGATTTGAATAAATGGCAGGCAATTCATGCCAGTACTTTCGAAAATCGCCCTCAAATATTTAAAATTTGGTGTCTTCCGAAAGATTTGCTTCCATATACAATAGAATTGACTTGAAAAATTAAACAGCGATCGCTTTTCATTTCAATATCTGACTAATAATGGTATAAAAAATTAGTTTGTATTAAGATTTGAAATCCATTTTTAAGGCTCCGGGAAGTTATTAATTTTACCCCGTTTGGAAAAGATTAGGTTCCCATCAGATCTCTAAGTCTTAAGATCCTAGGAGGCTTCCCTCACTTATTCTCACCGTCAACCGAGTCAAAATTATGTGGCATCATGAACGAAAAAAAAAAGATTTTTTCGAATAAGATGAATAGGACAAAAAGCATCCACGCTTTTTGACTATTGTTTTGAGACTTGTTTAAAATTTATTTTAACTGCTTTTAAAAATATTTACATGTATGAGAAGACAAGAACATGAATTACACCCACAACAGTGTACGAGTACAATGTGACGCATGAGCAATGTTATTATAATATTAAGTATACGCGAAGAAGCCCAATACAAAAGGAAAGCTGGACACAAACAAACAAAGAAAAATACAAGTGAAACTAATGAAAATTGTATGAAAACACATCCTTCAAAATTTGAGGATTTTGGATGGTGCTTCATTTATCGTCATTTGCAAAGAAAATTTTAATTGTTGAATGGGCTTTGAAAATATTTTCTGGAATAACACTGCTTTTCTCGAAGCATATCTTAACTAAAAATAATATATTTAACCATCTGCTGATGCCACTCGCTACTGGTCTAAAACTTTACCCATTATTCCTACAATGAAGAACTCATACTAATTGGAATTTCATAATTATTTCGTTAAATATTTTCAGTATCCATCATGTTTTACGATTTGAGTTTTAAGATCTTATGGATTACCCGAATCGCTAATTAAGATGACAATAGAGTATAAGATTTTGAGTTTTTGTGTATAAAATTAAGTACTACATTATAGTTACCAATAACTCCAACGCATATACCCTAAGCTTTACTTTGATGGAAATGTTCTTGTTATACATTTTCAATACCAACAACGAATGTGGATATAAAAACTTTTTATTTACAAAGAGATTAAAAAAGACCACAATAAACTTTTTGGCCACAGCCAAACAATAATAAATATAATATAATGATGTGAGTAACGTTGATAAGAATGTTTTCAATATAAAGCCTTACAACAACTATTTTATCTCTTTCTATGAAAAGGGAAATAATGATTTATTGATGATATACGTCTGTATGTGTAGTGAGAGAAGATTATCTTCTGTCAAATTAAATTATACCCTTAAGAAAATAACAGAATGATTTCAGATGTACGAGCCTTGGAAAGGTTTGCTTATTTTGTTTATCCCAAGTCTCTGTGAGTAAATTAAAAGACGTACGAAAAAACTATTAACCATGTTCCTATAGCGTTCGCTATTGACAGTTTTATTCTGATCATAATCGTTTTTGAAAGCATATGGGCCAATGTCTCCGCACCAAAGAGTAATTTGCTGTGTGGGATTGCATTTATTTACGTACCCTTTTAATCAGAAATGGTCTTCATATTGAATGGATGAGATTGACGAATAGAACCATTATTTTGATTAAAAATTTCAATAGTTTGCCCGCCCTGGTGCAGGTCGATTCATAATTGAAATTTTAAAGCAAACTAAACAAAACTATCAGTTATTAAATGGGTGCTCAAATAAAGCAGTGATGCCAATTCAGAGGTGTGATAATTTAAAATAAAAAAATTATAATAAAAAAACAAGTAAAAGTGCTATATTCGACTGTGCCGAATCTTATATACATACCTTTCGCCAACGTACGTCTGGCGTTATATATATTTTTAAGTACCAATTTTGTTTTTCCTAAGTTATAAAGTAATTTAAGTGGTTACGTTTATGTATAAAAAATAGAAAAATAGTTTCCTCTTGCTTTTTTTCATAAAATAACGATCTTTTACAGCGTTTTATTTCAAACTCATTGATGGAGTTTTATTTTTCTTATTTGAAAATACGATCGTTTAATATATAAATTAAGACTCATCGCAGTGTAATCTAATGAGCTTTCATTGCAGTTGCACAAGTCGTTTTTATAAAAGAAGAAAATGAGCATATATTATGAATATGATTTTAGATGGAAAATAAAACTCCTCATAGAAATTAAAACTCTTTTTTAAAAGAAATAAAGGACTAGTTTTAGGAGTGTGTAAAATAAATTTTCTCTTTTTTATATGTTTCGTCCGAAATCTAGTATTTTCTTTGAAAAATAATTCTTAAATTTGAAGTTGAAACCATTTTTTAATATCAACATGGATTCTGAAAGATCAGGTCAGCACGAATCTATTGGTATATTATAAGACAGAACGGTTCTAATATAAAAAGTTTTTGAGCTCTCAAGGGCGCTTTCATATAATCTATATATAAATCGATTCTTGTATTAGATGAAAATTTATTTATATCTGAAACAATGTGTTTTGATTCTCATGTGCAGGTGTTTGGGTATCTGAAAACAAGATGTACTCGTGAAGCAGCAAAAGAAGCGAATCGGTCAATAGTATCCTGTACTCAGTACAGGACTTGAAATATACGGCTACATAAATTATATTAAAACCCACACAAGCAATACTCTGCTGATGATCAAATTGATCACGATGAGTGCTTTTAAGTAGATATTGTCTTATACGTGATACTGTCTTAAAGAGACGTTCCCATAGAGGTAAAGAATAAATAAGGTTATCTGCTTTGATTTTATGATTATAAAGACAGCAAAATATCGTCATAACTGAAGTATCACTATCGTCATCAGTGTGGGTTACACCCCTGTATTAAAGTATATATTTTAGTTGGTTTCAATAAGATTTTGATAATCCCTATACCTGCTGATCTTAAGTTCAATGAAATCCTTTTAAAATTTCTGTGGAACGAATATATTCCTTTTTGTTCTTCTTAATCTCCTCCTCTTTGCAGTTCATTATCACTAAATAATTTAAAGCAATTTTCCTTCATGTTGCGACGCTTTATCTCATCTCTAATACTAAAACAAAAATCCGTTTTTTATTATCTGCCACCATAGAAAAACAAAGAGAAAGCAGAGAAGATATCTCGTATTGTAATCACGGTCTTACCAACTTCATAATATTAAACCTGAAACCGTTAGAGCCAAGGAACAAGTTTAATAAAAAGTGCGACTGCAATAAAAATCAACTCCTGGATAACCATCCATTTAGATGAACGTCAATGAAAAAATAATGCTTCGGGACAAGATGTTACAATTATAATGCGTGAACATCATTCACAACGTCATTTTCAAAAGTGTACTCATCAGTATCTTAAGTATAATCTGGCTGTCTCCGTATAATTTAAATACTTGTCTCACAAACATACTTTTGTTTGCCTGCTAAATATATCTGCAGATTTGTTTGTTCAGTTCATTCACTTTCTACAAACGCGTGCTTTTATTTTGTACTTAACGCACACAATTTAAAGTTTTTCAAGTTGAAAATTTTGAAGAAACCAAAATATTCAAAAAATTATTGCTGATCAAATGTTGTACAAATAAATATACAGCACAGAAGTGGTGGAGAAAGTAAAGCCATTAACCCGACTATTAAAATAAACAAGAGGAAAAGAATTTTAAACAGCATGTCCTAGTCGTTATCTGAAAACTCTATTAAAAAAAACGCTAAATACTTTAACTTTATTTTCATTTTGGTAAAGAATAGAAGTTCATTTGATCAGGAAGCTTATTCTGTAATATGCCAGAGCTAAATCCTCATCGCTAAGCGTTAACAGTTGTCAGAAACGTTCGCCAATAATGGGTGTTTTTTTTACATAGTGACAAAAGTTTAAATCATAACATAACAAGACAATATATTTTTAATACCGTTGAAATGGGCTTAATTTGAAAGAAAATTTTATGAAATTAATGGGTAGATATGATGTCTGCCATATGGCAGCCACGGCTGGCGCGTAAAAGGCGCAATCAGCAACATCAACGAGTGACTTCACATAACCCCAAAGTGAATACTCCAATCTTGGTGGCCAATTGGGCTATTACGTGAAATCATTTTTTCATCGAAAGTTTCTTTGACTAGATCAATTGTAGCGCCCGCTGTGTGACATGTGTTGGAACCACATATCAGCAAAATTGGTGTCCCGTACTTCAGGTATGAACAAATTTCTAATCATGTTCTATACCGTTTATCATTAACAGTAACACTCTGACCATCATCGTTTTTTTGTATTCATACAAATCACTTGCAATGAAAAGAATTGTATAAAAAGCTATGGCGTATGCTAACCCAATAAAAGATCGAACACGTGTACAAGTGTACTTCATAAAATTCGAACAACGAAATTTTGAGTTAAGAAACAAAACTTCAGAAATATATGACATGAAGAAAACGACTGAAACAGCAACATACAGTTCTCGTTCGCTGTGTCATAACAAAATTGGTACAATTAGCAACTGTAATTACATTCATCTAAGCGGATGATGAAAGTGTAGCGGCTCTTGAAAAAAGCTGTTCTACTCTGCTCTGTAAATTGAATGTATAAAAAACTGATGTTGACTTTCCCTTGTGTTTGGAATATTTATCGTGTCTTTCTGAATTAAAATCATCTTTCGAACAATTGCTCTACGATACTAAATTTAATATAAAAATTATACTTTTAGACCATCATTTATATGACCTAATTTCTGCACTATTTGTAAGTTCAACAACGATAAAAAGTTATTGCTAATAAAACATTAATAAATAATTTTATTTTGTTTGTTAAGTTTAGCAATTGTAAAAGCAGGTAATTTAATCCATTAAAATACTTTGCGAAGGCTGTAGTTATTAATTTATGTATTGAATTTTATTTATAAGAAAGAATAAAGCAAAGAAAATTTTTTGACTAATTTTAAAGCATTAAAGGTGTTTTACTTATTGAACCCATCAGCGTTCTGTAAATAAGAGTGCTTGAAGGGCCTTAAAACCGTAACACACCGGAAAATATTAATAATTAATTTGGTTGGGGTGAATGCTGATATATTTTTTATATCAACAAGAAACATCGAAATGGGTTTTATAATAAATAAATTGCTTCAGTCATCTGCACTGGTTCGCGTAGTGTTACGGAATGGATTAAGAAAATCTGTGCCATAAATAAGATTAAACAAGAGTTCGAAGAGAATATATATATATATATATATATATATATAATATATATATATATATATATATATATATATATATATATATATATATATATTATATATTAGCTAGACAAGCGTTTTTGCCTTTCTTTTAAATTCACTCCACACTCTTTCGCTTATTATAGCGACTTGACTAAGTCATTGCATAATTTTTTGTTTGCCAACAAGCATTGCGTTGCTTAGTTTTGTTGCCAACATTCTTATTGTCCTTGTAACAGCAAGATTTGTTTCTTTTCTGCATGTGTTCCTCTACTTGAGTCCATTCCTTAAGCAAAAACTTCCCATAGTTTTACACGAATAGAAGGATTAGAAGAATATATGCAGAGTATGAAGTAATAATTGGCTCTTTGGGTATTATAAGTCTGAGAGATATTCAAATAAAGAAAATCATCTCATCTCCTTCTGTTGCTTTTTAAGTAAATAAAGAACAACATGCGAATGTTAGAGCACAGTTAGGAACAGTTACTTAAATTTTTTCTTGTTCAGTCAGAATGTTTAGAACGTTAATTATTGTACGATGCCGCTTTTCCATTCCATAGGAATTAGTTTGTAGTGCTTCAGTTTTCAATAATTTTTGGTAATCCGAAAATTTGAAAGAATTTTTCATTTCAATAATTTAGCAAAGTTATCTAGTTGCGACAACATCATAATTATTTAGCGCAACAAAACCAAGCATAATATGATCGAGGATCGTACTATGACCCTCTGTCAATCCCAAGCGCGCTATAGATATTTTATGGTTAATGTTATTTAACAGATTGATGAAAGTAACACCCGGTATATAAAGAAGCGTTCGCACAAAAAGGAAATAAAGCAGTTCCAAAATTAATAAGAATTAAAAAAAATCATGAGAAGTAATAAAATTCTTGAGAAGTTATCAAATAATGCTATAAGTGATACCGTTAAAATATATTCAGATAATTTTTGTAAAATGCTGTCGGCTTACACGACTGAAAAGAAAACTTAATGAAACTGTTAAAACAGCGTTTAGATCGAATCAAACGATCAAGTTTAAAACCTTTTTTTGCATGTGCAATAAAATATAGTATTTCTTTAAACCCTGTTATATTTTCATGAAAAAGTGTCTCAAGAACTTAATTTTCTTGTTCATTTAATTATTCTAGTTTCCCAGAATACATCGAGTTTTCTTTCTTGTTTCTCTATTCTTAAATGGAAAAAATTTAGCTTCATCATGACGCCTCATAAAAAATCCACCTAAAATCACTGCCCTTTCGCTGAAATCGTGATTTTATTTAAGTGACTTAATTTTGCTTTCAGTTTCTTAATCTAAATATGAGTTTCCTTTTAGCTATTCAGCTATTCACAGCATGCTGATATATTTTTGCAACTGTATGTGTTTGCGAACATTAATTTCTCGTGTCTATTCTCTTCAAAGACAGACAGAGAAGAAGCAAAAAGTTTGCTTTGTTTCCTTAACCTTATTCGCTGCTAGAAAGAAGATTTGAAAAATCATTATATTCTTTTATTTTTAAGCGTTTTCTTTGTCTGCTTTTATTTTAGTAGAACTTGTTCTGGTATCTATGAATCTGTGCCATTATAATCATTATCGTCGTTAGTAACTTCATTATTGGCGAGTATTATTCCCTTGATGTAATCAGCAGATTGATAAGAATTGCTTTGAAGTTTTCTTTTTTCATTTTTCGTCTATATCATGTAATTAGTTTTGTAAAAATATATTTGTAAACTGCTTTTTATCTGACAGTGAGAGGATGAAACTGAGTATTTAAGCAGGTAATTACTGGCTGCTTATATCCTTGAGAAGAAAACATATTTACCTTTAAAGCAAATATATAAATTTAGAAGACTATAAGAAGACAGAAAATATAATTATACAAATCGCTACAGACTTATAAAAGCACTTATTTTGCAAAGAAGGAATTCGAAATGAATGGCAACCACGACTGAATAAAATAAGCCTTGTTGAAAATATTTTTAAAATATGGCCGCAGAAGGAAACCATTCCAATTGAACTCCATAACGAGATGCATCACTCGTAGAATCTTTTGAAAAGAAAAATTGAATTTCATCTCTTTAACTAATTTTAAGAAATTGCAATCAACTGCTTCCTATTAATCAGCGATTATATTCAGGAATTCGTAAGAATTATTGCAGCAAACGCACTGGAAAAGATCCATGAGGAAACAGGATATGTAAATGCTGCCAATATGGTGGAAAAGAGTGTCGCAGTGATCCAAAACTAGAGTGCAATGCGCAAATTTAGAAACAATTTTTAATTTGTATTAAATTCTTTTTTATTAAAAGGAGGATAAATAAAAATTTTAATTATAATCAGAACTGATGTCGCTGCGACATCTTAATTTGTCCACTACGGTGTTACTACTCTAATATAACGAAAAATGAATGAGAAGTTTATATAATAATTTGAAATTCACTTACCTTTGATTACTATGAAATTCTCCAGCACTCATGAATATTATTACAATTTTCCAATATTTTCAGTGTTTTTTTCAGAGCCGTCGGCTACTGAGATTAAGAGCTTTTCTTTGTTATTTATGTGCATGAAATTGAATAATAACGATCAAATTAGCAAGAAGAGTGCCCTCATTTTGTTAAAAAGTAATTCGCATATTATTATTCGAACTTACAACGTTAATTATTAACCCGGTATAGCGCAGAGCATTTTTTGTTTTGCATTTCGCTCAAAAGAAGTATTTTACCTTTCCGAACATAAAGAATTAAGCAAGTTTTTCAATACCTCAACTTGAAATAAAAATATATGGAAAACGGTTGACCCTGAAACTAACGGCTAAATTTAAACGCAACGTGGTTCGTTATATTATTCTATGCTTTTAAGTTCTGCATGCTGAAACACTATTATATTCATCTTCGAGTAAACCGATTCCCATGTCATAAGTGGTGATTGAATCGAAAAAACTAAATGATATGAACGGTGAAGCCGTTCTGGTTTTTCCTAAGTTCTTTTGAAGTGTCTTGATGTTTACCGAATCGGTTCAAATTTTCAAGATATCTAATTTAGTAATGTTTCTCTTCGGACTACTATCAAATAGTCGAGAGCTCTAACTGATCAAATACATAATTTCGGAGTTTAAAAAAAGTCACTTTTTTCAAATATTTTCATTTACGATATCTCTCATGAAGGAATTAATCGATTTGGAACCGGTCTACTGTGATAAACGTGAGTTTTATATATCAAGAGCTTTAAGTGTTTGTGGAGTCCATCAGTGAAGCGGCTAAACACACACACACACGCGCATACGCACTCATACACATACATACAGATAATGAAGGGCTGCAAGAACTAATCAGGGAAGCTTCCGAAGACCCCAAAATGTGCGAAATCAATTTTTTTGTGTTAGCTCGAAGAGCTCAAAAGCATAGAATAACACAAAAACCATGTTACGATAGTTTCGTGGTTACGGAGATAGGCTTTTGGGTCAACCATTTTCCATACATTTTTATTGTGTTTCTGTATTCTATAGGACAAGGGAAAGTTTTTAAAAAATATCGTATATTCTTTTATGGGCAACAAGTTGTATTCGTTTATCTTATGGTTGCTGTTGAATGAAAATGCATAATCACACTTAAGAAATAGAGATTAGAGGTGACTAATAGTCATAACTATATCTGCTATAAATTAATAAGTTCTTAATAAGTCGGTACAGTGACAGTTTTAGGGCGATTGAAGCTTTCGGCGCTTCTAGTGTTAATACTTAAAGGAGTAATTGAAATCTTCTTGAATTTCCCAAATTTTATTATATATACAACAATTTATATGTAACGTGTATATGACACTAGGATGCCTTCTGACGGTTTCATTTTGTATTTGTGATACTAGTGAAAGAAAGGAAACTCACTTATACCATAACAATTTTAGCGCTGCGCTCTAATTATTTAATGTAAAAGCCGAAATTAAATAGTTGGCGAAAATTCAATAGCTGTCTAGCATTCAATGGCAAGAAACATTCAGCAACTCCCACTCATTCTTATATATTCATTCTCTTGTGCTTCCAATTAATGGTTTGAAGATGCCAAATTCGCCTTTTAGTCCTTCTATGTTTTCCCATTTTCTTTGTTTCATTTAGCATTGAAGCGATAGTAAAATAATATCTCCTTAAAGTTGAAAACAATAAAATTGTTCCTACCATAAATGAAATTTAATTGATATTGCGAACAATAATATTATACTTAAACGATTGGCTTCTACCAAAAAAGCTTGCGATGCTAATATCGCAATTGTTATTTCCTACATTCAATTGGCAGATGATGAGCACTTTAAAGGCACTCATACTCAAACGGTTATGAGAGATTTTATTATTATTTTCGATTTTATATATATTTTATCAGTATGTGAAACGAAAAATTATCATAATAACTTCTTAGTGCCAATTTAGAGTAAAAATTAATTTGCAATGCTTTTCATCTTATGATTCAAACGTGTCGAGTTATTGAAACAGTGAAAGATATTGAGAGTACACCCCTGAGTATTTTTAATTAACGCAATATCTTTTAATTTTAACGAAAATGTTTTTTTTAAGCAGACTTTATGATTTCTTTTTTTATAAAAACTATTAAAGTATTCATTTGTCTTCTGTCTATTTTGGGATATTAAAATCTTAAAGATTTTATAAATTTTTTATTTATAAAATAAAGTTGGCAAAATACTCTTCAATTCTTTTCATAATCTTAAAAAAAATTATATTTAACACAATGGCAGATAGAATATTTAGTGATATTAAAATATACCCCTGGACCGCGATGTCACTAGATGTCGTTCTGACGACAAAATTACATTTAAAACAAAAGACGAATATTTAAAACGATTGACCCTAAAGGATATCCCTGTAACTAGCCGCTAATATTAACCGCAAGACGATCGAACCCTGCTTGTTGTGTTATTCTATGCTTTTGAACTCTACGAGCTATTCTTTTAATTTTCAAGTAATTTGGTTTTCTCAAGATAAACGGTGATGGATGGTATATAATTTCCAACTTTATGTAAGTGAAATTACTATCGCTTGCTGGTTAGTCGAAAATACACTCTCGTTCATAGTTTTGAAATACAGAAAAATACTTCTCTAATATGACATATATTTGTTGAGTGGCTAAGCAATATCTATATTCATTTCATTGGCGCTTTTATCAAATCATCAGCAGACTTCAACCCTCTCATCTTATGAAAATACTTTTACAAACCATTAGACGTTGCTTAACCACTAAACAAATAAATATCACATAATAATACAGTGACAATATGTTAAAGGTTAACAATTTGTTAACAGAAACATTTTCCCCCAAAAATAAGTTGCCACTTATAATAAAAACGTAAGAAAATAAAAAAGAAAAAGTGATCGGTGAGTTCTTATGAGTTTGATATTTGTTTCAAGATTCTCACTTATTAAAGTAAATATCGGTAGTTATTCTAAGAAATGTTAGGTAAAGGTTCCCTGATGATTTGCATTAGCCGCAGTGAAATGCGCATAGGAACTAGCGAAAACTCCTCAATTGATCACTTTGAATTGTTTAGTAAAACTGGGAAAAAAGAATCAGCACATAATTAAAAATAAAGAGTTTAAAGTTACCACTTATTCCCCTCGAACTTTTGCTTATATGTGCGGTACCAAAAGGCTAACTAAGTAAAAAATATTGAGTAAAATTTATCTGTTGACTGTCTTCACACATTTTGCTTGGAAAATAAGTTAAATTATTAAAAAAAAGTTAATCGCTATTCCTATTGCATATGGTTTAGTGAAAACCTTTTTTATATGTATAAATAAATTTATCAATCTTTACATTTTTGGTTGGTATCTAGATAACTTTAACCCCTTCCTTTTATAATATCTGCTAAAAAAATATATTAACAATTTATTTTTAAAAAAAGAAAAAAAATATTAAATTCAAACCCTTGATGTCAAATTCAAGATATCATTATACATCTCATAATATATTCGCTATTCCCACAAAAGTGGTTAGACATTTAAATAAAGCACAATTAATGTCAATCTTCATATACGCCGCCTACTTGTAATCGTACTAAAGCCATTTTAATGCCTCGAATAAGGATGCGAGTGTGAAAAGTGGGTGGCAAAGTTCAAATGTTCGGCGAGAAAATTAGAATTTTTCATTAGCTGGTGCTTCTTGCTGGTAATCGTTTGTATCCGGAATCATTTATCTATCATTTGCACCGCAGTGCATTGCAACAGATTTTGTAACGAAGTCTTATTAGTTTTTTTCTGATATCGTGTGAATATTGAAATACCACAGTGCTTGGGAGCTGGCTTTTTGTTTTACTGAGTTTTGCTATTACGAATTCGCTTCTTAGCTCATTTTTTCCGTTAATATTTTGTGGATTTCATGTGTTTAGATTATTGTCAAAGTGCGTCTATATAATTGTAAAGGTGGAACTGTGGAGCAAAGTGCATGAAATTGTGGTAGCAAGAAAATATTTTTGGTATACATTTTTTCCAAACATTATGGGCGCTTTTTGGGTATAAAACTCTAATTAAACTCTGAAAGGTTTGTATTGACTCCTTTCGCGGAAAGAGTTGTTTTAAAATTTTTTATATCTGCGCCCTGCATAAAAAAATGTTGCTGCTTATGTAGGGGAATAATATCATATAAAATTGTTATGAAAATGCAATGTAAATGTAATCCTGTGTTTCACAGAATGTCGAAAAAACTTTTTCGATAGGATAAATTCTCAAATCAGTTAGACCGGATTCACATAAGCAAGTTCTTGCTGTTGAAATTTTTTTCAATTTCCTTTTGAAGCTGCCTGAATGTTGCCACAGTAAAATCTGCTTTAACAAATTTTGTTATTCTTTTACAGCCGAGTTCTCACATATATCACACTTCATTTTCACTAGTTTGTGTGGTTAGCATTTACACTGGTCCAAAGTGCAAAATATACTAATTTATTTTATATTAATTTCATTTAAAGGGAATCTGTGCCTCGTTTTGGTTGTCATGCTCTTTATTGTAGGGTTATCCATAAAATATTATGTTGATTATTATAAAAACAAAACAAAATTATAAATTCTTTAAGATATATATTCCTACTTAACTTGTGTTTTACACAGTGACAACAATTTTTTCGATGCGAGAAGTTCTCACTTCAGTTACAGAAACGAAACACTTGTTACAAGTCTGTTTTTGTAAGAATGCTAAGTATTTATTTCACAGTGAAGCAGAGACTGCGGTAAAATGTAGTAAAATAATAGTCGGGAATGGCACAACAAAACGAACTTTCCGTATCAAAAGCCACTGTCCTCTTTACAGCAAACTTGGACTAATATTTTGCAAATACTTATGAAGTTTACTATATGACATATTGTCAAACTCATATTAAAAATTTACTTTATGTTTTGGGTGATTAGTCAAGGTCTATACCAAATCAATAGTAGAGGTCCTTATGTATGGGTTCAGGCAGAAATCCATCAGACCTATCAGCACATTGGACTCTTCCGCGGTACTCATACGATATCGACAATAAATCGTTCCATATCTGACAGATATCTATGCGACGTGTCTGAGAATAAAGTGGATTAATTAAAATATGTATCATATTTATGTTCTATGTACATCCCAGATCTGATATATCTGGTTCAATCCGCTATTAGTACACCGACAGGGAAACAATGGTTTTGTGTGTATCTTAAAGATATATATTTATATTCGTATTTATATTATACAACTACATGCCAAGGAAACCAAACGTGGGTGTTAGTCATAAGTACATCCCAATCAGAGCTGTCACACTGTATCAATTCTTATGTTTGAATTTGTCTGGGGATATGTTGCAAAACACAACGTTAGTTACATACCAGCTGCAGTTGTTGACATTGCAAGATTACCAGCTGCTTTATAATCACTAGTTGTTGTAGTAGTAGTGACAGCTGCCGCAACAATGTAAGCAGTTGTAGCAACATGTTCGAATATCAGAATAAAACAATTGCTTAAACTTTTAATCGCAACCGTAGCGAAAACACTCACACGTTTACTTTCAACATGGCTGCAATACAGATCCACACACATTAACGTTAATGTAACGGAAACTTTACACAATCCTGGTGGGAAAACTATTTCACGTTGTAGTAAAAACTATTGACGTTAAATATCTACGCGAACACTAATGTAAATACGAGCGCAAGGAAAATTATAAATATTAATAAGAAAAGTGTAAACAAGAGTGTTTATTTGCCGGAGATTAAGGATGTGGAGGATTATTCATATACATGGGAGATATTAATCAGATTAGCTTCACAAACATATAAATGATTGTATTATTTATTTAGTTTTGGAAATATAGTGCACGGAGATATTTACCAATGAAGGTTTGGTTAAGTTGAAAATGAGTTTTAAGACAACCTATTGGAAGTCATTCTTTAATTAAATAACGGATAATCATTTTTAATTAGCGACATTGGAAATTTTAGTTAGGGCTCTAGAGAGGAAAAAGCGCTGAGCTGCTTCTACAAAAACCCAGTGCGGCTGTAGAGCATGAAAGTAGGTCTTTATTGATTCGGGGTTGTATATCAGCTGCAGGGACTGATCATTTTAAATTATTGAAAGCAAAATGAATAGTTGAAACTATTAAAAAATTTTAATCGAAAATTCAAAAGGGAGTGCTGAAAAATTCAACATCGCAACATCTTGAGTCTTTGAGGAGGTCTAGCGCTTTAAATTATCGCCAAAATTTTTTTTAATATTCGTTATCGTAAAACGTGCCTAAGCTGTTATATACGGCTGATAAGCAGAGTAAGTGGTATATTTAGTATGCGCGAATATTCTACTTTCATTCCAGTCTGAATTAGGAAACTTAAACGTGCATTATCTCAATATCTAATTATAACAGTAAAAAATCCATTGAGAACTAAATGAATCCAGCATAAGTGCTAAAATCCACCACCAAAGTCTGTGCTGTAGTTTCTCATCCCCACTTCTACAGTGTTTGGGTAAAATTGTACCGATCGTGCTACACTTTTCTTTATATTTAACCGATAAAAAAATGTTTAACATCTTATTTAATTAATTCAAATTTTTATTTTTATCTCAGATTTTTGTGCGGAAAATTTAAGGAGCTTGAAATGGAACAACGCACAACAGAACAGCCATCGCAATTTGTTGAATTTTATTTTAGAATTTACCGTCAACTGTAATTGACGCAGTATGCTTATCATCGTTGTGATAAGAGTGCTGGACCTTCAGCGCCAACAATTAACTATTAATTAACTAAAAATTTTCGACAACATGGCACAGCAAGACATCTTCCATGTATCGTACGCCCGAAAACGTTCCACACGTAAGAAAATACTGAACATCTTGCATATAGTGTGAAGAACAGTCCAGAAACATCATCAAGAATACGTTCCATACAACAGGGGGAATGGTGTAGCTAAGTTCAGAGGATTGTATCCCCATACCACATGTTCCTGTATAATATTCAGCTTGTGCGAAAATTGAAGTCGTTAGAGTACCAAAAACAGCTTAATTATGCCATTTCATTCTCACAAATCAGAAGAAAAATGTAAGTTCATTTTCATTATTATAATGAGCAGTAAAAACCGTTTCCATTTGAAAGGTTTCGTAAAGAAGCAAAGTTCCAGTATATGGTTACGGAGAATCGAATAAACCCACTTAAGAGCTCTGCTTGGTGCGTTGAAAGGATAATTTTTCCAAATATTTTTGAAAATGCACATGGCGCCTCTGTTACAGTTAGTGGTAGTGAATATCGAACCATGTTGGAGAAAACATCCACAGCTTTAGTTCCAACAAGATGGAGCCAGACTGCAAAGGATACAATGCATACGGGACATCTCTAGTGAACTCATAATTTCGCGCATAAGCGGTTTGAATTGCATCAAGTTCATCGGATTCAACAGCGGCAGACTGTTTTCTTTGGGGTCGTTTCAAGGAAAAGTCAGCGACCGCGCCGCAGCTAAACCAAAACATTTGCAATGAAGTTCAAGAAAATTGGTGAAACCGAAAACGACCACTATTTGCGGGATGTAAATTTTCATACTTAAGCGAAAAGTATTCCCAATTAATAAAATTTATAACAGAAATATAATAATCAAAACTAACTATTAAATAAAAAAGTTGTTACGCATACTACCATATTGTCATCTATTCATCTTAACTATTTATGTATGAATGACTGTATATGACATGTCACACATCGAAAGACATTTTTCATTGACGCATTTCATAGTCAGAATATGACAACAACAACTGCACACACATTTGCTATTGAAAATATTTCTCTTTGTAGCTTAAGGTCAGATGATGTTATACGTTTCAATTAAAAAGTTATTTTATACTTTTAAAAACTTAATAAAAACTTTCTCCCCTATGAGAGTTATTTAGCATGCACACACCATTTTAATTGTATTAACACCTGGTTGACTTTGCGTGTCTCTTTTAAGGGAAAAGTTGTACGTACTTTCGTTTTCAATGACACCTTCCAACAAAGTGTCGCTAAAACTGAAGGATATTTAAAATTTCATTACGGTTTCCAAATGGAATAGAAAAGTGGTGGGGTTTAACTATCACATTGAAACTTCAAAATACATTAAGCGAATGAATTTAAACGTGCAATTGGCTTAGTGTGGAAAATGGCTTTTGTTAGTTTATATAAAATATTGTTTATTTTTTAGGTATCAACTGGAAGTTTAAATAGAAGAACTGAATGCTGTTGAGAGCAGTCAAAAATAACTAACATTTTCTATATGAATGCGGTTTAACTGCCAGCCACATATCTATATATCCGAGGAATGAGACGCCTGCTGAAGTTTCAATATGTAGACATTAAATATATAGTATATTTCTATATAGTTATCGTAACTGTGCAATGAGAAGCAATATATATATATATATATATATATATATATATATATATATATATATATTATTTGGAAGTAGTACAGGCCTATCAAAAAACGAATATGTCATCAAATGGCTTTATTCGTTTTGAAATCGTTGTTTACCATACAGAATAGTTTGTATGGCATATCAAATTCGATAATTGGTAGTTGATCGAATACCTCCTCCTCTAAAAATGTTGATAAGAACAATCCCAAATATGCAGATATTTTTATGAGCAAATGGAAAATTGCATTTAACATGTTTGAGGTTAATAATATTTATGTTTTAAATAAATAAAAAGAATTGCAAGTTCATGCTAAAAACTTATTTAAGAATAATAATATTAACTCTATGGTTTTTTGTTAGGGACAAATACAATTAAAATAAATGGCAAACAATGAGAGATTTCAAAGATAAATATGAATTTTTTAAATTTGTAAATCCTATTCAAGCAAAACTAAAAGCTATAAGTTTATGGGACGAACTTCCGAACAAATTAATATCTTGTGGTCCTACTGTCGAAAAAGACTCGTTTTGGGTTTAATCTAGATCACGTCACAAAGAGTCAAGTAATTTTTTTGGAATATGCGGAGCAGAGATATAATGAGAAATCTGAAACAAGAAAGGATTAAACGATTAATGGTAAAGAACGAATTATTAATGTCACGGGCTGAGCCTATACAGGAGTTGAACGTTGAGCTCCTTCTTTCCAAATGTATCTGATTAAACAATTTGCTTTCCACATTAAATGAAGCAAGGGAAATATGTACCCGGAATACATTATCTACAATATATAAGCAATTGAAAAAAAAACTATGGCTTGTGCTAATTCATTAAAAGGGAAAACCCGTTCATATGTCTACACATTTTTCACATATTTTTTTACAATAACTCCTCGTTGGATATGTGTGTGTATTTGAAAGTTGGTAGTAATTGTGCTTTGAATTCAATAACAAGCAATTGCTTAGAGACGTACATACGAGACTTAAAATTGTTGAAAAAATAACGTAGAAATGCTTAATAGTAGGGGATAAATTAATTTAAGACTATAGAAAGAACAAACAAATGCGTAAAGGTCTGGTCACATTTGGTCAAATATTTGGCTGCAAAAATGTGACCACTTAATACTAGACTTAACGTTTGAATTCTGCGAAGTGTTTATTAAGTCAAATTGATTGTAATTCTGTAAGATTCTATGTAACCTACTGCTACTGCAATATGGAAATGTTTTATTTAAGAAACATGTATTTAAACAAAAATACTTTTATCTGGTCTTTATTGGTTCCGCTTTTTTGGGTAAATGCTTGCCGAGCGTGGCGATACCTTAAGATATATATTCTTTAAATATCTAAATGACATCAAAACTTCAAGCGGCTTGCTATAACATTCTCACATCTTATAGCCCGCTAGAGATACAAACAAATTGATACACAACGTCTAATTGAAATCAAAAAAATTGGAAGGCAGTGAATCACTTGCAAATACGAATTATATCGGGTGTTTTTTCACAGTAATATATTTTTGGTATCAATTAAATGATCTTTATTGGATACAAAATTTTATGGCATTAATGTTTAAATATGGTTTCGGCCATGTGGTCGCCACGGCTGGCGCGAACAACGCGCAATCTGATATACCAATTTTCACAAACTTTTCGCAGCCTTTGCGGGCGTATCTCGCCGATAACTCATTGAATGTTGATTTACAGTTGTTCAATTGTTTGTGGCTTATCGACGAACGCAAGTGACTTTATATAACTCCAAAGAAAACAATCCAATGGGGTTAAATCACACGATCTTGAGGACCAATTAATTGGCCCATTTCGTGCAATTATTTTTTCGTCAAAAGTTTCCTCGAGTAAATCAATTGTAGTGCCCGCTGTGTGGCATGAGGCTCCGTCCTGTTGGAACCACATATTAGCAAGATTAATGCCATCTAATTGAGGTACGAAAAAACTTGGAATTATGTTGCTATACCGTTCACCATTGGCAGTAACATTCTGACCATAATCGTTTTTGAAGACATATGGGCCAATCACTCCCCCAGGCCATAGAGCGCACCAAACAGTAATTTTCTGTGGATGTAATGGTGTTTCGACAAAAGCTTGTGGATTCTCCTCACTCCAAATGCGACAATTCTGTTTATTTACGTACCCATTCAACCTGAAATGGGCTTCATCAGGAAATAAAATTCTGAATTGATGAGTTTGACAAACAGAACCATTATTTTGGTTTAAAATTTCCTTAATTCGTACGATCCACAATAAAATGTCAAAGCAAACTAAACAAAAAGCAGCTATCAGCTGTTAAATGGGTGATCAAGTAAACCAGTGATGCCAAGTTAAAGTTGTACCACTATATAAAAAACACCCGATAGATATACTTGAATTTATTAGCACAAAACTAAATATTTTGTAGATTGAAAAGGCAAAATACTAATTTTATTTGTTTGAAATTCTTAAACAAATGCTGGGTTATTATTAGCATTCATCGATAATGGCTTATTAGGCGAAGGAAAAACTCAGCAGCACACACTATCCAAAGAGTAGAGTCCGTATTCGAATTTCATAATAGAAATAAAATATCAAACAGATTTAAAAAATATATTTTTATGCAATAATATTTTCTTCCTTCTAATTCCATTTCAAGTATTCATGCTACTCCTCCGAAAACAATATTGTTAAAATCCAATTAATCTAGATTAAAATATAAATTTCCATCATCTCTAAATATTAAATTGAAATCTGTACTCGCAACAACAACAGTAATGACCTAAAATAAATAATACGTTTAATGCTCGGAAATGTTATCCAAAGGAAGGTCATGCACTCCGTATATATAGAACAAAATAACAAAATGTTATTAAATTGTATTTATGCTGGAAAATGTGGTTGGGACAGCTTGCAAAGAAGTCTGAGTTGCTGTTTAGAAATTAAATAAATGTTTTGCAATTTAACTTGACTGTTGCAAATATATTTTGGTAAAACTTTTGGTAAAACTTAAAGTGTTACATCAACTATCAGCTGTAGACTGCATGTTTAATAATGTATTTAGTAAATTGTAGTATTAATTTATGTGATGCATTTCCAAGAGACATTAGAAAAACTTTAGGATTTCTGGTTTCCATTACAGCAATTTAGCTTGAATCTAACATGAGGACACAATGGGCTTAAGCTTGTATTGACACACTCTTTCTAGGACCGATTATATCCAGTGCATAACATGTACATGATTCATAGCCCACAGAGTATGTGTTTATTAGTGTTGTCATTTGAATAAGTATTATTCGAATGTTCTCATAACTTTCTTCATTTTTGATCTAAAGGTTTTGACAAATATTCGAATATAGTTATTTTTTCTTTGGACTTGTATATCTTTTAGGTTGTTGACAATACCTTCGTTATATGTCAAATGTCCTAATTCAAAATAAAGATAATAATTCACAAAACTAATCTAATTTAAATATGTCTCTATATAATTTAAAAATATCTATCTGTAACGTTAGATATACAAATAAATAATCGTGCCACTAGGCTTTGCAGACTCTTGTATACAATTTACTGACGTATAAATGAAAAATCAAATCGTTTTTCGTATTTTATTTTTGAATGGCGCACAACAAAATTTTTAAAATTCATCAATTGCTTTCTCGATTGCGTATACGTAATAAAGGGTGTTTTTTAAAAAGTGATATAACTTTGATTTGACATCACTGCTTTGTTTGACAATTCATGTCACAGCTAATAAATGTTTTTTGTTAAATTTGCTTTGACATTTTATTATGGATCGACTTACACCAAAGCAACGCGTGCAAGTTGTGGAAATTTTTAATGAAAATAATGGTTCTGTTCGTCAAACTTATCGTGCCGTTTGTCCATTTAAAATTTTATTTTCCGGTGAAGCCCATTTTTGGTTGAATGGGTACGTAAATAAAAAGAATTGTCGCACTTGGATTGAGGAGAATCCACAAGCTCTTGTCGAAACACCATTACATCCACAAGTAGTTACTGTTAGGTGCGCTTTATTGGCTGGCGGAGTCATTGGCCCATATGTCTTCAAAAACGATGATGGTCAGAATTTTACTGTTTGTGAAAATTGGTGTTGGGAATTGCGGCTTGTACGCGACAGCCGTGGCGGCCACATGGCCGATATCATATTTAAACATTAATGTCATACAATTTTCTATCCAATAAAGACCATTTTATTGATATCAAAAGTATATAATTATGTTTTATTATGATTTAAACTTGTATCACTCTATAAAAAACACCCTTTATATATTAATCTGTTTTGCTTGTCACCAAGTAGACGCACACATAAACAACACCAATTTCCACATTTTTATGAGTAGGTACTTTTGCGACGAATTGCGCTGGGACCGGAAAAGGAGGGGCTAGTTTTTCTTATTGTAACTATTTTTACTTCATATACCAGCGGATGAGGCTGCTCTTTAGTACATGATGATGCTAATCACTGTCGGTAATGTTCAGCTATCAGTGACATGCCTTCTTCATTGTGACAAGCCGACAGCAATTAATCCAACCATTTTGGACACCTTGTGGTAGTTATTCGGATCAGAACAACTCGGCACAATATTCATTACTGAATGCGGAGTCGAACACGGGGCCTAAGACAATGTAGTCTTGTTTCTCGCTACTGCAGCCTACAGCACCCTCCAATGAGGAGTTTATTTTATCCGACTGATAATCAGTTAATCTTGCAGTAATCGGTTAACCGATTAATAATAATTTTTCTTATATAAACTTACTTATTTCAGTATATAAATATGTGAAGTCTAATTATTTTGGGATTTCAATTTGAATATAACACTATTATAAATAAGCCAACAGTTCTTGAAAAAAAAACAGCAGAAAAAGAAAAAGTCATATACATATGAATCATTCTTAAATTCTAATGAATGTGCTCTAAAGATACAGACGACGGACGCTGATCTGAAGATTATGAAGGAAATCCTGATTGCGGTGAATAAGAGTTATCTTATCTCTTTTTTCATTATCCTATTGGATTTGAAGATATAAAAGGAATAGCAGTTCAAAGATTTTCATGCATTTATTCCTTAAAAAACATGTATAAAAAAATTCAAAATAAACTAAAATTATCTGGCGTATATTTTAACAAATCTTCGAGTGCGTTGTTACCTACTTTTATAAAAAACAAATATTGCAAAACGCAAAAAAACAATATTCAACTGGCCCAAAATGTGTACATGAAATGAGTTCATTTTTAACAAGTACTCCACTTTCTATATTAATTGCAATTGGAATGTAATTTGAAATTAAACCACAACCCATAATTAAGGACAACAGCGCAGTGCATGTGTGTACTTTGGCGGTAACTGTTTAAGCAATTAATACACTCTAATGCATAATATTAACCACGGGAAAGTAGTCAGCAGTAAGGCCGACTAATAGGCCTCTTATTCGCTTCATTTTGGACACCTTGTGGTAGTTATTCGGAAAATCATGCAACAAAGAAATAATATTATAACAAAGTTCAACTACACATTCTCCAGATGAACTTGGAAAGTTTTTGCTGAGAAAATGCAAATTAGGAAAATGAATTGATGTTGACAAAATATAAATTGAAATTATTATCAAGCAGATATAAGTCAATAATAAGAAACCCAAGTTCAAAGTTCATAATGAGAAATCCAAATTAATGTTGAGAAGACAGAAATTGATATTAAGAGACTCCAATAGATAATGAGAAAATAAAATATAAAAGTTCACAATCAGTAAACAAGATTTCAAATTGAGAGAAACCCAATTTCAGTTTACAAATTTTTATTGCAATATTTTTGAAATGTGTTATAAAGACAATATTACGACATTATATTGCACTCTTACAAATGTAAATAATTTAATTCACAGCGGAAAACAAACAGTTTAAATTGACAAAACTAGTTTCAGCTAATCCTGCAGAAGAACTAGGAGATGATCCAGTACAACTACCACCTTCCCGATGTCTTAACGTTCTGCTGCTAATTGGTAGAATATTATCGTTATGACAAGAAAACGAGGTCCGATATCATGATTAAATTTAAATAATTATTTCTGATTTTATATACTTAATATAGTTTTTCCTATCTTTTCCATTTGCATTTTCTCAACGATAATTTTGATCTCTTTTTCTCAATATTTATTTTCTCACCATCAACTGCGGTTCTTATTATCAAAACGTATTTCGTAATTTGAATTTCTCAATATTATTTTGTGTAATATCCCAACGTCAATTGATCTTGCTCATTATTAATTTAGATGCTCCCAATTATAAATTTAAAAGGTTTGTTACCAGTCTTTTCACTGAAGGTCCTGCTCATGTTAATAAATAATTAATTTAAAAAAATACAAATTGTTTCCTTTATGTCCGCTTTGATAACTTTATTATACAATCGAGGGCAAAATTAAACGTCCGCTTCTCTTATTTAATCACATTCTCCATAGTTCGCTCAAATCACTCGTACATAAAAACGCAGATACGATTCATATGAACACATGCTTGAATGCATGAGAGTAGTGAAGTTTAATATGTGCGTGCATAGAAATATCGACAACCCAAAATTGCTAACCAAATACACAGCGACGGTGAGATAACTAGATAAATGAGTAACTCTCTAAACAAGTTATGATACTAGTGTTGTTAGTTATTCGGGTTTTATAATTGTTCAAAGAATGTTTGGCAAACTGTTTCTAGTTCGACGAAAAAATTATCTTAATACTTGAAACGACTAAGAAAAATTTCGTAAGTAAAGACAGCAGGCTACACGAACACCGACTACAAAAGTCGTTGGTAACAATCGTCGCCTAGTAGTCAACTACTTAATTAGTTTCAGAGCGGCACCACCAAATCAATAACCATGTGTTGTTGTTTGTGGTAGAATTTTATTCAAACGTCCGTGTAGCTGCTTTTATATATATAATACTCTTAAATAGTGTTATTCCAATTAAATATATTTAAAGTAAACAATATATGACACGAAATAATTTCATTAGCTTGGAATTATGGGGTGTTGTTTCTTTTTGTATAATAAAACAATATATTTTCAAGTCTGCAATAATTGAGTTTATTTATATTATACTGGCAACATTGCAGCTACTCATTGTCGCTTACTAAAATATAAACTACTACCAAAAAAACAGCATGAACAACAACCAGTAGCCGTGTTGTCTGTAGTAGTAAATATATTCATTCGTATATACGCACATGCATTCTATTTTTGACAAGTTGTAGTCTGTAGTCTGCTGTCGTTATTGTGTTTAATGCTTAACTTTGAAAACTATTGAACAAAAAGATCAGCCCTTTAACTTCCAGCTAATTTGAACCGCAAAGTTATCGTAACTAGGCTTTTGTGCTATTCCATGTTTTTAAGCTCTTCGAGCTAAAGGACTGTTATTTTAAATTTCAAATCAACCGATTCCCAGGTGATAAGCGTTGATTGATATAGTTTTTGTTTGTAATAATATAATCGAGAATTCTAACTGAAATATTAAATTAAACGATTTCGACCCGGCTTGCAGTGAATGTCAAGATCTGTTAGATTGTAGAGCCGATCTTTGAAAAATACTTTTATATTTGGAGTTTTGAGATATATTTAAATCTATTGTCCAAATCGACCAGGTTTGATTTGGCTGTTGGGTCAAAAGCTGTTAGATGATCACTTACTTACACGCACTCATATATGCAGGCATAGAGAGGGATTTTCAGAATTAGATAGATAAGCTTCGTAGGAACTCAAGAAATCTGATGAAAGCTTAATTTTTACAAGACGGGGTAAAACCATTAACTTCTAAATTTTTTTCTTTTCGTGGCGGGAGGGTTAAAAGAATATTTTTTTTTTCATTAAAGCCAGTCAGACAATATAAATTATATTTTGGTATCTAAGGAAAGTTAATGTTTGGACGGTGATTTAAAAAACTAAGTTTTTTAAAGTTTTTAATATGATGTGTAAAACTTGGGTGGATCATTTGAGAATTATTATAGTTTTTACTACAAGAAATAAATGCAAAGAATGGCAAATTTATTTAAAAAGTTCTGCATAGATATTGCACGACTTTAATTATGTTAATTATTACAAAGTGGTAACCAGTGACATATGAAGCTGTCGTTGATGCAGAACTTATCTGCATTCTTGATACACCCTTAATGCACAATCTACATTCCTTTAAAGGGAGTTGAAACTTGGCTAAAATCCATTGGCCATCCCACAAACTGCAGTCTTTAAAAATGGCTCTCTTGGTAGAGCTTTTTATAAACAGTGTGTAACTTTCAATGCTACTGCTAGTGCTTTGCTCTTGACTGCGCAATTTGAAACCTAAATTTCCGTTAGCTAAACAATAATTGTTGTTTCGCCTGCTTCACCACAGACACTCTAGCAGACGGACGGATTCCATCGCATAGCGCTACACATTCATGCATTGCAAAAGTGTTTATGGGTTTTCATTAAAATTGTATTGTTATTATTGTTATTATTATTGTTGTTGTTGTTGTTGTTGTTGTTGTTGCTAGTGTTACAGTTTGTTCTCGTATTCGTGCTGCCATAAATGTTTTGAGCCAATAATGTACTTGCGTACTTATCGCAAACTGTTGTCTGCCACTTGTAACAAAACACAAACTTGTTGGGAAATTTCGGCAACATTCTGACATAAATAGAGTGTTTAATTAAAACTTTTCTTTTACTGTGTATAAAGAATTTTTGATAAGTGACCATCAAGAGATAAAACTGTTTGATATTGAATTTTTACATAATTTTTTCTACTCTTTAACTCAACTATTCCCATGGAAAATATATCGTTTAGCTAAACTGTAACTGTTCTAATGAAGCTAAAACAGTTTTAATTTTGTTCAGGCTTTCAGAGACTTAACGGTAGACTGAATATGAGATTTAAGTTTGTGATGTAGAGGATACAGCCCGATACTAATAGAGACATTAACAACTAAATTAAATAGATGCAAGGAATATTATTTCTCCATTTATATATACTACAGCCACCATCGGTTAATTGAAATCAAAATTTCATGATAATCCTGTTTGGTGAAACACACCTCTGGAATATTTCCGGTGTGATCACTGGTGCTATTCCTGACATGATCCATAGAGTAGAAATAGTTACTAATAACTTTTACTTCAGACCCTGGTTCAATTCGATTTTGTAAGCATACAAGTTCGATGTAAATCTTTTTAAGGCGCAGCGATAATGTTTTTGGCTGCTGAATGATGAAAACTATTAAAATGATGTCTTCTATTTTATAATATCAGAAGCAATCATGAATACAGAGCCAATACCTTCGCAATTCGAACCGTGTGTTGTGTGTACCCATTTTGAATGATGCTACTCTTGTATTCTTTGCACCGTGTAGTTATTAAAAGTGAGTTGGCTCTAATAAACAGTTGAAACATAGTTTTACCACACAAAATGATTTTTTGGAATCCAGCTTAAAACCATTTTAGAATTGGTTTTATGGAATGCAACCAAATTTTTATCTGTGCTTAGTTGAGTGCTGCCAAGTTATATAATGGAAACATCTGTTAATATTTGAAACATGCATAGAGAAATCCATAACATCTACATGTTTTTTCATCAGAATTCTCATGATTTTTATATAAAATAATGTGACTTACAAGCGGTTATTCAACTTGTACTATTGCTTTAATGGTCCGAAAATATATCAAAAATTTCTGCATTTGAGTGCAGTGAAAAAATTTCTTAATTTTGAACTCAAACAAAAACAACTCCTGAGTAGAATAAGAACAACAACAAATATATAATTTTTTTTTTAATTTTTTAAACTTGATTTGATGTAATTAAATTTATTGCTGCGCGGTAAGATCTATATTTAATTTATTTAAATTTATTTGTTTGTGGCTTAACATTATAACCAGGGTTTTGTTTTCGGAGTGATCTCTATTAAATGTCAACCAACTCGTTTGCAAAAGCGTTTAGTTTGGTGAAAATTTGTCTTTTTGTCTAGGAATTCCGAATATATCATAAACAAGTCAAACGAATTTTTATTGTCGGTGGTTCAGTCTTTAATTTAAAAAGAAAAACAAATCAATGGTTCCATATGCTACGTAAATCCCTCGCTTTGCATACTTGTCATCAGATATAATAATAAGAATTTAGGCACGTTTGCTTTTAAGAAACCAAAATTATTTATTATCGGAAATGCAGGTGTAAAGGAAAATACTACCTTTTGGCTGTGGTGAAGAGCTTGTTTTTGTGAGCCATAGAAGACGTGGCACTCTCCCATCATTTTTCATTTTATGTAAAACTGTTTTAAATTGCTAGAATGTTTCTTTAAATTTTTCACTTTTTTTTTTCGTAAATGTCTTGCTTAGTCATAATTGTTTAAAATATGTGCAGCACCTGTCAACAAGTATTTCCTTTTGTGAAACTTCATATCCTTTTATTTAAATTTATATGCTTTTTATAAGCTAAAAATTTATATGTTCTAAGTGAAAAAAGGTAGTCAAATAAATTGAATGAAAGCTCAATCATTTTAGCACATGAAAAGCGCACATGTGTTTGATCAGCAACATTCAGTGTTTGTTTTCAATAGAACTTCCGTCATATATGCGAGTATTTCCGTATGATGTTTCCTTTTTTACTAAAAAAAGGTCATTATTTGTTTAGAGTTAAAGAACGTTAAAGAACTAAATATATATGCAATAAAAACTTAAATATGTCGTTATAAAATCATGATTATTCTTTTGTTGTTGGTGGTAAGACTGAAGTTATAGGAATTCTAGTTAACAGATCAACAAGGTAACTGTTGTGGCGACAGCCCATGTAAATCTTATAATATACTCGTATAGGTGCTTGTTAGATCTAACAATATTGTTAGTAAATCTACAGAATATATCTAATACAAGTGTTAACTTGAAATGTTGTAAAAGAAACTTTTGTGAAACAGTATAATTGTAAGACATCTGATAACCATGTGAAACACTTATTTTTCTAAAA
Organism: Linnaemya vulpina; assembly: GCA_963675445.1. NCBI lineage: Eukaryota > Metazoa > Arthropoda > Insecta > Diptera > Tachinidae > Linnaemya > Linnaemya vulpina. The sequence continues at coordinate 85,335,232 of OY776276.1, read as the reverse complement.
TCCGCTAATTACCAGATTACCTAAGCTAATTGATTATTGTTAGATGTGCTTAAATTAATACCTCTGACAATGCCACCATTGCACTATGGGCCAGAAGTCAGGCTTTTTGGCCATAAGTAGATCACTGCATTAGTAAGTTTGATGCCTATTGCATTTAAAGTTTCAAATCCAATATTAAATTTACATAATTCAAGTGGCGGACATAAAATGGCGACCAGATTTTTTTAAAAGAAGTTATTTTGGATTTAATTTTTAACTGGAATGAAACTGTAATCAATACGGGTTTGGCACCCAAAAAAAACATGTTTTGGTAATTTTTTGTTTTATGCATTCTCTAATTATTCCCATATATTGATCTACATATTAAATCTATGAAGCATCTGAGGGCTGTTGATAATGCTGTTTTAAGAACTCAACGTATCATTTCGATAAAGAGGTTGAAATTCAGTAAGATTATAGGGAATGACTGTTTTATCGTACAATAGATATTCTTCTGATGCCCATCTTCAACTTTTTTAATATATATTTCACACTTATGTACATCCTTATCGTTTTCACTTGATATGTTTTGAAAAATTTCCCTATTCGTTAAATTCGCCATCGTTATTATATCGAATAGAGCTAAAACTGAACTTTAAATTTTATTATAAGTCAAGTTTTTACAAATAACAACTAGATGTATTAATTTCATTAATTCAACCCGGGATATGATTTCAAATAAATACCAGACCCATATTTATTTTCGTTATTTGTACACCCATTTTAATAAGACAAACTGACAGTACTTATATAACTTACAAGCACAAAAAAATGCCACCGAACCTGTGAGAGTTAAGAACTTGTTCGAAAAATTATGCAAGGGGAGATATTTGCTTTCCTAGGACTAATTTTTTTTTTTCGCAAATGCCAAATTATATTGTTTAACCATCATGTATTCCAAAATTGAATTGTATGAATAATATGAAATATATATTTAGATCATTCCTCAACTATATGGGTAATTAATTCAGTTTAAATTCAATATCTCTTTGGTTTATGAACGGTAGCAGAAACATTATTGGGTCGATTGACATAAATATCATAGCAGTGTCCTTTGAATGTTTTTAAATCTAAAAATCCAAATTTCAAAACTTTATGAATTTTGATAATATCTAAGGAGTTTTACGCGGTTTTTGCAATAGTTTATATTAAAAATATTTTCAAAATCTTATGAATTGTATAAATAATCGTTATAGCAAAAATCGGACTAAAAATATGAAATTTTGACTTTCAGCGCTTAGCAATAAGATTCCACGGACCGAAAATTAAAAGTATTCTACCGTAACAAAGCTTAAGTTGTATACTTTCAGAAAATATATGCAGATTTTCCTTTTAGCTGAATTGGAGCTCTGACAAAAAAACCTGCTATCTGGCCCGTAGTAAGTGCATTGTCAGGAAAATAGATCTATTTAAAAATATATTAAAAAAACAAACGAATGTTTGTATATAAAAAATCAAATAATTACTACTGCAAAAAAAGTATTTATTGAAATTACATTGAAATAAGATAAATGAATAAAAGAAGACTTTAATATGAAAATATGAATAACAGCATTTCAATTAATGTGACAAGTGTAAACTGAAAATCTTTTGTTGGTAGAAAAATTTATTACCTTTTTTTTAATATCGAGCTGATATACATATTTTTCCGAAACAACGAAGATTTTATTTATTGATGAAAGAGCTTAAATGAAACTTACCTCAGCTTCTTGTGTTTGGCTCTTTGTGTTCCATCTGCAGTCTAGTTTGCAATTGTCAAACGCGATTGACGATAAACGCTATTTGCAAAACCAAATATTTTTTGAAAATACAAAATTTTTTTGATTTTGCTCGAATCTGTATCATATGGAGATAAAATTATATAACGGCAAGGTTCGAATTTTTAAGGACCGTCTATATGCACACGGATATTCGGATTTTCGTTTCTATTTAAATAAAATTTCGCACGCATCTTCAGGACAGATTTTATACGCTGCTTATTAGCTTCACTTGTACGTTAGTGTATTTGCATCTAACGCCTCCTTCCGCCATCTGCGTGCGGTAAAATGTTTGTTAAAATAAAATTATCTAACTGCTGGTTCGGTCAACTATTTAATCAACGGTTACCGACTTTCGTTTCACCATCTTTCGGTTATTTAACAAAAGAATTTGATGAAAATATGGCATTATATATACATTAAAAAAGTATATTAAAAGGCGGTATTTGTAAATTTGTAAATTTTAAAGACAAACTTTGTGTTAATAGAAAAGTTAACGAAGTAATAATTAAAACACTCTTATACATGAATGTGTACGTACAATATGTGTATGTATGATACATAATGTAATTTTTTTGTGTTCAGTATGTTCTCAGACGACAAAATATTTTGCTTAGATATGAAAAAATCCAATTTAGATGTGTTCAAAGGAAAGCGACAAAGGTAAGAGTTTATCGAAGAAGAATTGTTGAGTATTAAATTAAGTTTTATGAGTGTACAAACTTTACATCCCAAGAGGAAGATCGCTCGATGAACAACACTCGCACATAGTGCAGCATAAAACTACAAACGCCGTAGATTGGCAGCAAAAAAAATTTCGCCTGGGATTAGATTGGACACGATCAGTGAAGAACCTTTACACACACAACTTTACAAGACCGGAGAAGGTCACTAATGCAACAAAGTATCCCATAGTGATAAACGCATCCATGCATTATTGCAAAATTCAGCAACGGGGTCATATAATGAAAATAACTATGATAGTCATAAAAGTAAGTTTATTGTAATTTTCCTATTATATATGCATGTAAGTTGGTACTCGGTATGTATATCATAAATCATAAAGCAAAATGACGTTGTTCTTGAACTGAAATTTCTGGATGAATACAAAGATGTGGTGGAAATAGATCATCACTCTATTTAATATATTAGTCCAACTGCTGGTGTACATGGATTCCTATAAATTTTAAAAGGAAGAAGACAGAAAAAATTCAAGTAAAGAACCGTGGTCTTACTGATGGCAATGAGCAACCCAGTGGTAAAAACGCCCATGACGTTATCGCTGATCTAAGCGATATTCAGTAGCCCTCAGTGATGACACCTTTGCTTATCACCTACCTTACATATACCATATATATTTCACAGGGTAGATGGTTGGTGCACACTCCCTTACAATGTAAGCGACAATGTAGCCTTTCAAGCGTGCGCTCTGGATTAAAAAGTAAGCGACGATGTAGTCTATCAACAACGAATTCTCACGCTCTCGCACTCTCGCTATCCTCGATGCTCTTGCCCTTAATATGCAATTTAATGTGTCACATAGCAATGAAGAAGTCATTGAGCGCCATTACAATTACATTCACAATAAAAGCGGAGTTTAAATGAGTTTAATGAATGGAATTATAGTCCAATTCACTTTTGTAAGTGAAGGTTATGTAGTGGTACAGTATGCGAAATTTATTAAGCCGCATATTAAGAAGACATGAATTTATATATACATTTAAGCAAATGGAACATAAAACTTTTTATTTTAGTAAATGAATTTACACTATTAATTGGTTTATTATTGGTTAATTACAATCTGATACACGAAAAAACTCGTGAAACTACTGAGCGTGCTTTTAAGCCTTATTGAGCACATGACAAATCGTGCAAAAGTTTCAGAAATACATCCTAGTTTAGGAATTATGCGCAAAAAACCGATTTTAACGAGGATCGTCAACTTATTGACCCGTAGCTCAGCCAGTTTGTATCCGATTTTATTTTTTTAATAACAAATAAAAGAATAGAGATTGCGCTTCAGAATGGCATAACATATTTTGTACATTTGTAAATGTTTCCACTTTTTTGATTTTAGTGGCTTTTTATTACTAATTCTTCTATGAAAGCCCATCAGAATAACAAGAGAATTAGTTCTTAATAAAACGTTGTTTTAATTTTTTAAATAAGGCGAAAAATCTAAAAGTTATTAAGCTTTTCGTAAGCCGACTAGGCCATGTCCGACAACACTACACCAAAGTAGTGAAAGTACTTCTTGATGCATATGGGAAAAGGGATGTCGCATGTCCGTAAAAATCCATTTCCTGCATACTAATTGAAACTTTTTTCTGGAATACCACGGTCAGTTAAGTGATGAGAAGCGAGAAATTCTTCGAATAGAAAAACATTTCGGTGGTGGAAAGATCCACTTTAGAATGCTGGCAAATTACTGCTGGTGTCTCAAAAGGGACACAGATGGTTCTCTTATCAAACGGAAGATGGCCAGAAACCTCATTTAGAATTCAAATGTTAAGTTTACAAGATTTTAAAATTAGAAATATAAAATTGGAAAAGTTTTACTTAAAGAAAAGTATTATAACTTTTTCGAATATTTCCTATATAAAATTTTCTTTTGTTCACAAAATATACTTTTCTTAACTGAACTGTTACCAAAAGTAGTTAGTGGTACTACGCATGTAAACATTTTTACCAGGAATTCATTATAGACAGTATTTTGTTTGTAATAAAAAAAATTGAACTTTGGAAAAAGTTAGATAACTTTTGTAAATGTAAACCGATAGAACTAGCTAGATTGTATAAAAAATAGGTTTCTAAAGAAAAAGGTTGAAATAATTCCCTTTGAATGAAAAAAAACAAGTAATAGTGTTATATTCGGCTGTGCCGAATCTTATATACCCTTCATCAACGTACGTCCGGCATAACATATATTTTTAAGTACCAATATTGTTCTTTCTAAGTTATAAAACAGTTTTAGTTAGAAAAAAAATTACGTCATTACTTTGCCTTTTTGGTTACTTTTATTAACAAAGAAATTTTATTAATTTTCCACCCTTGAAAACAAAATTTTGATTTTATTATAATATATGGAGGCAAAAATTAATTTTTTAAAATTATTTTTTACATATGCAAATCTTCATGATGTATAAGGCGGTTTTATTTTGAAAAAACTACAAATTTGTAACCATTTTGGTCACTTTCATGTACCGAAAAATATTTCCGTTATCCAACCCGGGAAACAAAATTTGGATTTTTCTAAAATTTTTATACCAATTTTTTTTGCTTGAACTAAAAAATATTTTTAGTTAGTAAAAAAATGGGGTTATTTGATTAATTAATGTATATGAAAATTTAAATTTCCCATCCCTGGAGTCGAAAATTAATTTTTGTTTTGTTTTTTTTATCAATGCAAATCTTCATGACCTATAAAGCCACAACACACCAAAAAAAACTTTTAATTTCCCATCCCTGGAAAATTTAATTTTTATTTTTTTTTAGCTTTGAATAAAATATTGGGGCTTCTCAAAGCATAAAATAGTTTCAATTTACAAACAAAAAAATAATTGGTCTTTAGTGTTAATTTTGCGTCGAGAAATAGGTGTTAGCTTCCCCGCCCTGCAACCATATTTCTCTATTTGAGTTCATTTCCAATTGATCTCAAAGTCTCTAGCTCCTCTGGGGGGCTTGAGAAAACCGATTTTACGTACAGACAGACGGACATCTCTCAATGAACATCGCTATTCATAAGGATCCTGAATATATATACTTTATGGGGTCACATATACACACGAAATGACAAACCTAAATATATCCTTTACTTTTTTGTGAAGGGTATAAAACAAAACTTTTGTTAAAAACTTACCTCATTTCGTAGAATATAAGAATATGTATGCAGCTTGTAAAAGGTTGAGCTATTGACTTTCCAGAACTCTTTAAAATTTTTTTATCGCTCTGCAAATGTGTGAGTACTACGACCTACCCGAAAAGAGTTTTTCCCGAATATATCAAAATTTTGCTCGTGTTTCAAAATCGTTGAAAATGGTTTTTATATGTCTTCATCTAGACCTATAACCCCCACAAGGTTGCTTTCCGAGTTTTTACAAAAGTTTCTCATTTGTGGCACCGTGCTATTTAAATATTATTTGTTTATTTAGTTATTTATTTATTAAATTATAGTTTATTAAAAGAAATAATTTGCTTTGTTCAAAAACTAATTATAAAACAAAAACCACTTTATTACACAAAATTTTACGATAAAATAGATTAGACGTACCTTACAATGTAGGTGCTAGAATTCTCACTTAAAATGTCATGCAAATCGTCATTGGGTTTTGTATTCGAACTTCGTTTGATTAGCACTGGATGACTCTCCGCTGACATCGGAATCAGAGTTATGAAAGTTACGCATGATTATTTAGATTAGACATAATTTATATTCCAAGTACTTACATGCTCGTTAAAGCGTCATGCTAATCTTCAACTGATGTTGACTTCCTTTGTGCCTAGGAATATTTATCATCATGTCTTTCTGAGATTTTAACTATGTTAGAACAATTTAGCCTATATAAATATTAATATTAACATTGGGTTTTGTTTATGAACTTAATTTACATCACAATGATTCCTGCACTAACATCGTAACCGGAGTAGTGGTAGTTGCGCATGATTATTTAGATTATATATGATTTGCAAATTCGCTACTTAAATGCTGCCTTAAAATGTTGTACCAACCATTATTGGGTTATATTTTTGAACTTCGTTTGATTTCTCTCTGGATGACTCCCTGCTTATATTGTAAATAATGCGAATGACAACTTACTTTACACAGATCTTACATTCTAACCACTTTCATGCTCGCCTAAAATGTCACACTAACGTTATTGGCTATTATCTAAGAACTTCGTTTCATTTATCACTGGGCAGTTGCAACTGAGAGAGCTTCAGCTAAAAACCGAATTGTCAAATTTAGAGATAGAAAATGTTAGAAATAAAAATGCATAATTAACGTTTTACTTCTTCATGAAAATGTCTATATATATGATTATGTATTTTAACTGTCTATTTCAAAAACAACGAAGGCATTTTGCTCTGGTACATACAATAATTTAAAACAAAATTAAAACAAAAATTCTTTTTTCACTTTGTTGACTTTCCTTTGTGCCTTGGAATATTTATCATCATGTCTTGCTGAGATTTAAATTAAGTTCGAACAATTAGCCTAATCACCACATACACAATTCTTTCCTTATTGCGAAAAAGGCAGTAAATGTTTTATAATAGTTTTATGTTTTTGTTTTGATGAAGTTATTAACTTTATAACGAAATTGACTGAATGTTTTTTAAGTTTCTATTTTGTTATCACTATTATATTTTTAAGGAAAAAGGACTGAATTTTGTTTCTTGTTCTTTTTTATTAATTTAATTATTTATTATATAATAATACACATGAATTATTTGTTCCTTTTTTCTGATAAAATACTAAGTACTAAAATTCGTTGAATTTGTTTGAGGTTGAACTTGAAAATACAATATCAATTAAAATATCTCCAAACGAGAACAAATTATTTGCATAATATTTTTGTCTTGAGAGAAGATTTTATTTTAAATTGTCTTTTCAAACCTGCAACTACAACGAAGAAAAACGTATAGAACTTAAACTCTCAATCCATGATTGAGAATTACAAAACTATAATGAATGTCAGTGAAGAACCTTAACAAATCATGTTTTTTGAAAAAGTTTCTTTACCTATTGTGATTTAAATTTCGAATTTAAGATCGCATTCATTTGGATACGCTTTAAGTAAAAATAAAATGTGACAGCTACTTCACAATAAATGAATGAATAAAGAGCAAACTGATATATTATAAAATATGCGTCGTTTAATTTCTATTTTCATGAATATTTAAATATTTATAATTCATAAAAATAGTTTTTAATATGATTCATTCGCGTTCTCGGAAATATTTATTGAAATATCTTACCTAGTTGTTGTAGATTTTATGTCGTTGTGTACAAGGCGGGTAAAGAAACGTATTGCAGACTTTGATAGTCTATATCTCTGTTGGAATTCTTCATCAGTTAGATTAGATTTTGCGAAATTAATTTTTTAAATAAAAATTATTACGAAAGTGTAATTGTTGACTCACATTTCCATCGATTTTATTTTCTGATTAAACTGCTAACCGCCAAAATTTCCTTCAGAAAAATTTAACATCAACTTTTTTGTTAAACTGTGTCAGCATATAAACATAAACTGTGGTAGCATATAATCATACTTTGTGTGATAGAATTTAGAATTTTTAAATTCAAGGTGGTGAAAGCGGATGTAACTCTTGTATGGTGCTTCCACGCGTATACTTCATGCTATAAATTAATAACGTCACTCAAAGGTCATAAGTACTCCTAAAGAATACTCTCCCTAAGAAAATCGTACTTAAAAGTTAAAATTAATGCCTTTTTCACAGCACTACTTGTTACTTGATTGATTTTTTTTTAATTATCTTGAAACTTATTATTAATTTTTTGCTTAAACATCATTTCAAATTGTTTTTTTTCAAACTATATTTATTTTTCGTTTTGATTTGTAGTTGTTTTCATTTTTTTCTAAAGGAAAACTAATTGTATAGAAATAAAAGTGAATAAAAATCAAACATGATGAAGGACTTTTGGTTACTCAATTTTTTATAGGTTTTAAAGTGTGCGCATATTCTTGTATTGTTCTTAATAGATTTTTGAAACTTCATTAACAAGGTATGAGAATTGGATTGAAAGCTGCCGATGATTTGGTCTAAGAAACACAATGAAATGCACAAATATGGACAGACGTAATAACACAGTGAGCAAAGCATTTGTAAATTTAATAAATTCATTGAAAAAATCGGGTACAAAATATGTGCCAGTATATACATATATATATATATATATATATATATATACATATATATATATATATATATATATATATATATATATATATATATTGTTTTGAAGAGTTTAACACAAAACTTATTTATTGAAATGACAGATATTTAAATATTTTTAAGCAGGAATTGAATATCTGACATGACTTCCAATATGATACAAAATATTGTTGTCATATTTTCAATAAAATATATTTACGAGATTATTAGAGCTAATGAATGAATTCCAATGAAACTTTTTCCCAGTATTACGGATATTTTCATTATATCTTTGAAGAGATATGTACTGAAATTGGTTTTTTTAATGTCAAGTAAAATTGTTTGAATGTGAATACGTTATGGACCAACGTTTTGTCTTCATCCCAAAACATTATTGATGTATGCATTTAAGCAGATGCCAGTCTCATCATCAAACATAATATTTTGAACGAAGAGCTCTTGAAATTCGTGAACAGATTTATCATATTATTTATTTTTTTTCTTAATATATAATTGTTTTCAAACTAAAATGTTTTTTTCAGCAATTAAACGATTCATGATTACTTGTTTTACCAATTTAACCTTTTCTGGTGATACTTTTGGTCTCATTTCTTTGTTTACTTTTTAGATTTTGTTTTGATTTAAATGAAATGTAGACTCAATGAGAAAATTTTAGAGCTCTTTAGAATTTAATAAGCATAAAAAAGTGATTTTATTTTTTTGAACATTTTTATTTTGCTATATTAATATTTTTATAGGCTAATTGTTCTAACTTAGTTAAAATCTCAGAAAGACATGATGATAAATATTCCTAGGCACAAAGGAAGTCAACATCAGTTTTATTCAACTTACACAGCAGAGCAGAACAGCTGTTTTCGAAAGTCGCTACACTTTCATCTTCAGTGCTCATGTGTATATTGTGTTTATCACCACTGTTTAGGTGGTTTAGTTGAATGTGATAACAGTTTTCTATTTACACAAATTTTATTGTGAAAAACAATCCGAGAACTGTATCAACCTGATGTTAACACTTGTGTGTTATGATACCTGTGTTACCATTTGATTATTTTCTTCATGTCTCATTTTTCTGAATTTCATAAAAATGTTTAGTATTTTTATATTTTGGGACACAAAATAACCTCGTACTCCATTCGTTTGAAATGGTTTGACGATTTTCTATTATATTTTCTATATTATTATATTTTCTATTTCTAAGCTCATATCCCTTTAAGATTTTTTTTCATCAGGTCGAGATATTTTTTTATAGGTACGTAGACATATTTCACCCTAACTCGAGAACTAGTCATCCGATTTTAGAAAGTAAAGATGTTTAACAAAATTGTATTTATCTTAGTCAAATATAATTGTTCTCTATCTCTTACCGTTTTTGAATTATTCAGTGATTTGCATCACTAATATTTCTCCAATTCGCTTCTTGTATAAAAAAGCCAAAAGCGGATGCGGCCAAAATGTTACAACACTCAGTACCAATGGGCAATAAAATGTTGCTAGTTTTGTGACATACTGAGAACTCACAACTCTTAGTTTTGTTGAAAAAAGGCTTCAAACGTCATTTTACATTTAAGTATTTATTGCTTTTGATTAATGTGGTAACAATTAATTGCAACACTGTAACCTGAACTTCTTGTAGACTTTTGTTTAATAGAATCATGTCATATTTTGCAGCTTCCTTTGATAATCGCTGTCTCGTTTTTCATACTTCATCAGGGTAAAACGTTGTAGTATTTACATATAAAATGAAATCTTATCTAATTAAAGATACTAGATCAGTTGGATTGATGTATTAAATTCGCAACAGTTATGTTATTATTAAAAAAAACTGGTTTATTTTGTGTACTTGATGTTATTCTATCTCTTTGCATTTTCGACAAGAACACAACTGATTTGTTTTGGCAGGATCGTAGACTACTAGCTTTTTTCTCTTTGGAAAAGTCAAATGAACTGTAACTTTAAAGACTCGAGACGGTTTAAACTCTTTAGGAACAAATCGTTTATCAATTTTAATTATACCATTAGCTAATGAAAGTACTACAAAATATCTCCGGGATGGCATTTCTTCCAGGATTTTTGCACATTTTAACTAAGAGCGTATATCAGTTATTAGCTGTGAAAAGGGTAAATGTAGTGATAAATATTATGTTTACTCCTACTTCATTGCAATTTCTACAAATTATTTGCATTCCTGAAGCTTTCGATGTCTCTATTTCTATTTTGAACGAAACAATATTTAGAGTCGGGTTCATTTCATTCCTATGCAACGATTCAATAATTAAATAAAGTCAAGTGTACTTTTACCTCTGAATGTATGTGTTATCTCCGATGAAATTCTTCACAATCTGCAGTAGTTGACTCAAACCATTATGGCAAATATTATTTAATTTATATACCTTAAGCATTTTTGAGGCTTGAATGTTGGTTTGCTGTTTGTTAATTGACACAAATACAATTATGAAGAAATGCATACGATAAAGATAATTCCTGTACAGCCTTTCCCAATCTTGAGTCGAAAAGTAAATGGTAAATCATTCATTCAGAATATCAAAAGATCTTGAATAGTTTTCCCCTTGTCGTTTGTTCGGTTCCCAGTATATCCTTGGAAGTTTTAAATAATCATGCAAAATATCTTGAGTGGCAACCAGCCATAATAAGTTTGAGAATAGCAAAAAATAATTTACGTATTTATCGCCATTTCTACCACCTGCTGTCACACATTGCTTGTGGTAGACATTTATGCTCTACCTTAAATTGTTTTCAGGGACTTTTTTGTTAATATTGACGTTTAAATTATTGCCAATCTACTGCAGATTTTTCGTTGCAATAAAACAAAAGCACTGAATCAGCCTCTGCATGTCTTTATACGTGAATTAAAATCAATATGCATAGAGAAATACATATTTGCACTCAGTTGGCCAAATCGTCGTAGACAACATTGTCGATTAAGTTTTCTGATCGATAATTCAAAAGAAATCGTCGTTCGTGACAATCGGACAATAATGCCGTATGATTTGTCTTCAATAAAATCATTTGTGTAAAGAAGAGATCAACGAAAAGTTGCGTGACATTTTCGCTGTCGTCAATAGGTTTTCAAAGACATACCATATGTTGCTACCCGTCCTTAAAGCCTTGGTCAACTGGGTAGCTATGTAAACACGTATATATGTACATATACGCTTGTATATACGTACAAATAAATAAAACATTTTGAGAAATATATAACTAACTAATGAATAAAGCAGAAAGTGTTGATATGATATACATTTTTCGCACTTCGATTGCCGTGCTGCTGTTGCATTTCTGCGAAGTTGTATGATGAAGAAAAAAAAATATGTATAAAATATTGTATCAGTTGTTTCTTTTCGCATTGCAATTCATTAAAATGCACACCTTAAATATTAATGAATTGCAATCCCATAACAAAAATGTGCTACACGTTGCAGACTTTTCATGGTAACGCAATAAGTACAAGTTGCAGGATTATTTTAGAAAATAAAATGGTGCAAGATATATTAAAGGAAAATGGAAACGCGAGCGTCTTCACTTATTTATTTTAGTCTATGGAAAAAACCTGACAGACCTTACAATAACGTCATGTAAAGGATGCCTTATATATATATATATATATATATATATATATATATATATGTATATATATAACTATATGTGCGTTTGTGTATTTATATCTAAGGCTACAGAAAGTTGAACTGTTCACAAATTCTGCTTAGACGGACGGAATTGGCATAGTTTGATAAATATATATAATATGAAGCAAACCAGTTACTCGTAATGGGACATTCAAATATATCATATAAAATGACTTTCCGTACGTTATGAAGTTTGGTTGCATAGAAGTATTAGACAATCATGATTATTTATTATGCTTGCAGACTTACTTGCTTCGACTTATTCGCCTCTTGATCATGAAATCGTTTTTAATTATATGAACAAACTCAAATTTTCCTATTCTCCTGATGTCATCACATACATCGAAATATAACACTAAGTCAAGAGAGTTTATGAAGGAGTCGACTGATCGTCTGGAGTGTATAAAAACGGATGAACCAACGTGAACTGTTTTATTGTATGAAAATTTACAAATTCAATTACTACAATGGATTATTTACTTGGAAATATGTTTGTAGGTTGCCAGTATAACTTTAAATAAATTCTTAAAATATTTCGTTCAATTCCTTCAAACACACCTTGCATTTTGTCTAGATATTTGTTTTTCTCTAACTTTATAAGTTTTATGGATATTGAAACGCAAGATTCGAAATCAAGATAACAAGAACTAAACAGCTTTTATTTTGAAAAGGCTTGTGGGATTAAAAGATAGAGTCTTTAAAATCTACTTTAATATGAAATGAAAAAACAAACTTGAACAGTCTTAATTTGTGAATATTTATTTCCTGTAAATTTTGGATTTATTTACCTGCGTATTCTTTTATAAGATTTGGAAAATCCAATGAAAAGCAAAATATTCTAACAAGAGGTCTTTTGTTTTATATTAATGTAGTTGTGAAAGAGTATACGTGAAATATTTAGTCAAGTGAAATCTCCTTTCATCAGACCTAGAGCTTGAAGAATAATTATAAGACGAATTTAGGTAAAAAACAAGGTCGAATAAAATACAAAAAATAATTGTTAAATACGGAAGGCACGCCGCAAGCATAATCATGAAGCTTTATAATAGACCTAGAGCCTGATGAATAATTATAAGACGAATTTAAGTAAAAAACAAGGTCGAATAAAATACAAAAAATAATTCTCTCTTAGGAAAATAATAAAATAAATTTATAATATGTCGAGGTATGGTGTGAAGTCATATTAACACTTTAATGAAGAACGAACATGTTAAGGTATGAAGTTTTATTAATAACGAATACTTTTGTTCAAATGGATTCTAACATTTTCAATACGTACAATATTACAAAACACCAAATGCCAATCGCCGCTATTAAGATAATGTTGGGCGCAATAGTGGATAAATTAAAAAACATGCGAATCTTGTATTAAGAGACTATTTGGACCAAACAATATAAATCCAAATTTAAACTTATTTTTGTGTGTAACTTAATTAGATAAGTCAATGAAAAATATGTATGGGATCCTGTATCAACAATTATTTTACTCCTATTCTTAAGATGTCTTGACATGACCTTTTCCCAAGGTTTTACAATTGCCATGAATGAGTCACAACTGACGAACATATTAAGTGGATTCAGGCGACAGTGCCTCTTTCGACAGTCTATGCTCTTAAATCCTATAAAATATGTCTACAAAATAAAGCTCTCTCTTGGAAAAACGAAGAATGAGGGGCCAGCACATTCTTGGCAAACGGTCATCCCATAAAATGCTGCAAATTGCCGTTTTGACAGCATTCAAGAAATGTATTGACTGAAATACAAATCTAGTAGATAACTTCTGCGAGCTTCACAAACTTTCTTTCTTCTTACACAAGAACAAGAAAGCAGCGAATCTGTAGTTACTCTAAACCTGAAGCCGGTATGAAATTCTTCACATACAAAAATTATATTCGAAAAACAGACTGAGAAATACGTTGCAACGAAAAAACATTTTATTTTGTATTAAATTCATGTATTCACAAGAACAAACGGTCTCTGCTGCAGTATTTTTAAAACTGTATTGCTACAAAATATTACACATGAATCAAAACCTATAAAAAGTATATGAAACTGTTCAAAAGTATTTGAATCCTATAGAAAACACCAAAATGATTTTGATTAAACGACACCCAGCGAATGGCTGGAATCTCATGACTTTAATTGTTTGTTATACAACTTTTCACTGAGGAAATTGCCGCCATTGTGGTGGCACCCATACTAAAATTGTCAGCTAAGCTGGAAATATTTAAGTGGTTATATCCTGCATAGGGAATATATGCGCAACAATTTCAAATGAAAGCTTTATTAGTACTTCTTTATGAGTTGTCTTTCAAAGCTCTTTAATTTTAATTTCGTGCTGATCAAAAGGATACGTGTACATCAAAAGGATATCTACGGAAAAAGATCGCAGACCAAAAAGTTGCAACATTTTCAGAATATAGCAGATCGTATGAATGTAAAAACAGATCACCGTATACGCTGTGTTTCATGTATCTCCATGAAAAAGGAAGAACGTTTATATCATATAAGTTTAATGTGCAAAGAGCCGCTTTCCTATAAATGATTTGATAAATTCTATAAGTAATTAAATCGATTATCAGTATGTTGAAAATCTCACGTTTTATTTCCATATATACACTACCAGTGCGAGATTTCATCCCATTTTATGATACTTTAAAGAACCCATGAGAATTATATATTAAAATATTTTGCGATCTTGAGTATTATTACACATAATAGTATTACTAAGGGATCATAGAAAAATATAAAAAAAGTTTTTGCATCCGACAAATTCAATAATCCGTTTTCTTTCGTTAGTAAAAAAATTATTTTAACCCGATTGCAAGTAATTTTGTCGTATTTATTTACTGCAAATTCAATTTTAAACTTGTTTACCGCTTTACACATACATACACGGTTCAATTAAGAGTTTGTGATGGGTTCATTTATTTTAATGCATGCATCTATACGATATGTATACGTACGCTAAAGCATGGAGTTTCAACTGTGCAGTATATGCTGCAGTAATGCACAGTGGTGCCCCATCGCAAAAATTCCAGACCTGGTGTAAAACGTTGCATTACAAAGTCCGTAAAATTTTACAAAAATTAGAATATATTTTGGTGTTATACAAATCAAAAATTTATTTCTGTATATTTACAAATATAAGTATTCACACATGCTCATCCTATCTTTCATAAGAAAAGTGGGTGAATTTCTACTTGTAGCAGAAGGCTAAGGATCTATTTTCTTAAATCACTTTGCATTCAAGAACTTCGTACAGTTTTCGCATTGACTTGATTTTAACAAATTCTGGTTTTAACGTCAAAATCAAATGTAAGAATCTGATTAAACCATACAAAATTAAATAGTTAAATGGAACTTAAAATAGAATTGGTTTAAAGTAGATTTTATGACACACAACATTGTTTTTGTCTGTGCTAAGTTGAACGCTGCCAAGTTATATAAGGTGATCATCTGATAATGTGCGAAGAATGCACAGGAAAATCCATCACATCTGCATTTTTTCGTTGAGAACTCGAAAGATTTTATATGAAATAATGAGTATAAGTATTTGCATGCTCTTAAAATATGCAAAATAAAAACTGTTTCTATTTTAAATTCAAATCTAATTTTTTCTACTCCTTGCACATAGAAAAACAGCTGCAGTACAGTTTGTGCATTAAGTATTATAATATGCGAAAGAATGAACTACAACAAATACTCAAGTTCTTATGAAACATTTCATGTATTGTAATTAAATTGTTTTAGAATCAGAATCCATAAAATGTTCACTGTAATTGAAAAATCACAAGTTTGTGGTATTGAGTTTCGGTGTGAAATCGCAATTATATGAAGAGGGAACCAAATTTCTAAGCAATTTCACATGTTTGTTTGTTTTGCTCAACAGTTTTTTACCAACGAAATTCATGTGTAGCATTTCAAAATGTAGCATTAAATAAAGCAAATACGCTAATAATATTTTCAATTATGTTTATGTGTACAGAGCAATTTCACTAGCACTAAGTGATTTACAAAGTAGTTGCCTTAAGAGAGAGTTACTAATTTAAAAATTGGTTGCGTTTTATTGATGATAAAAGTTCCCTAATTATTTTTATTCCTTTTACATAAAACGGCTGTTTCCTGTTTCTTTTATAATTTCACATGTAAACTAATGCCTTTTAGTATCCGGTGGCACCGTCTGATATTTATTAACATGAAACAAAACTGGCTTAAGGTGTTTTTCCATACAATCTGACATACAATTTTGCCATAAAATGCGATTCTAAATAAGATCTCTATTATTTTAGCGGCTTTATTTTTTGTTCTCAATTTTATGTGCCCTCACCTTAATTTAGTTTAACGCAATTTATTAACAGAACCATAACAACAAAAGAAAAGAAAAAACATATGAGAAACGTTTAACTCTAAAGGCCATCTCTGTAACTTCCAGCTAATCTTATTCACAAACTTACTTGGGGGACTCACACTGTAGTCATAAAGTCATGAGTCATAGAATAATAGCACGAAATATATAAAAAATGTGAACAACCCGTCATAACTTAGTCTGCTAAATGAATTTGTATTTATAAAAAAAAACAGATTCTGCCTAGATATGAGCTAAATATATATTTTGGCGGCGGCAATTGGAAAAACTTTCAGCTGCTGCCAGTTCCATAAGTTAATGCACAGACATATATTTATGAATAATTTTTAACAGTGTAACGGCATCAAGTGTATACTATCGCTATCTCGCCTAAAGATTTTCAGCATTTCGACTCAGATTTCTAGAGCTGTTTTATGACAACACAAAAGCAAATTTTTTTTAAACTGGTCTAAAGTATTATGACTCTATGACGAAATAGCACACAGTGTGAATACCCCAGTTGCAAACTGGTGTTTCTATCATTCTACGCTTTTGAGGTCTTCGAGCTAAAATACTATTATTTTAATTATCAAATCAACTGATTCATTTAAGAAAATCGAGAGAAATAATTGATCCGATATATAATTTGGAAGTTTAAAAAAAACTTTCAATTGCTTTGAATATTTTTGCTCATGATTGCTTGCGATCGGATTTACCGATTTTGAGGTGATTGCTGAAGCCGTAATCTTGCAAAATGCTTTGAATTTAAGTTTTTTTTTCAAACATCGTGATATTTACATGCTGGAATTGGATCGAATTCACTAGAAGACTAAGTCCACGATAGACCATAGAATTGCATACAAGAGACTGGCAGCACTCTACCGTAGGTAGGGTGACAAGAATTAGATGGTAAAAGGACAAGAGAGATTCTAAGATTGAGAAGGCCAGTACATCGGAAACTGGTTCATTTGATAACAGGACATGCAGAGTTGAGGACTCACCTGGCACGCATGGGTATCGCGGTTGACATAACATGCAGAGCTTGTCAGGAGGAGGACGAAACACTAGAGCACTACTTGTGCCACTGTCCAGCTTTCAACCAGGTCAGAAGACAAGTATTTAATCAGGGGATAATACAAGAAATGGAACTTCTTAGGGACTCCATCTGGAGGGACTTAAGAAGATACATTGAAGAGACTAGGTTCCTAATGTAACCAAATTCTAAGGTTTTATTTTGGAAGGCACCGGGGAGGTCCCATAGAATGGTGACTTCTAACTATAGAGTGCACAACAGGCCTATTTTTTGCGGCCTAGCTGATGCCCCTCTATTCACCTAACCTAACCTAACCTAAGTCCACGATCGTTCCTCTTTCGACTGCTATAAAAAAATATTGAGAACTGTTCAAATATAATTTCGGTGTTGTTTAAACGAATCACTTTTCTTCGAAATTTTTTGTACACGATATCTTACGAACGTATTAATTGAATTTGATCCAGTTTAAACTGAGCGATAAAGCTTTTAATTTTTAAAAGAAAAACATTTTAATGCAAAAATAATTGGCAGTGTCATATAATCCAATATTATTAAAAACTATTTATCTCAATTAACACTTGTCAGAATTAAAGATTTTTTAAATATATCGCTGTTACACCTTTCAGATAGAATTTTTAAAAATATATATATAAGAATGAAGTATCTTAAATTTTATCGCCAACCCAGTGTATCGCATCGCTTTTAAACAACCATGTCAGAATTATGCAAGTTGGTGTACTGGCAAACTTTTATTCGCTTTTTATAGCCTGCATCACTTCACTTAATATAATGCATTTGTTTGATGGCATGCATTCAAAGGCTTATAAATACATAATAGATTCCAATTGAATTTAAAATCCTGCTACAAATTATTACTTCGTTCACTGCAATCATGAATTTTAGCATCGATCTATGGCAAAGTCCTTATTTATCTCTGTCTTTGCTTTACACTCTTAAGTGAATGCAATCAAATCAAGATGCACTCATGACAGCAGACGTGCAATTAATTTATTGAATTCAATATTGAAATGTTAAATAGCACGTATTTAATAAATAGGAAATGGAATAAAAAATAATTGCGGGTACGGTGAAAACAGTGGTATATCTTGTAATACAAACAATTTTATATAGTAAAACATAGTTTTTTATATGTCATAACGATAAGAACCGCAAGTCTAATAAAAACTAATGGCTAAATCAGGATAGAGTTGAACATGAGTTCATGTTTACGGTGCAGCTCTCATATCACCAAAATATATGGTTCGCTTCGTTTATAAGGTGGAAACGATAAAGCTTTTGAAAAAAATACTCCACAATTTAATAAACAACAAAAAATTTAGTTTATATTTTGGGGTTTTTAAGCTCTTTAATTTTAATTATGTGCCAGTTGTTTTTCCCAAAATCTTTTTTTTTTTTTTTAATTCAAATTGATCAGTTGAGGGGTTTTATCAAATAGTCAGAGAAGAAATTGAGAATGCTAAAAGTGGACAGGGTCTTTTTAAATGCAAAAATTTTAAGATTTCAGTTGGTAGACTTGTCTTGTTATTGAAGTATTCTGAAATTGCAGCCAATTTATTAAAAGGTGGTAAAACAGCATAATGAATCCGAAAAATTTCTTGGATTATAACGATATATATAAAGCATTTTATCGGAAGGCTTTGTTCTGAAGTAATAAATTTTAAGTCGCTTCTAGCAGATCAGTTGTGTCTTTTGAACGAACAGTGAGAAATTTCTATAGAAATTAAAAAATTCTGGCATTGCTTTCATCTTGTTAGCAATAGATTTCAAGCAAACAACCAAGCGATGGAATAAATGCATATTTCAAGATACAAATTCATATACAAGATATACTAATCAAGTAATTTTTTCATTATATTTCCATGATGCAAACGGTAAATAGTTGATGGCTCGAGGACTTCGTAGAGTATATAGGGATTTCGCTTGAAATTTTTACAAGGAATATTAACAAGAGTTGACAGCTGTTGTTTGCCAAAACATGTGTAACTTATACTTGGGTCTAAATAAATTTCGATCATAAAGAACATTTTTATGAAAGATGTATGAAATGGGGATGATTATGGACCTCATTAGCAAACCGCTTCATTTATTTTTTAATTCACGTGAAATTTCCGTGGCAGGCACTCATCCGACCTTATAATGTGCTCATTACGAGTGACCTTAGTAGATAGATCATGTCACAAAGTGCACGAGCCAAAGCTGTTATTCGTTAGTTTCATATTCTATAATTTGCAATGGACGGGACCTTTTTGTTTAGTCTATTGCTTTGGAACTTTTTAACTTCCCCTTGGTCTTACCATAGTTTTAAAAACATCGAGTTCTCATCAGATCTCCATATTTTGAGATTCTATTAAGCTGCCCTGACTAATTTTGTTATGATAAGTTTTTTCAAGTGGGGTTTTTAGAATAATTTTTAGCATTTTAACCGATCGATTCCACAACCTAATCAAATTTAAAGAGAAAAACGTGGATCACCACAAATCGGGTTAAAATCACTCAATCCGTTCGTGAAATAACGTAAACGAAATAATAACAAATACTTGATATTTTTTAAACTCCGAAATTTTATATCTGATCGGTTAGTGTTCTCGATTCTCTTCTGGTAATCGAAAACTACATTAATCACCGATTATCACGTGGGAATGGCTTGGTTAAGAAATTAAAATAACAGCGTGTTAGCTCGAACAGTTGAAAGACAGAGAATAGAACAAAAATCGTAGCATTGCTGTTCAAATTAACGGAAAGTTACAGCAATGGCCTTTAAGGTCAACCGATTTCCATATTTTCTCAAGTCGCAAATCATTATCAAATAGTTCTGCCTACAATGATATTTGTCACGAAAGCAATTTCCTACTGGTAATACTGTTGCCATGAGCCATGTGGAATTGTATAACTTGGGCGGTGGTCACATGGCAAAATGAGTAGCATTTAAGAACGTCCAAATATACGACAAGATCAACGTTTTTAGCTTTCAAAATGACAACGAAGCTTATTCTACATATTTTACCAATATATATGCGACATATAAAATCTTGCCAAGGAAACTTTTTGCTCTCAAAACTTTATGTCTTTAAGAAAACTTAAGTTTTATTATTGTTGACTATCATTGTTTGTTGCACACTGACAGTTGCAAATTTCAAAGTACTGCCAGTGTGAATCCGCATTTCAGTAGTCAGTGCTTGTAATACTGCCCAGTTAACAATTGTTTTTTTTTAATTACACATATAAAATGATATCGACCATTAAAAGCCATCGGTTTATTATTAAATTATATAAAATTCAGTTGTTTTTAATTTCCTGTCACACATAAAGCGACAGAGTTTATCTGTTCTTTTTATTTTAAGTGGACGAAATTATTTGTCGTTTCACTCTGACCACTCTGACCACCATGAGTTTGATGAGTTATTGTGTGCAGTCGCTAGTCATTCCGTAGGAGATGTACGCAATCTGATACATTTAATTTAATCTCGATATAAAAGGGTATTATGGTCAATTAATTATTGAATTAACTTAAAGTATGTATAAATAGGTTTTACACATAAACTCTCGTATATGTCAAGGCTGCATTGTAACGATGTGTGAAGCATAAATGCAAACAATGGCAACTGCAATGTCGTTATTATTTTATCGCTGATATATTTTAACTTAATATATTTTTTGTGTATACATACATTTTAATTTAAATGGGAAAAATAGGAAACGGATGTTTTTTGAAATTGCGGCAAAGGGATTTATATGAACGAGGGAAAGTTTCTTGGATATTCGTGTACGATATTATTTCAATTCATACGGAATTTAAGTTAACTGGTATAACTCTTTCGTCATTTCACGCAGAATTAGAGTTGTAAAGCGATCAGCTTTAGCAGCTTTACATCTTCAGGATTTTCGTTCTCTCAATGTGGCAAATTAAAAAAACAGGTCTGCTTATATACAACGTTTTATGGAACACGGCGTAGAATGTAATGAAAATTGTTATTTTACGTTACAAATGAAAGATTTGGAGTTCAAGAGATGTGGAATCAACAAAAGAAGAGGGCGTTGAATGGTGTATTGCAGTTCTATTCATAATATAATTCATATATAGATAATGGGCAGCGACTTTTATTGAATTAGAGTGTAATAAGCGGTATGTGTCTCTGTATTTATTTCATTATTTGCGTTTAATAAGTTATCGGGGATAATATTAATAATACAAATAAAAAGAAATTAGTTTTTAAAATGCTTAGATTGTTATATGTACGATCGAACTATAGTTGTTATAGAAGCAGTAAACTATTATTTATGAATGTCCACAGTCGGGGTCAGAAAAATTATTATTATTAATTCAAAATTTCTTAGTCGCTTTGTTTACACTAACTGGAGTCTTATTACTAACTGTAGTTTTTAAGACATCATACAAGAACTCAGGCATTTTAACAAAAGCCTTCTAAAATCATATATATTTCAATTAAAGTTGTGAGTAACTTTTCTCAAACCCAGCTCGTTTCTGTTTACGACAGTCAGGATTTAACATGTTTGGCACCTCGACAAAATTGAAAGTAATACGTGAGTAAACTAAAATTATTATGAGCAACCTTTTGAAATTTATATTATGAACTCATATAATCACAAACTAATTACTTTTTGGTCTAAAAAATTATAGGGGTTCAGTAATTTTCGAAATCTTTAAAAACTTTGGAGCAACCTTTTTGAGCTGTTGTTTGGAGGGAACTCTTAAACATTATTAAGTCATATATTTTCAATAAAGACTAAAAATATAAATTTTTGGGTTTTTTGCGCCACCCTACTACTTCCATTCGGCTAAAATTACTACTAGTAACATGATTGGAAATAAGTAGTTGAATTGGCGAAAAAAACGTAACAATTTATTTTTGGAGTCCGTTAAAAAAATTATAGTTTCTAATGTTTTAAGAACTCTCTCCAAAGTTGTTTCAACCTTAGAAGTAGATAATATATGATGAAATACATATTTTCAAATACACTTTATAAGTAGGAATTTTCGCAAGGCATAACGCCTTTTTTTGGTTTTAAATATTCATTGAAGTGTAAAAATTTACAAGACTGTGCACGTTATTTCGATTGGCTTTAAGAATTGAATTGTGTCTTCTGAAAAAGAATTTATTGAAGCAATAAAAGACTGCAAGAAATGGAATATAATTGAAGTTCGTTTTTCGGCGGTTAAACAAAGTCTTTAAGCTTTTGATTGAAAAATAAAATTTATTCATATCGAATAAGAATTACTTGTTGGGTTATATTCACAGAGTTGTTGTATATGATGTGATTTTAAAAAAACAATTGTAAACGCTCAAATAGGCGACAGCGTTCCTTGCATACCATTACAGACTTGCAACTTTTCAAAACTTTCCCTGAAGTCTACTGATGATTTGGTAGAAATAATAAATGTCATTTATACAGTGTGTCAAATAGTATTTCTCATGCTGAATGTTATATAAGATTAGAAGTACAAACGGCTGCTTGCACTCAGTATTGCAGTTAATATAAACTAGTATATAAGACTTTTTAGTATTAGAAACACAAATTGTTGCAAGACACCGACTAGAAAGTGCTCATTCTATTTATTAAATTTTCTCACTAACAAATTCATTTCAAACATTCTACTCAATAAAAATTCCTTGACGTAGAAAGTAAACAAGAATGCAATTAAGGGCATGGAAAATTGAACTTAAATTATTCAGAACTGAATCTTTTCGAAGTTCTCTCTCTTAAAAAATTAATCTTAAT
The DNA here is from genome assembly GCA_963675445.1 of Linnaemya vulpina. Classification (NCBI taxonomy): domain Eukaryota; kingdom Metazoa; phylum Arthropoda; class Insecta; order Diptera; family Tachinidae; genus Linnaemya; species Linnaemya vulpina. Next base: position 85,311,736 of record OY776276.1, on the reverse strand, counting down.
AAAGAGATTTTCTTAATCCTAAAATGATAAAGTGATGAGCCAACTTTGCATATTATGGATTTGTACACCTTGACAAGAAAAACAATAAAATGCTCCAGATTTTGTAAACAAAAACGTCCCAACGCCATATTTCTAGGAAAAAAATTCGACACCCCATGTTTGCTTTAATATATGCATGTATATACTTGCACACATTTACATTAAAGCATGTTACATCATTTCTCCTGCTGATCTTGTCCTATTCAACTCTATACTAGACAAGAATTTAAACAATTCTGCAGTGAATGTGCACACGAGTTTGTTTATTGCAACCAGTGAGACTAGCGATGCCGGCTGGTACGCTAATATTGTTTCAGTATTGAAATCTCTTACTGCCGTCAAGCGGATATCAGCTAACTGGTAAGCTTTTCCTTTGGGTGTAAAAGGCCTTCTTATTTCCTTTCTCATATTTTCGTTTCAATATGTGCAGCATGCAGTTGCTGTGTTAAACAATTTTGCCATGCATTTCAGTATTGTTTGTCAGTACTGCGGGGAATAAAGCTGAAGTTGTGCAAAATCATCAATATCATTTTGAAATATAGAACAAGAGTTGTTGATGGGGTTTGTATGGAAATTTTATAAGCGAACTGTGAGAAAAAAAATTGATAAAATTGTTTTCACTTAAGCTTTAAGTTATTATTGTTAGTAAAATATTTAGAAGCTGAATGCTGCTGTTACTTGACGGGTGTTAGAGTCAACCTGATACTTAAATTACTTCCTTATATATTGATAATAAATTCAATTGTTGTATGTTGTGAATTAGAGACGAAGTGGTTTCTTATTTTCCAATTACAGAGAGTGTTTTTATGAAGTTTGTTCGTTGTAACTTAATTCATTTATTAAAAACCTTTTATCTTCTCCACAAGCAAATAAAGAGTTGCAAGAAATATATATTTCAGGAAAAACCAAGTATCTTTAGTTTTTATGCAAAATAGTAACTTGAATTCACTTTTATTTTTTAGTTTGACTTAATGATGTGAAAATATGGTGGAATATATTTCCATATAAATATTTTTCGAATTTATTGTACTATTTTGTATGATTTTTTCATGAACAATTAATATGTAAAAATTGGTAAAACAATTTTCTGCTCATTAAAATTATATCAAAATTAATTCTTTGGCATTTTCTTTTCTGGAAAATATATAAAAATTTTTTCAATTCTTTCCTAAAAAGTGAAAGTTTAAAGGAGCTTTGAAACAGAAATAATTTTTCGTACTTGATTTCGGCCTAATTGCTATACCCTTCACAAAAAAGTGAAAGGGTTTATTTAGGTTTGTCATTCCCTGTGTAATTTCTTCGATATTAATATGCGACCCTATAAAGTATATATGTTCTGTATCCTTATGAATAGCGATAACGATTGAGTGATGTCCGTCAGTCCGTCTATCCATCTGCCTGTACGTTAAATTGATTTTCCCAATACAGTGCTATTGAAGTTCAGAAAAATCCGAAATACGGTTCCAACCTGGGAAGCTTTCACTTATTTCTCGACTCAAAATAAATACCCTTTTTCCAGGGATAGGAAATCAAATGTTTTTTATATGGCGCATTTAGTAAATTGTGGTACATGTGATAATTAAAATGTTTAAAAATTTAAAGTTTTTCTTAAACAAAACTATTTCATGCCTCATTAAGAGTTGCATTGTCAAAAAAACGATAAAAAATTTTATTTTCGCTTCCAGGGACGGGAAATTTAATATTTTTATGCATAGAAGTAACCAAAGATGCGTCTAAAGTCGTTTTTATTTATTCTAACTGAATTTGTTTTATAATTTCGGAAGAACAAATCAAAATTTCAAATCCAAGGTTGGACAAGTGCACTATTTTGTGGTACATGAAAGTGACCAAAGTGGTTAAAAGTTTTACATTTTTCTAAAATAAGACCGCTTTATACAATATGGTGGTTTGCATTGATAAAAATATATTGTAAAATTTTAAATTTCACTTTCAGGGTTGGGAAGTTTATATATATATATATATATATATATATATAGATGTGTGTAACCAAAAAGGCAACTAACCTCGTTTTTTAAAACTATTTTTTAATTTAGGAAAAATAATATTGGTATCAAAAATTAAAAAAAATATTTCGATAACAGGGTCGGATAACTGCAATATTTTGTATTGTATAAAAGTGACCAAAATGGTTAAAAATGTTAAGTTTTACTTAAATAAAACTATTTCATGCCTCATTAAGAGTTAAAAATGAATGTTAACATTTCATTTTCATAGTTCAGAAATTGATATTTTTATACATATATGTAACCAAAAATGCAACTAATGTTGCTTTTTTTCTAATTAAACTATTTTATAACTTAGAAAGAACGAAATTGTGACTTAAAAATATATTTAACGCCAGACGGACGTTGGTGAAGGATATATAAGATTCGGCACAGCCGAATATAGCACTTTTTCTTGTTTAACTTTGTGGAGTTTTAAACAAAATATGTCAGACTATTTCGGTTATTTTATTAATAATTAAATTTTAAATTACTTTAATTCGCATCCAACTGGTAGTTCTCCATCCATAAAATTAAAAATATGAACCAAAAATGCTTGTTCTCTACCAAACTCTTATTAAAAAATTACAAATTTTGTTGCTGGTTAAGCTTTAAAATCAATCATGAGTGTAAATATTTTACTTGTGTGAAATGTAGTCATGGCAAATGTTTTCTTTCCTTCATTTTTACTGTCTTTTTCCAATACCAATTTTTGGCTCCGTAGGTACATGAAATCTTATTGTCTGCGATTTTTGGGCACTTATCGACGCACCTGAACAGCCAAGGAATTAAAACCGGAATTAGCAAATAAATACGGTTAAAATCCGCAAAGTCAAGTAGACAACGTTAAAAGTTTCAGAAAAATATGGTGAATTTTACAATCATGCAGGCTGCGTTGAGTCGATGTGTGTTCACACGAGTACCTTCACCGAAAGTGGTAAGGAGTATAAGTCTTTATGTTGCCGTTTGATTATATTTCTTCACGTGCTTTTTTCAGAATTTTTCATTCCATATTTAGCAAGCCAAAGCTTTTTTAAAGTTTTTGATTGTAAGTGATTTGAATGGCGTTTAAGCGATGATCTATGAGTATGTGCTTTCATTCTAGATATAATTAAGTCTTGCAATTGTACTGCAACCCCAACGTTATGACGAAATCGAATTTTTTCTGAAGCTCGGCGCGTAGAGACTGGAACACCAATTTTTACAAAAAATTTTTCGTCGACATTTTTGAAAAAATATGGCTCATAAGAGAACGAAACACATATTTTCAATCGCAGTGATGGTGCTTCGAAAAAGCTTGTGGGTTCTCCTCTTTTCAAATGCGTTTATTTTCGTACCCATTCAACCGGAAACTGGTTTCATCGGAAAATAAAATTGTAAATGGATGAGTTTTACGAATAGAACAATTTTTAGATTAAAAATGTCAACAATTTGAACACTTTCCTCTGGTGTAAGTCGATTTATAAAAATATTTCAAAACAGACTTAACAAAAATCAGCAATCAGATGTTAAATAAAGCAGTGATTACAACTCCTAAGATACGCTGTACTTGCTTCCCTATATTTCATATTATATAATGGCCCTTATAAAAGTTCCAGTTTATTTAGTTTGCTCTTTTTTTAACAACAGAGAAATCGTTTAATAATATCTTATAGTTATATTATCCGTATGTATAAGGCATGAAACACAATAACGACAGCAGGCTGCAGACTACAACTTGTCAAAAATATCATCCATGTTCGTGTATGAGAATGATTATTTTTACTCCGACAGCCAACAAGTCTACTGGTTGTTGTCCATGCTGTTTTTGTGGTTGTAGTCAAATTAAACTAATTTCTATTTTGGTGAGCGATAATGAGTATATACAATGTTGCCAGTATAATATAAATAAATTCAATTATTTTAGACTTGAAAATAAATTGTTTTATTATACAAAGAGAAACAACAAAGTATATTTCAAAGCTAATGAAATGATTGCTTGTCATATATTGTGTTCTTTATATATATATACATATATATATATATATATATATATATATATATATATTTATATATATTGGAATACCACTATTTAAGAGTATTATAATCATTAAAGCGGCTAAACTGGCGTATGAAGAGAATTATCCTACAAACAATAATACGTGGTTATTGATTTGGTTGTGTCGTTTTATAAATATTTAAGTAGCTGACTACCAGGCGACGATTGCAGGCAACGGCTTTTGTTATCGGTGTTCGTGTAGCCTGCTGCCGTTATTGTGCTTAAAACTTAAATATTAACAATATCCATAAGTTTATCTCAAATTCAATAAAAACGTACGAAATGAAAATTTTCATATTCTTATTTCCTTTATATTAAATTGGTAGAATAGAAAATGTTGCAACAACGTTTGCATTTATTTCGAACTATACTGGCTTCTTCCTTTCACTCATTTAAGGAAATTGGAATTTTGTTCAGACTTGTTACAAAATGTTTTTGTCTTCCTCAGTTTGTGTTTAAATTCTTCAACTACTTATTCCATCTTTTATGGAACACATGTGCAATTTTTTTGCTGTTCTTTTGTCGATACTGTTTGCAACTGATGCAGATGACGATAATGATGTTGTGGATGCCGTGTAAATGTTCTTATACTTGCCGATGATACTGCTGCTGTTGCATCTAATAGTGCTGTTTTATAACTATATTTTCTTTAATATTCTTAGTTGGACGCCAGCATTGAGTGTCCTGAATCTTCTTTATTTAACTTAATTTTTCAAATATTCCTTTAAAAGAGATTTAAGGAAAAGAAAACAAACAAGAACATGTTTCTAATAGAAATTTAACACATGCTTAAGTGTTTCATTCAATAAAATCCATTACATTTTTCATACAAACTTTAGAAAAAAAAAAATATAATAATAATAAAAGTAGGACAGACTTGGTTTTACCAGTGGCTGACTACCAACATAAACTTTTTATAATTTTCTGTTACTAGGAGCTCTTCCGGCAGTTGACACTGTCTAAAATCACATAATGCACCAGACACTTTATGTAGTTTGATACAACTTTTTTTTTTATTATATATATATATATATATATATATATATATATATACGATACATATTTGTATGCGTGCGTTTTTGCCATCCAAGAATTTGTTAGTAAAATGGATTTTCTTAAAACCATTATGTTATCCAAAGAGTAGGGATAGTACTGAGACAATGAAAGTTATTTATCGATGGAAACTAGCACGGATGCCGCACATAAATTGAGATCTACTTATTATTTAGACTTCTAAGGCGAAACTTTGTATCTGTAATGGGGGATAATTTTGCTAACATAAACACATACTCAAGATGTTCTTATATTGTGTATGTAGAACTTTAAATTGAAAATAAGTATGAGTTGCAAGAATTCTGGATTTATCGTTATAAATTTTTAAGAATATGTGTTTTATACCAACCCAATGCAAACGCATAAGTCAAGTGATTACATCGAATTAGATTAAAATTAATACAATTAACATTTGAATTTTAATGTAAAACAACAATTTCGAAAAATAATACATTTCATTACAAATTTTGTGAGTAAATATAACAAAAGTTGTTAAAGCTATTAACCATTATATTTAAAATAAACAATAAATTACTTTTATATATTTTTAAAACGCGACACTCAGTAGCCTTTGAAACAAATATAGGTGTTTTAAATCTATTTTATTTTTTCCCATGTTTTATAGCACATTAATTGTTCTTTGTTTAGTTCGATAGCTTTCAAAATCGATTAGCGATTGGCGTTGCCTGGTTTTAAAAATATTGAGTTCTCTTTAGATCTCTTGGCTAATTTTGAAAGGCCGTCACTATGTCTATACGTATTTGCGTGCGTGTGTATGTGTGTGTATAAGTATTGAAGTTTTCTTTTCTACAAAAATATACTACATTTCCATGTAAAAAGAGTAATTTCGTGTTCGTTTCTTAAAGATGTTTTGCTCTATAAAAGGGTAGTGTGTTTGATTCAAAAAATATCTCCCTCAATAATGGTGAAAGGCATTGCACTTTATGCCCTATACAAATCGACAGTGTTGATAGTGCCCTGAAAAGTAATTGACTTTTGTTTGTTTATAGTGTTACCAGAAGAATTTGGAAAGAAATCGCCTAAATTACTAACTAAAAAGTTAAATTTTAAAAGTTAATATCTTTACTGTTTCATATAACAACTATGAGAACACATTACATTAAGTGATATTAAATCTTACAGGATTTGGAGTTTTGAAATTGCGCTCAAAAAAGTCTTTATATAAAAAAGTCGTTAAAGTTCGGGTCGATAAACTGGCAGTCTGGCAACCAATTTTTACTGTTTGTATAGTTTATGAAAACAAACAAAAGAAAATTTTTAACAATTCTAAACCGTTTAATAAAAGTTAAAAATATTAATATTGTCGCATCAATTATATGTGCAGAAATGGCAATTAGTCAATTGCTAGATTCATCATCCTCTTCTGATGAGGATGATATTTGAATTTATTAATTTTTATTTCTCAACAAATTATGTTTTGTTCTAGTGAAATAAAAAATTTCATTATTACAGGGTTGGCAAGATATTTTATGCATGCACCTTTTAACAAGGTGACATTTTTTGTGCAGAAAAGAAAACACCATTTGATACCCGTTTATAAATTTTGAACACATGAACCGAAGAGCATTTTTCAACTTAGAAACCCTTAAAATTTTGTCCTATTTGAACTGGTAAATTTCTTGATATTTGAAAAAAAAAATTAAGAAAAAAGCATTTTTCGAAGTGTTTTATTTTGAATAACTTTTTTAAACCGATCGATTGCATAAACTAATCAACTCGTAACATTTTAAAACATCATCGATCATTACAAACCGGGCAAAATCGGTTGATCGCTTCGTGAGATATCGTGAACGACATAACGCAAAAAGAGAGAATTTCTTAAAAACTGTGAAGTTATAAATCTGAACAGTTGGTATTATTTGAATGTAATAATGAAATCGTTACAAATAGAATTTGTTTTCAGATTCAACTATGCTACCAAACAAGTGGTAATAAATAAAAATGCACAATTGAACTGATGGTGAAAGTGTAACGGCCTTCGACAACATATGCTCTGCTCTGCTGTGTAAGTGGGGTATATAAAACTGATGTTAACTTTTCCTTGGGTTTAAGAAAAAGCTTTTCGAGCAATTAATATATAAAGTACTTTTTCTTTGTGTGGCTGTACATTAAGTTGTACATAAAAAAAGCAAAACGATTGACTCTAAAAAGCATCCGTTTAACTTCGCGTCAATTTGATCGCAAAGTCCTGGAAGGTTTCTGATGTAACGCCAATCCCCAAAAAGGAAAAGTAATATGTTCTGCTTATTCGGAGGTTATATACAATCCAACAATATACTTAAGGACTGTCAGAATGGATTCCGTAAAAATCACTTTACGCGTGATTTATAGGCCTTGCTTTCAGTAAAATGGTGTTACTCTATACACCGTTTTGGATATAGATACTTCTAAGGCGCTCGATGGAGTGTGGAATGGAGCACTGTCTAAATGTTGCATTTGGTATTGGTAATATCATCTCTCGACTTATATCAGGCTTTCTCAGAGATTCTTCTATACGAGTTGCTGCAGATGGTAGCTTACGTAACAAGTTCAAGGTTAACTCAAGGGTACCGCAGGACTCCTTTCTTTCCCATTTTCTTTCTAAATTTTCCTAACAATCTTCTATTTGTATCTTCCACTATTATCTACTTTTTCGTAGATGATAGCAGCACTATGAGTTCATATTCATTTGAATATAAGCCATCAATTTCTAGTATCGCCCTAAAGAGGTAGAATATGAGTGCCATATTGAATAGTGACCTCATAAAAATATCTAAATGGGATCATCGATAATATTGATTTCAATGTTTACGGACAAACTCACATACAACCATGCTGCTTCATCTCTTTTTATGGATGGTATAAGTATTCAAGAATCAGGGGCTGTTGATACCAATGTGATATCAGATGGGCTGATCACACCTGGCGACTTCTTAACGCGGTATAAGAGATACTTCATTTGATCTCTTTACTATTTATGCCACTTATATCTGACCGAACATGGCACATGTGTGGTCCGTTTCTTCAAAGTCTATTTTGAAGTTACTCCACTTTGTGCAGGAGAGGGCTAAGAAGCTCATTGGAGACGGGAGATTAGCCAACTCTATTGACTCCCTTGAGCATCGTCACAGTTTTGGATGCGTTTCGTTTGTCTAAGTTATATATTTTTTGCACTTGGACATCCAGGTTACATAAGTCTATTAAATTTGTTGAACATTTTTGCTTGTAATACGCATATTTTATTTTTGGTATTTAGATTGCTTTTAAATTGCTTAACATGGCTGGCCTTTATAAGCAGGCATGTTCGCTGAATGCATTTATGCAGGTGACTTGTTTTAATGGCTTACGAATAACCAATAAATGCCTTTCACCTTCAACTCGTTTTGGCCTCTTGTTGTACTTCAAGCAAAATTCTTACGATTTTATAAGTATTTTACTGCAAAACAGCATGCTAAAAGCTTAAAATATATTTATAAATAAATTTTTTAATAATACTTTGCCACTTCAGCTGGTTGATTTGTGGGCAGATTAGCAAAATATGTTGACTATTCACTCTGTAACGACAGTTTCAGCGCTGCTCTTGGAGCCGTTATATGTATATGTTTATTACAACCAGCGATAAATTCTAACCAACATGTATAAATCGTGTTTGCGGTAAAAATTAAAACAAAATTTAATATCGCCACACGCAACTTTATAAAGAGGCTAAATTAAATGCTTAAAATTCCAACAGCCATCCACTTACTTCAAGCTTCTTAAGTTCCTTCACTGGGAGTAGTTTGGTTTTTAATTTGTGTGTCGGTCGGTATTGTTAGCCCGGTTGTGGTTGCTGTTGACTGCCCTTTTATTTTGTAGTTTGTTATTTCACGCAACATCGTAGTGTTTATATTTTGTTATCGGTTGTTATATAAAATTGTTTCTTCATTCGTTTTGTTAGCTTAAACATGAACTTTATTTATATAAATTTTTTAAGATTTAATAGGGAGCTGTTTACTTCTATTTATTAATAAAAGCGACTTTGTTACGAGCTAGTATTTAACTGAAATATTATTAACAAATTCAGTTACGTAAAATGAAACAAATGCAAAGATTGATTGATGGCTTTACACAGTCCTTGCCAGTGGTTTTACTAACAGGGACAAATTGAAGAATAACTGACGTGTATATAGGAAATTTCAGATTTTTTTATTGACAGATAGTGCTTGGGGACAAATTTAAAATAAAATTAAACAGTTTTCACTCAGTTTTTTTTATTATTAATACTTTTATTACTGGAATACTTATTGAACCGCAAAATAGATTATAGAAGGCAAAGAAGTTTTAGGAACATCTTTTCCATTTCTTGCTATAAACGTAACAGATTTCTTAGGGTTTTTATTACTACAGAGAAAAGAATAATAAAAAGAAGTGTCGTTTGAATTAAAGGTGAAACAGTGAAGTATTTATTAGCATTTATTTTACAGTGTTCATTAACATCATCTATTGCAAAACACAAAGTATTTTAGTGATGAGTCGAATATATATTTTCTATATTCGAATGCATATACGAATAGATGCAACAGTATTTGGGAATATGAATATCATATCTAAAATTTTAAGAGATTACAAAATAGCGTGTGACCATTTTTGTAAGTAAAAGAACTTCATAATTCTATTCACACACATTAAAGTTATTAAGAAGCTCCCAAACCTGGACACAATAAAAGCGCAAATATCTGTAACAAATTAATGTCAGCGCTCCATGACAAATTTTTATTATCTGAATTATTCCAGAAAAGACGATTTTTAAAAAAATGTCACTAGGGAAAAACTCGCTCATTCCCACGCTTAACATAAAAATTTGTGATAAATTCAAAGATGGATTTTGATATGTACAAAATGTATAAAACGAGCAAATAAAGAAGTTAGTTCAAACCTGTTTATGCATAAAACGGTATTGAAAGAAAAAAAAGAACATATAAAGCACCACCTAAACAACAACCAAGCAAGTGATTAAAGAAGTTTTAAAGAGATATTTCTAAATATCTGTTTATACCTGCTATTGAAGAATTTAGTACCGGCGAAATTTTTATGAACAAACATTCTGAGGTATGGTATCTGGCAGAAGCACTACAGTAATATCACATTGAGATGCTGTTCTAAATTGTCTAATAAAATATTTGGATCATCTCTTGGTGCGCGAAGTTGTTATGATATAATGGCGTTTTCTTTTCTGCAAAACGTGTAAAATTTTTTCTCTTCTTTTCTAGTAAGCGACAGTGTAGAGGAGTTCTTAGCTAGAACTAGTTTTTCGTAAAATATAATGGACTAATTTCTAATATATTCGCTTCTTTCACATCACATAATGCGGCCATTTTCTATTGAAAAGTGTAAGAAATGTTGCATTATTGTTTAGAAAAGAAAAAGTCATAAGACAAGTATGTTATGCATAACTTATATAGCCACTCAATACATGCAGTAATTCATCCAATATATTTTTGAAAATAATTGAGTTCCCATTATTCTACAAAACCTCGAAGCTTGAATAAATGGGCTAAAGAAATATTTTAACCCATTGCACTTTCAATGTATAATCTGGGATGGCACGATACCCAGTATGTTTACAGTAGAATATTTAAGGATATAAATTCACAGGGAAGGACTGTGAAATGTGTGCGCGAAAAGTGGAATATTCCAGTTTTTGTGTTGGACTCGTTTGCATAGATGCGATATTCTCAAGACATGGTTTGAAGAATGTGACTCCATGTCATTTCATTCTGTGATTCTTCTTCGTCCAATGCTGCAGTACCTTCTTCAATTTCGGAATCAGAAGAATCTGCGCCACTGTTTTCATACCCAATTTTTGTATGCACAGAACAAAAAATTAGTTGTTAATAAGCAAAATATAATACGAAGCTAAGGGATTAGCTTGCAGATTACCCTTGAAAGACGAAAAATATACTTTAGTTTTCTAATTCTTTGAATAAATTAATTAAAATATGTGGACCGAAACTTTCCCCTAAAAGAAATTTAAACCGCAAAGACATTATCGAACTCGCATCAGATCTCTACGTTTCGAGGTTCTAGAAACTTCCACGACTAATTTTGGAGGCCGTCCTTATGTCTGTATGTGTTTGTAAGTATGAGAACCGTTTACAATTTATGAAACGCTAAACTAAATTAAACCATACTTCTGGCTTTCTAAAAAGCGTTCCTAAGCTTTAATTTTCTACCTTTAGTCCTAAACTTTAGTCGATTCGAATTTTTAGATTTTAGGGTAACTGAAAAAAAAATTAATTTTAAAGTGGATTTCTTAGAATATCTTTTAAACGGCTGCACCGGTTTTCAAACTCAAAGAATTGAGAAAACTAACTGATAAAATATACACTGCCGGCCACCTGAATAGGTTCACCAAGTTTTACACTTACATTTTAATTTTCTCTTAATATAAATTTGAAGATAACATTTTTTTTAACTCAAATTGAAATATACCATAACTGATCAGAGCTTAAGATGCAAAAAATTACGGTACAATAAAGATAAATTGTAATATCTTGAAAATGAGTAAAAAACACGTTTAAATTTTATGCCTTTTGAATAGGTTCACTTGGAGTAAAATTAGTTTGCGTTTGACCTTGCGTTTGACCTTGCGTTTGACTTTTTTTTTTTACAAATTTTACTAAAAATGGGGCGCAGCAAGGAATTAACCGAAGAAGAAAAGGGTAAAATTAAAGCATTTAAAGAAGCTGGTTTAAGTCATATATATATCGCAAAAAATATCGGTCGCAGCCAGCATGTTCTAAGCTGTTTTTTATGAAATATGTCCAATTATGGACATTCGAGCGATCCTGCTACAATAATTAGGCAAAAATTGGATATAGCAGCTGGCGTAAACACTGTAATTCGAAATGCGAAACATTTAAAAAGATTAAAATTAAAAAAAAGCCATCGCTAAATGCTATTCGTAAAGCGAAACGGCTGCAGGTTGCACGTGCTGTTTTCTCAGACGAAGAAAAGTTTAATTTGGAAGGTCTAGATGGATATAACTATTATTTTCATATTTTACGTAAGGAAAAACGTTACCTAAGTCGTCTGCATAGCTGTGAGGGAAGTGTAATGATGTGGGGAGCAATTTCATATTATGGAACATGTGAGCGTCAATTTCTGACATCAAATATGAACGCGACTAATTACAAAGCTTTACTTGGGAAGCCGTTTCCATATATTTCTGATGTATCTGGACCGATTCCCTGGACATTTCAAATTTATTATACCCCGATTCACAATGCCGGGGCTGTAAAAGGGTGGATTCGAAGCCAGGGTGTTAATATTTGGAGTGGCCACTATATTCCCCTGACCTAAATATTATAGAAAATATATGGGGATTACTTTCTCGCAATGTGTACGAGCCCGGCAGATAATATGAAATAAAGGAAACTTATATTGAAGGAATTCAAAAACCTTGGTCCGAAATTTCATTACCATTAATTGAAAATCTTCCTCCAAAACTCGCTTCCAAATCGTATATTTGAAGTTATATGGAATAAATGTAGATGTACTCATTAGTAAATTATTACCAAAACCTTGTAAAAATCCTGGAAAATAAAAAAAGTTTAACGTAAAAAACATTTTTTGGTTGAGTTTTTCAATTGAAGATGGTGAACCTATTCCAGCGGCACAAAATATTATGTCCATAAACATATTAGTTCTGCAAAAAAAATTCAGTTATTAAATAAAGAGAATTCAGTTATTAATGAAAGAAATAACTTATTTGATTTTAATAACACACAATCCAATACTTTTTCAAAATAAAATATAATTACGAACTAATTAACTTTAGAAAAAAATAAATTTGGATGCAATGAATATAGTGAACCTATTCAAGTGGTCGGTAGTGTATAATATCGTGGTTTTTCAAATATGTCACATATTTCGAATTTTTCTTTTATGATCTCTCACAAACGGATTAATCGATTTTGACGCAGTTTACAGTGATCGCCGTGGGTCAAGACCTAATTAATTTGAGGAATCGAAAGTTTTTAAAAAGTTTTTTATAAATATTGAAATCTACCGCATCGTCTAGCCAATTCAATGTTATAAACGTCTCACATACCTACAACCAGGAAGAAGATTCTTAGGACCTCAAAACGTGGAGATCTGATGAAAACAGGGCAAAACCAATAACTTTCCGATTTTTCGTAATTTTTAATTCTATTAACAGAAATTAAAAGTATAAGCCACTTAAAAGACTTTATACAAGAGTATTTAGCCAACAACCAGTAAAGCAATTCGCTCTGTAAATTTTATGTACAACTTTAGCTGTTGTTATGCTATAAAAACTCTTCCTCGTTTGTGGTTAAAAATTGTTATTCAATTTCGACTTCGCATTTAATTAATTAAAAATTCTTGTTTTAAAATTTCATTTATTTGTTTTGTAACATTTTTCTTATTAAAATGTTGCTTTCTTCATGGTGACAAAACAAAAAGGAATAATTGAAACTTAACGTGCACAAATGGCATAAATTTGCTTTTATTATATAAAACAAAACCTTGTTTTGCTATGAAGGTAACGATGGAACAATAACAACAGCAACAAAAGCAACAACAACTATGCCGTCAGAGGTAAAAATACGACTCATTTGCATTAAGCAACATTATGAATATTAGCAATGAAAAACATTGTAGCATTTTATAATTCTCAAATAAAAATAATACTTGTAAATATGTATGTATTATTTTGCAGCCAGTGCAAACAAATTTATGGCAGCAAATTTAAATGTTCGTTATTATGTTAATTTCAAAAGTTTATTTAAACTGTAATTCAAATATATATAATCAAGATGAATATAAATATTCAGCATTACAGTTGATGTTTTCTGAAGCTACTCGGATAAATGGAGTTTTTAGTTCTTGTAGCCTTTCATTAAGCCAAATATATTTGTATTTACCTTAATATATTGTTAGTGTATGAATATATAATGAATGCGCTTTAATTTTTCTTTCAACTGTCAAGGAATCTCCAGCATGCAAATGCATGTTAGGATATGAACTCGCACATTTCTGTTGCTTCGAACTTGGTACTGATCACTTTTCCTAGTGTTGACAGCATGTAAAATGACTGTGAAAAATATTCTAATTATTTCAATATTATAAAAGAAAAATAATTTGGTACAAACTTAGATATAAAAATAGTTTGCAAAATGCAACTTGAACTTGAACTTCAATAATAATTTTGGAGTCAGTAGCTAAAAGTAATAAATAGGGTATTAGATAACAACAACTATAGAAGTCATACGATGTAAGTTAGACGTGGGCTGCTGTGATAGCACTACTTTGCAAGTAAATCAGTCCTGAAACCGGTTCATCTGAAACTTATTTAAACTGACTTTTAAAATATAATAATGAGCTCCGTTGCGTGCCGTAGGGTGGAATTAGTGAACGCAAGACTACGATGCCGTAGATCCCAAGTTCGACTCCGCGCTCAGTCGTGGGTATGGTGTCGAATTTTTTTTATCTGTAGTAGTTGTTGGCTTCTATTAAAGACGAAGGCATAACACTAGTCGCTGAGCATTACTGACAGCGAATAATGCCGTTATGTACAGCACCCTCCTTCATCGGTAACTGTAGCAAAAATTCACCGTCAAAGTAAAAAGTAAAAATGGTTACATCAAAATTCCCTCTCCTTTTATTTGTATTCATCTGTCTTCTAAAAACTATCTCCTCCTGTCTCATTCTGGTACAATGCAGTGCTTATGTTATCCCCTGAGACAAACAATAGTCCCTTTTTCCTCCTAATATATATATATATATATATATATATATATAATATATATATATATATATATATATATATATATATATATATGAAATTCTGTTTAAATAATAATCGATTTGAAATACAAGTTAAATCCGTTTTTGGAGGTCAATAAACTTTGAGTATCTTAAAAGAATTTCAGTTTTCGGTCTCCCTGATTGATTGAAGCGTTACTAAGACGAGGAATTTTAGTTTTTCATATTATCACATGCAGCATATACATATTTTTCTCTGGTAAAAAGAAACTGTAGATGACATTTTTGTGACCGGAAGTAGCAGCAGTATTTAGTAAGTCCAGATTTTAGGTTCACAAATAGAGTGACGTCCTTTAAATCACTAAAATTTCCCAATTATATGACGATAATTTATTTAATCAAACACTGATGTTTTCGAAGGTATTCTTTGTATCTACAGAAAATGCGAAAGGCATTAATAATAATAATTAACCAGCAGTATAACTATCAAGCTTATCCTCCTACTCTGGATTGCGATTGGCAACTTGCTGAGTTCCACATCTTGTTGCAGTGCAGACCTGTGGAAAGAGCTACACAGATTTTTGAAAGTGTTTTTGCTGATAACCCATAAAACTTATATGATCCTGCCAAATGTCTGAATAAATAGAGCAACGGGAGTGGGTGCAAGAAACTTAAAAGTTGTGGGCTTTCATACGGCGTCAGCAAGAAAATCACGTGAACATGCATTTGGGCTTAGCCGACAGTGGGTTGAGAAGCCTACATTGGGTTGGCCTGAGAAGCTTGACCAGTAACCTAACCCTGGATGACTTATTTGTTTGATTGTATTTTATATTTTAAAAATAAATTTTTTTATATTAAAAAACAAACGAAAGAAAAAAACGATTCTATAGCTGGACAATTTAAACTTATTTTGTTATATAAAATCAGCAGACATATTACGGGGAATGGCATCCAATATTCGGCGCAGCCGAATGTGGCATTTTGATTCTTTATATTCAGGCAGAATATATAGAATCACAATATCTCTCCAGACAATATAAACTACATATTTGGAAAATGAATATGTTTTGTTGTAGACCTTTTTGAAAAAAGTTGTTTTTAAAATTTTTCTTTTAATATATATTTATTTCTCCAATATTTCGACCAACTCTGTTGGTCATCTTCTGGGAATTACAATTTTCTAAACAAAAACAATAAACTAGTTAATATTAAATTATTTACAACAATAATAATAATTACATTTTTATAGTCCCAGTGTAGTCACTTGTTTATTTTTCTAAACTTTGTCACCTACTGTTCCCTGGTTTTTTTTTGTTCTATGTTTGTTTATTGTATTCTGTGTTTGTATATTATCTATATTGGAAATATCTGTATTGGAAAATACAATTTTTCCGATCGTGGAATTTAATATTCGCAGTATTAGAAAATAAGAAGAGTCACATTTTATCATTCAATTGAGTTCGACTGTAAACGGCTCACTATTGATTATTTGTTATAAATTCTGGATGCATCTTGAGAGGCAGGATTCAAAATATTCAGTTGAGCATTAGAGTGGGCTAAACAATTTACTTAATTACTATTCTCTTGTTAATGCAATTACAGTAAAGTAAATACGATGCACCACTAAAACTATAATAAACCTGCAAATGATTTTTATACTGCAGCTTGTGTTTTCCTTAATATTTAAAAAGTAGAAGAATATTTAGTTGTTGTTATTGTGTTTGCTTAAATTCTAAATATTTCCATATCTTGAATTCTCTTAATAAAGGAAATCCTTCTTGCTATTTTCGAATGTGTATTTACTGATTTACTCTTGTGTTTATTTATGTGAAATATGCAAATTTTGTACCTTTTTTGCTTTATTAAGAACAATCAAACTATTTTAAAGATTTTCTGAATTTTGCAGCTCAGTGTTGGTGTTATATTTTATATTCTTATTTTAATTGTTATGTTGTTATCTTTTCGTTAACGCTTCATAGTTATTTTTATTTTATTTTTATATATTACTGTTAGATATTTGAGCATGGAGAAATATTCTAAATTATTTATATTCAAAAGATGAGACCCAATAGAAAATCAAAATGCTAAAGAGAAATATATATATATATATATATATATATATATATATTGTTCTAGTTTTTCAATCTTTCATTCTTTTATATTTCAAATAATAATATCGAGCTTGAAACGTGTTTTTATTAAAAGTTATATATATTTATTTTTCGATACTTCGATATCCTCTGGATATCTTCTTCAGGATAACAAACAAAATTGAAAATTAATTATAATCGATTAATAATAAAAAAATTTTGTTTGTTTGTTATGCTGAAGAAGATGTCTAGAGAATATCGAAATATCGAAAAATAAATATATTATTTTTTATAAAATAAAGAATATATTTATTTTTTAAAAAAATAAAAAATATTTATATTTTATTATTATTTGAAATATAAGAGATTTGTTATAAATAACTGAAAGGTTTACTTCATATAAGTAAGAAAGTTAAAGACTTTTGAGATATGAGTTGATTTAATTTTCAGCCAACTTGTAATTATAGATGCTTTAAATGCTTAAGTGTTCGACGATCATTAGACTCTGATTATGAAAATACAGCGCATCTTCCGATGGACTGATAAAATATTTGAGGCCTAAAATGAGGCATTTAGCTAGTAGGATTCTTAACAGACATTTCGCAACACATGCTTCTTTTAATACTCATAGTTTATTTTAAGACAGACTATATGAGCGGGTGAAAGAAGTGAACTCTATTGTATCGCTGAAGCATCAATTCACTTTGTGGGGTACTGTTTTACCGCTACTTCAATGAACCTTATACTAACGAAGTGAGAGAACCAGTTTTTGGTTGGGAAAACTGGCTGATCTCAAATTCTGTTTTTTGTGCAATATTTTCATATAAAGCTTTTTGCTAATAATTTTGCATTGCCAATAGGCTTCAATATGACATGCTAAGTTCCATTAAAATTGAGCTGCCACACGTTAAACTGTCTAGTAGAAGAAAAACTATCGATTTCATCAATAAAATACAATTGAAAGCTGAGACTCCCACGATTCCAGAGATGGTTTGGTTTTTCATGTGCGTCACACATATAAAAAGTTACTCGGCTTTGAAATTGAATGATTTTAATAATTTTTTCATAACTTTAAAGAAAAAAAATAGGGTTGGAAAAATTAATATATAAAAAATTCCTTATTCAATAAAAATGAGCACAGTTTTATTTTTTCCATTCAGAAATGTAGCAGAAACAATCCCAAAAATTCAAATATTTATACCAACACTTTAAAAAATTGTGAAGAAATTAGCCAAAATATGTACTTAAAAGAAATTGTCACCTTCAATGGACCCGAAAAACTAGACACATCACAAAACTACTCTTATGCATCAATAATCTTATTTTCTGATATACATATATACTAAAATATGAATAAGAAGGTTTAGGTGTTTTCTATGCCAACTTTTGAAATACAAAGTTTTTAAAAATCATCCATATTTGATATTTGTATTATAATTATCAGTTCATGTTTTTAATATTTGCTTTAAACCAAAGAACAACCCATATAAAACTTTATTCTCACATATTTGGACACCATGTGAAACTAACCCTTTATTGATACAAATACGTACTTAAGAGAGAACTGCCAAAAAGTCGGAGTCGAAGTGCTTCATATGACAAACTAAACCTAAAGATATGAACAAACTTAGCATTTTTTATTCTCCCAACAAAGAATATTATAGATATTGAATTTCACCTTTACATTGTTTGCTAAGATATCGATTGAATTTTAAGACTTGGCAATTTAGGAATGATAAGAAAATGATGTACAATGAAAGAAAAAAACAAATTCAAGATAAATTTCGATCTGAGATGGGATCAACACTTGATAAAGTGAAGTCTAATTTTGGCACCAGCCATGATGGCAATACAGTTCGAAATTTTTTTATCGAATTCGAAAAATCGTTCGAAATTACAGGAGTTAATGAAGAATTGATATGTAATTTGCATTTAATTTTAAAAACAGTATGCTCTAGAAAACCTATAAATATATCCAACTTTAAATATTCAATGGAGGAAATTCGAGAAATATATTTAAATAACTATGATTGGTATTTTATACCATTAACGTTGCATAAACTTCTCATTCATGGTTGTAAAAATACAAAATATTTTGATTTACTTATTGGTAATATTTAAATACCTGTATGAAATAAAAATTTTCTTGGTTTATATGAGAAATGATTTCTGAAGGTGCTTTAGAATGTCTACACAAAACAATTAGAAAGAACAGACTTGAGCGCGCTCGAAAAAATAGCAGAGAAAATTGTAATCAGGATTTCTTGAATAGATACAAGCAGCTCTTTAAACAATAATCAAGAAATTAGTAATAACATAATAATAGATGAATCTTTTAACACTGATTCAGATTTAGAAACTTATTTTAGCAATTAAGATATTGTTTACAGTTGTTGTGTTATTTGAGTTTGTTTATTACTTTATTATTAATCTTTATATAAACATGATTTTTATCTTAAATTATAATTTAACTCTATTCATATAATGTTATTTGAATAACCAATCGTTATGAATATTTTCAAAATTTTAAACAATAATAATACTAAAGAGATTAAAATAATGTTATATTCAAAATAGGTATAGCAACCTTAAATAATTACAGATTGGTTATATTTTATAAAAACACTATCACGCTTTATCATTTTGTATTTGAAATGATAGATCAAAATTCAAAAAAATAATAATTACTGAAATGGAGGAATTTTCGATATTTAATTGTTGCCGCACCGGAAAAAATAACAAAATTTCTAAAAATGTTAACTCATTTTTGAAAATAGTAGGATTTTGTTTCAGTTTTACTATGGGAACCGTTTACTGTGTACCACCTTGAGAAACCCTTTGTCTGCTCTTAAACCTGCAGAAATAGCTTTTTTTGAGCTGGCCCATCAGTCATGTGATGAATAAAATCAAATTGCCCATATTCTGTTTTCGCTTAAGTTAACTAGTTTCAGCAATTCATGACTTGTGAGGCACGTGCCGAAATATTTGTGTCGGCAGAGTGGCATCAACAATATTTAATCATTGACTCTTCTATTAAGACATTATTATATGAAGAAAATAACATGCCTTTACTTTGTTGAGCAAATATTTGACAAGTGTTGCCAACTTTGTTCACGATAAGTAAAGCAAAACTCTTTCTGGGATACACGTAGCCCTATTAGCATGTCTGTTAATTGAAAACGAATATATAATTTTCTTAGTCACTCTTTACTTCACTACCAAACGTCACGGTAAGAAAAAAGTTCCAAATAATCGGATTTCACATTCCCCATTACATAACCAGAGTAGAAGAAGTGGTATGCGGAAAACATACTGGTTGTCCCTTGCGTCCTCTCGTTGATTACCACCAGCAGGTTCGCATTCAGCGTCTTAGATTGATAAACATCCGTTTCATTGAGAAGTTGTGGTGTTTGAGGGTGTTTTAAAAGCAATTTATCCGAGAAAACCCCAGAGCAAGAACGGGTGATCAATCTTGATCTATCAGCATATAATCTGATGTATAGCCTTTTCATTTTATCATCCTCCATTTCAGCTTTGAAAGCTACAGCAAATATGGCCTTCGCAAACCTCGTCTAGTCGCTCTAATTGAAACGATATAATAACGCTTAATGCAGCATTTCAAAACTCGGATGGACTAGTCCATACCGACAGCGATTAACTCCATCATGTACTAAAGAGTACCATGCCGCTCCTTTGCCGGTACTGAAGCCAAATTCAATGGCAAAGTAAAAATTTTCTGCAACTTATTTTCTTTCTGCTAATCTGTCTTTATATGTCCTTTTAACACTATCGCTTACAAGATAAACTGGCAGGAACAATAAACTGCCGATAGGACTCTGTGGTATTGACATACTGATGCCCACTAGTCGAGCTTTTATGTACCTCATATGAGCCAGTGAAGTGGCTATTGACGCATTTTATAGATGTGCCGCGTGAAGCAGTTATTAAAAGATTTTATTTCGAACGCGATTCAAAAGAATTTATGTATGAACTGTAAGAAACTGGAATTCAATAATTTCCTACAGAGTTCTGCAATAAGTTTTTATTAGGAATTTTAAAAGATTTATGTATTTTTATGCTTCAATATAAAATCATGGCATTTGCTATCATTATTAGTTTAAGTCTTTACAAATGTTTACATACGAAAGTACAATATAAAATTTTATTGTTAACAACTTTTGCTCTAATGACTTTAAGAAGAAAAACACTCTACGTTTTTTGTATAGATTTAAATTTCTTCGTTGTTGTTTGTGTATAAAATATGTTTGTGTATGCAGGTAAGGACTTATAAAATTATTGCATGTTTAAGTTTTATTAAATAATGTCGTCGAACATCTCGCAATAATTATTTATCCTTCGTTTGTTTTATTTAAACAATTTTTTTGTTTTTGTTTAATAAACTTTAAAAAAAGAAATAATTGTAGTTTGCATGTTTAATTGCAATAAATATATTTAAAAACTGATTTTTGCTATATTAAAATTTTTGCTGAAAAACGAATTAAATACTTTGATTTCTTATTATAATATTTATAAAAATATGAGAATATATTATTTGTGTTTAAATATTCAGCTTACTGAAAACAAAAACTATTTTGTGAACAAATGAAATTGCTTGCAGAGAGTAGCAAGCAAATTAGGTCAGGAATATATTGAATTTCCTTAGTGTATTAATTTAAATTAAATGAAATTGTTAAATTAAGTCTAATGATTGAAAAAACTGTTAATCAAATCTAAAAACACACAAATAAAATTAAATAAAGTACAGAGTGTAATGCGATTTGCTGCAGTTGGGAGGAAACAATTCGAATATATAATACATTTTGGAAATTTAATTATCGTTTAATGATTAGAGGAAAGCTGCCCTTCCACTAAATAATATTTTTAGCGTTTATTTATATATATATATTTATTTTGCAAAATTCAGTAATTGCATACCCACAAAGGCTTGATAATATCAGACTTCTTAGTATTAATATAAACTAAAAATCTTCAATCAATTAAATTATACAATCAGCTCAAAATTAAATTTAAAATAAATTAAGCCCAGTGAAAAATATTGGAAGTTTATTTGAGGAATTACATATTTTTACTTCCAAAGTTTCAATTAGTTTGTATTTAAACTTATCCGGAAGCGATAATTTTTTATATCGAGATAATTAATTGAAAAACTATTTTAATTACACAACTTTGAAAGTTGTTTGCAGTTCTTCCAAGTATTGAAGAATTTATAAAAAATATTTTTATGTATAAAAATACGATTGAATTTAAAAATATAAATAATAGATTTATATAAAATAAATTACTAAAATACTAATAATTGTTTGCTTATATGGGCTCTATTTGAAAAAAAGATATGACGCCTACTTAAGCGATTCATTGTGTTAGAACACAATGGACATGTTTTTTTTTGAGCTTCGTCAGGAAAGACATCTGTTGTAAGTTTGTTCCACATACCAACCGATCGGCCACTAATTCTAATTCTCTCTGTAGTGCGTGGTGCCGTTCACTCTACCAGAAAAGGGTGCGCCCTCTATGAAGCTCGGAAACTCTATTCTTTTTTGGACATAAGCTCCCTAATATCACGCCATGTTCCGCCAATGCTCCAGTATGTCAATAGAGATGCCTGCCCTACGGTCGCTCTCTCCTGAAAAGAAGAATTTGAAGTACCCACCCATCTTAAAGAGTTGTATTCGCTTTTCGGTTGAATATAGATAGTATAAATAGTGAGGTGACCAGGTGGAGTGAAGAACACATGTCACCGTCTTAATAAGCACTTAAACTTTTCTTTTGAGACATGAAAAATGTTTTCGGTACATCGAACTTCACATAGGTGATTCCGCAATATTTATACTACCTATAACTACGATTGGGAAGCACCGTCTACCAGTCCACTAAGTGTGAACACACAAACCTGCATCTTATTAACGTTAAAATTAACCCTGCTTGCGCGGCCCTATGCTGAGATTGAAATGAGATCCCTAGTAAACTACACATTCATTTTTTGACTATTGTCGTCAACCTACTGCAAAAATTTGCTGATATTAACTAACAGTAAGCAAATGAGAATGTTGTTTAAATAACAAGATTTATAAAAACATGTGATTACATAGAAACAACTTCGTTGAACACTGAGAGTATCCTCACCAACACGTCTTATCTCTTAGCAAAATTTATGACTCTGCTCAAAGAATAAACCCAAAAAATTCTGATTTTGGAAAGTTTGTTTTGCGTAAATCAGATAATTATTAAACAAACAGTTACATAAGCTATTTGGAAATATTGTGGCAGAGTTGTTAGCAAATAAGGGCGCGTAAAGAAAATACAAGAGCACGTGCTATTTTTCTTGCGGTTCCTCTTAAAATAAATATACTACAACCAAACGTATTTTGTTTAATTGTTGGTATTATTGCGGCTACAAACACATAGTCAAACCCTTTGATTTTGATATAAATTGACTTTATCATATGATATCAAGCTTTTTTAAACGCTTTGATATTAAAATTTGACTTCAAATTGACATTGATTTGAATATAATCGTGGGGCAACCGATGTTGTTGTTTATGACAAAAAATTAAAGAGTAAGTTAATCATATTTATTTCTGAAAAATCGGTTCAAGTAAATAATATCTGAAAGCGAAGAAATAATAAATAAGTTTATTTAATGATCCGGGCGATTCACAGAGTCAAGAGGAGCCAACTATTTTGTCCTTTCAAGAATTCGAAGGCGAATGAAATCTTTCTATCTCTCATATTCCGGCAGTATCGGCGTTTAGTTTAGTCAATACAAAATTCAAATAAAAGGTAAAAAATGAAACAATATATGATTAGAAAATCATATTAGTTTCAATTTGTGTTCCACATTATATTACAATCCACATATGAAAAATATTTAAATTCGAGTCATTTTCAATGTTTTTCTTTTGAGAAAAAATTGCATTTCAAATCATTCTCAATTTGAAACCTGCGTGTTTGTTGGGTAATAAATAATTTTACTATGTGTATGATTGTTACACATATGCTTTGACTAATAAGACTACTCGAATATAATAATAACAAATAATTTGATTGTATAAAATATTTCAATACATTTCATACCGATTATACAACAAATCAAAAAGTAGCAGAGCGTTTGATGATAGAAGACTTCAGATTAAATTATACATGTCCAGAAAGGAAGTGAATTATTTCGCAAACAGATCCAATTTATAAAATCTAAAATTACACTTTCAGTTACTTATTTATAAAACAGGGAGGAATGGGGGAAAACATCTTAAAAACTAAAGAACTTAGAGTAGATGTTTTAATAATAATAATAATTACTATTATTATTAATTATTGTTGTTATTATTATTATTATTATTATTAATATTATTATTATTATTATATTATTACTTTTATTATTATTTAACATTAACGTTATGTTAGTAGTGCCTCGACATTCTTAAAACCGGTAAATTAATTTCAAATATCTTTGTAAAAATATTAAGAAATTGTTTCTATACAAATAAGAATTTGATAGCAAAGATATTTTGTAATTCTGGTAACACAATTTTTTATATTTGTGCATTTTGCTGAGTTACTATCCATGTATGTAAATTAGGTTGTACCAAGAGTAAATTTTC
The DNA here is from genome assembly GCA_963675445.1 of Linnaemya vulpina. NCBI lineage: Eukaryota > Metazoa > Arthropoda > Insecta > Diptera > Tachinidae > Linnaemya > Linnaemya vulpina. The sequence goes on along the minus strand of OY776276.1, from coordinate 85,287,123 downwards.
TTTGCGGCTCAAGCATTTTTTGAAAGCTTAAGGAGTTAAGTATAAATGAGATTTTGCTCAGATATTTCGTAAAAGATTAAAGGTCGCAAAAGCAACTTTCTTCAAAAAATCGGAATTGGTGGTGACTTTTATATGTTTAATTGTGTCCACAATTAAAGGAGGTGTACCATTTCGATAGGTTTTTCTAATTTGAAACGAATGGGGAATTCGCTGACCGATTGTTGTCAACGTAATCAGCGCTTATTCGAAAATTACCTTGGCGCAATTCGAGTTCCAAAAATTTATACATGAGGTACAGGTAACTTTTATAAGAAGTTGTTATTGGAGAGGAGCTATAATAGATTTTACTTGGTGACAGGCTCTAGACCTAACCTTTACATACTCGTCCTGTTGTGGCCTCCTTTGTACCACTCTCATATATAATATCATATTATATATCATCCTCTGTTACGCTGAGTGAAGGAACTGGCGGTAACTTTCATTTTACTAGTAATAAGTCAAGAACTTTTTGTACCACTCCCATTTTCACCAGCCATGGAACCAGCGCATTCAGAACGATTGGCGCAACTTTTCCCGCAGATTAACATTTGATCATGTACGCTTCTTCTTCAAACTAGAAAAAATTCGCGGATAGAATTAATAGTTTCTGCGAATTCTGATATCAAGGATTATTATGAATAATACTGTGCTTGTATTGTGTATGCTTAATGTCGTATTATTATATTGAGAGAGAGAGAGGGAAAGAGAGAGAGAGATATATGTGGATAGTTTTTTTTCTTGGACTAGCACTCAGGGAATGGTCTATACACATGCAGTGCATATGCTAGAACTAGAAAGGAGGGGATAGTGTTACGAATACAAACCAAAACAGATCAGACGAATTTTTTGCTACAAAACGACGAAGGATTAATTGTATTCTGCTCTGTAATACAGGACGCTTATTTGTATTCTAATCTTGTACAAGAAAAATTACATTGACCATCTAACAAGTGGTAATAAACAAAAATACACATGAATGCTCATGATGAAAATGTGGCGATATTCGAAAACAGCTGTTCTGCTCTGCTGTGTAAGTTTAACATCTAAAAACTGATGTTGATTTTCCCTTGTGCTTTGGAATATCTATTATGTCCTTATAAATTTTAAAAACTTTTCCAACATTAAGCAATAAATAGTTCGATAAAAATTACTTGCAAGTAAACACCCACTACCTACGCAATCAGAATAATTATGGTTGGCACATAAAGAAAAATAAACATCAGGAAAGTCAGTGAAGTTAAGTTAATTTATATATAAAAGGTAAAGTGTTTCAAGTGCTCCCTGCATTCACGATAGATCGATTTATTCTTCCTGATTTATGATTGCAACATAGTTTAAACGAAACCACACATTAAGCGATATCTAAAAAAATTGTTATTTACTGTTTAGATCATAAGAAGATAATAAAATAACCAAATGGACTTTGTATAAAGGGTCAAACGATTGTATTTAATAGTTGTTTCTGTTACGTAAGTTGAGCAGGCAATATATTTTATGAATATATATATAAATTACTAAGCTAAGAACAAAAGACTCGAGGGTTTGACCTTGAGCATATACAATAATTCTTAGCTTAATAATTAATTCTATAAGTTGAAATAATAACATACGCATTCCTGATATATAAAGTTTAATCAAATTTTCTAAAACTAATTTTCTTATTCATATTATTTTTAAACAACCCCGTTCAATAACAAGACACGTGTCATGACTTTGCTTTATACACTGTATTCAATATTTTCCTGTTTCAAACGCAATAATTTCTTTATGCCACTTATTTTTTATCGTTATATATATGCCAACGCCAACGACTACAAGGCCAATAGTGGTGAATGCTATACCCAAAAATTGTCCCAACTTCGGCAAGTTTAGTACAAACTGAAAAGAAAAAGTAAATGTTATAGAAATTAAAAAAAAAAAAAATATTTCATTTATAAGACGCATGTGATGATTGTAGTAAGTATTTCGAATATTATATTTGATGAAGAAAAATAATGATTTAATTTTTACGAAGTATTTTAAAATAATTATATCAGAATATTTAGTAGAATATAACACGATGTGTTCATAACCCATTGATCAATCAGCATGGCTATCTTTCCTTTAGCTTCTTCCTTTGCTACAAATTTAAAGATGATGTTCTTAGACAGGCTGCGTGCTAAATTATAGAATTCTATTGCGCTGTTAACTATGGCTTTCCGAGACTTAGCCGCGATCCACACTGATCTTTTGACACCTACACCAATTCCATCAACGGTACTTTTTCCGTGTGGGGCAGCGAAAAAGTTGTATTCGAGGTGATCAAATCCATATTCTGCTTTGAGTGAATTCATACTTGACATTATATACCGATTCTTAAATTGAGCGGCGAAATTGTCACCGAAGATATACACAAATGTAATGTTATCATTGACTGATTTTACGTCGACATCGCGGGTTCAACCAGTTTCAGTTATCGTTAATTTGAATCTACCCATTATTGCAGTCTTAAAAACAAATTATTTAAGTTTGCTTCTGACTTCTTCTTACTCTTGCAAAGTTTCAGAACGATAGCTCTTTATTTCTGTGCAAAAAGTAAACTTTTTGTTTATTTTGCATCGCGGGTGCAACTAGTTAAAGTGTATTCTAGCAGTCAATAATTCTTCATAAACAACAACATATAAGTATATTTTTTGCAACACGAAGATAGATGAATAGTCACTTCAATTTTACCCAGTAAAACATAACTTCAAACAATCAACAACAGCTGTTTAGCGCCACTGTTGCTAGTTATGATTTTACAGTTTTTATAAATTTTTCGAATAGTAATATTTTTAAAGCCGCCAAAAAAGAAGATATGGTATAAAATCAAATAAAAATTTATTTTTTATTATATTTAGACTGTCTTCTTTGCAATAATAAGGAAAAAAACAACTAATAGGATGATCGAAAAAATCAAGTTGGAAGTCGTCTACAGCGGAATCGCCCTTTTATTATTTTGTTTCTATTATATTGTCAACGAATTCTATAAAAATTAAGCACTTACTATTTTTTTAGCTTTTAATTCTTTGTATGGAACAGATATGATGCGAAGAATGAAGTTTTTACATTTTCAAAATCATAATTCCAATGCAAAAAATTACGCAACTGGAGATAAAGATCGAAACTACGACACAAAAGGCGCTTGAGATATTGAACTACTGGAACGGCTGATGGCGAACGTTGTACGCTTTACATATTCCCTCATCTCAGACTCCCAAAAAATATTTTTATTGTTATTATATCAAATCGATTCTTACCTTAACTTCTCTTAGCATATCATCAGTTATTGTGGATTCAATTTGAATAGTAAATAAAGGCGCATAGAAATTCCAAGCCAAATCCTTTAATAAACTACAAAAAAAGACATTTAAAATTATAAAAATTCTCAATATAATTATTGTTTTGTAATGGTTATATAAGGAAATTATTAAAATTTTAGATTTGGTTTTAAATAATTTTTTTTGTTCCAACTATATAATTTTATTGAAAAAAATCTGTGTTTTTAACAACAAATATATATTTTAATTTAGTATTTACATCGTTAAATAATGCAAGAACATACAATTTGACTTTAAGACCGCAGTTACGCAGAAAATAATTATTTGTAAACATGATTAATTTTTCGTCAATGTAAGCAAACTTTTGATTGAAATCGAACCTACAACAACTTTTTTCAATGCAATTACTGAAATTGTACGTTAGAAGTAATAATTTGTATCAGAAATTAATGGCCAGAAAGTACTTTTTCTTTCAAAGTTACAAATAGTTTTGATTGCCGATTATTAAAGATATCCAGATGGTTATTAAGTTGGAAGTTTTTTGTTTTCAAAGTATTAAAATTTTCTTTTAAATAAAAAAACAATTGAACTAAAGTACATTAAATTATATAAAATAAATTGATATATAAATGACTAGCAATCAATTGTGTATATGGCCGCTGTTTGGCAGAAGTCTGCAGTTATAAAATTGACGTTGGCAAATGACACGGATATGTCTATTGCGTCCTCGAGCCTTTAGAGTCCTCGCAGTAAGTGAGTTACTTATTGTTATTAAATCTGATATCGAATAGGAAAAGTCAGTTACTGCGTATTCTCTGAATGTTCGGGACTTCAATAGATATTTCCGTGTCACTTGCTGACGTAACTCCCTGTTGGACTTCTTCAAGTTGATGTTATTATTTAATCGATATATTATTAACCATCGGCATACTTCATCGGAAAAAATTTTGGTGAAAAAGTTAAACGATGGTTGAAGAAATATCGATCAAATTATAAAATATATTAACTTAAAAAACCTAAAACTTGTAAAAAATTATTGCGAAGAATGTGACAAAACATTAACTAAAAAACCTAATGATGTCGTTGTTATTTTTGCAAAAACGTATTCTATTGGGGGCAACTAATAAATGATGCTTGAATATGTTTTATAGAAACAGGTTTTCCATTTAAAGTTACTTAAAAAACCGCAAGAGATTCAAATCATACCCGAACATATTCCCAAAAAATCTTTTTTTAGCTATTTTGTACTCACTCCATGTTGTCGTCTCTTTCCACACGAGCACTTACAAATACCCGACCATCAATATATACAGGGATACCCAGTTTTGGTTCCAATAATATGGTGACAATATCTCTTTCTGGATCGGGACTTAGACCCGTTGTATTTTCACGAAATATTGGATCTGCCATGTTAAAGTGAGGATGCGAGATATATAGCGGGGCTTTTTTAGACGCTGGTGAAAAATCAACGACTCCAGCTTTTGGGCATTCTCTGCCTTTGACACAAAAACATTTTGTATCTGCAGCTCTATGACCACTGTCAATTGTCAGCTCACTTGATGTATATCTTCTTACTTCGACGCCACGATACGTTTCATTACGCTGTGGATAGATGTTAAGAAACCGGCGAGCATCTGAGTAAAAAAAGGTTACAGGATCATGCCACTTTTTATTAGGTGCCCACAGCTCTCCCGTGGTACCATTAACTCGACCACATTCTCCACTCCAATATTTCGTATGGTTCAGACTATTCCAATATTTTAGATCACCCATTTTATTCAAATTTCCTTTTCCTGTGTACATACCGAAAGTTCCTTCGTCATCTTTGCTGCCGTTGCGTTTGTAAAAGTATGCGAAATGGTTTTCATTTATTCCCAAAACGGGTGAATGTAGCCGATATACTAAATCCAAAAGGTCATCGTAAAATCCCTCGAACGTCCATTTTCTAACACTTTGCGTTAAAGCTAATCTCCCACCCTCACGATTGAGGGCAAAGTTGATGATTTTGCGTGGTATGCGATGCCAATTTTTGAAAATCTTAGCTCCGGTCTGCAATAAGACAAATACGAATAGTTAAAATATTTGCAACTAAATTATTAATAATCATAAAAAAAATATTTTTTGATTTAACATCGTGCTAATTTTTTTTTATCAAAACTTTATTAAAAAATTCAAAGTAATCAAGTGACGGGTTTTAGTTAGTTCTTGTGCGCTTTTCACTGGGGTTAATGCAGTTTGTAAGGGAATCTTTACCCAACATTTCTTAGCATAACTAACGATATTCTATTTCTTGCATTATTAAAATCATCCTTAACGATATGTAGTTCTTAATTTCTTCACAATTTTATTATATCCAAACCTGTCTGCATTTTATTGGGGAGGTGCTCTTATGGTCCCTATAATCGTTATTAATATTATGACTTGGGTTCATTAGATCCAGTATCACTTGTTCAATGTTATTTTTTTTAGATGTATTTTAATCATACTTTTTTAAGCTGTTTTTCAAATAATGACTCACATATCAGAGTTGACCAGAGTGTTGAATAATTGGTTGGATTTTCGTCTTTTAATATGCGTAACACTATTCTTTGCATTTTGTGTAGGCCTAGTAGCTCTAGTTAGCTTAAGTTGTTATAACATTTGTAAACTAACAGTAACTAAATTTCTTAATCAGTTCAGTTTGATGATTATATTTATGCACTTAAAAGTTAATGTTTATTTCTATGTTCATTTTATGGCAAAATTTTTCAAAAAATTATATTAGTACAGAATATATATTCCAAAGCAGAAGGCAAAGTTAACATCAGTTTTAATTACCTAACTTATGTAACGAAGAAGAAGGGCTGTTTTCGACAGCCGTTACATTTTCACCATCAGTACTCAAGTGCATTTTTAATTTTTTATTGAATAATTTCTTATATCATTAACATATAATTGCTCGAATATCCAACCCTTACAAAATAGGGTTTTTCATTAAGTCCAATAAATGTCACATAAAAACACCTCTTGGCAACAACTTTGTGAAATACGCTATTAAAAGCAAAGTTTTTACAAGTAGTTTATAAGACTCAACAACAAAATATTTTTTCTTTAATTGTAACAAATAACAATACCCATAGATTCTTTTAGATGGGGCCAAAAATGGATAAAGTGCATCCAGGTTTTTTAAGTTAATATCCGAAGCACATTTTGCGGCCTATTTAATGTTGCATTCTTGAGTATATTCAAAACATGTATACAACTGAATGATGTTTAGGTTTTCGGTAAAAAGTGTTTTCAATACAATTATTTCGACATTAAAAGCAGCAGTTAGTTGATATCGATAAAATAACTTGTACAACAATTTTAAAATCACTTAAGTTTTAAATTTGAAAAGCTTGTTTCTTAGAACTTTTTGATACTGACGACCCATTTAACTACTCTCTATCTCCTTAGCAGCATATTTCCATATCACCAGTTTAATTAATGTCTAAACATTAAACTAGAAAATAAATTCAATAAATTGTAGTTTGTACAAGAAAAACATCTTTTTCATATATTATAGTTAACTGCCAGTTCGCCGATGTCGATCGAGTAAATAAAACAAAATCAATTTTTGTGGGTTTTTCTGTTTAAAATTTTTTTTTTTGATCGAACGATAAGTTTTCTTTATCGGCAAACTAACAGTAACTACGTGGAGTATTTAAGTTTTTTTAACAACACCCCGAACTAGTATGTTCCACATTTTATAGCGCGAAAATGTGGATCTATTGATAAGATGGAAGTAACACCACCGATATGCAATCATACAGATTAACTTAATCTATAGTAAATAAATGTTTTTGGGACAGAAATTAGTAAAGATATCTTAACTAGATTTAAGTAAAAAATTGTGATATTTTTTAAAATATTTTTCGTTGCTGATGCAAGTAGCTTTCAATACTTCTACTTACCAGAGTTGGCAAATGGGGTGCCGTAATCATGTCTTCTAAGCTACCATTTGATTTAGAGGCTTCAAAGTAAAATGTCCGGCGACTAAAGAAGGTGACTATATTTTCATCATTATTCCAATTCAAATCTTCTTTAACTCGAATTTCGCGAAAAACATATGGGCCGAGTTCAGCAAAATTAGGTTTGACACTAGAATCATTGGCCATGTGTGGATTTGTCCAATTAAACATGTAGAAATTAAAATATAAAGGAATGGGAGTAACCACCCATTTAGAAAACATGTAAGAAGTTGGACTAAGAGGTAACATCTGTAAGATATGTTTGATTTGAGAAAGTGTTTGTGTAACATTTTATAAATATCTTTTTACCGAATACACAATATCTTCAGATAGTGTAGGCCAGGCTGTAATAAACACTATGCCCACAATCACTAATAGAATGCCTACTGTAAAGGACCATATTTGTTGTTGTTTAACACTACAACAGCGACAACACATAATATTTTGGCAATAATTATTTCTGGCGGTTTTCTAATACTTTGAAATTTGGTACTGTTGACTTTTCTTCAGAAATTCTAGTTTGTTCACACAAATATTTTTTTTCTTTACAATTTTTGTTAATTATTTCGAATGTTTTAAGATACACAAGCCAGAGTAAACTAATTTCTTCTTTAATTTTTAATTCTATAAACATAAACTATATAAACAGTGGGTAACTACAAGCACCAACAACAATACACTTATTTATTTAATCAGTAACTTTTATGATCGCATTATCAACCAGCATATATTCAATCAGAACTAAAGCTCATTATAATATCGCTGAATATTGCAAACAAACAAAATAAACTGTTTTAAAAAAGTAGGCCTCTATTTATTGGTTGTAAGATAACGAATTGCACTATATATTCCTTATAAGCTAGCAACTAGATATTTTATTCAAAAAAGTTTTTCTTCCTAACATATTTGATTCAAGCAAACGGAGTTAACTACTTATGATCAGAGAACGGGGCCAGTATCCATCCA